>JABBOT010000032.1:1821612-2200514 GCA_016165875.1 Acanthopleura granulata
TAGAGGGCTCACACCTGCAGTGGTATCAATAAATTATCAGGACTGTGATCTGTGCTCATCTCAGGAAGGGTACAACAATCTAACGACAATACTATTATGATGCGCTTCTGTTCGAATAGAATTTATATAGTAACCAGCCCGCGCAATAAGAAAACACATCGGTAATTTAATACTTTTGTCGCCACGTGCAGCAACCGCTGCTACATGCATATGGCATAGGTTGACAGCAGTTTTCATTGTTTACTTATGTGCGTGACTTTTAAGTATTTAAGAAAATTCCACTCCTATATCGGCGATAGGTTGCATAGGTGGGATAAACCGGGGTATCCGGATTAAACCACCCGGTCTTCGGCAGATAGCTGACAAACAGCTTGATTTCAAAGAGGAGACGAATGACAAACACAACATCGTTCAAAGATCAATGCCAAAGATCTGACAGGTATAAGGGACAGGCCTTACCCGTCTAAGTCAGCGAGGTGATCGTCATTTGGCCGAGTGGCAGGATGTCCAGCCGACTTTGAACAATCGAGTAACAGGCTCAAATCAGGTTACTGCAAGAGGCTAATCAGTTACGTGAGATATTCCTGATTATACTCCTGATATTACACTGTAGTTACACCTTTGTTTGTCTGTTTTAACGTTTTAACATTATTTGAGTCATATTACAAAGGTGTCCCTTTGTAGCAGGCTGACCCAATGCCAACATTTTTACAGTTTTAAACATTTTATCTTGCCTAAGGTAAAAAGGTATTTGTGGGTGGCGTTAACAAAACAATCAATTTACATTAATTTTTGGCCATGACCTACAGGAAATGTCGAACACCGATTGGCAGAAAAGAAGTCAGACTGCCTATCAGATGGCAGCAAGTGATGACGTCACACTTTCGGATGGCCAGGCGAACAGGTCAAGGGAAGCAGAGTTTACCAGCGCTGGTAAAACCAAGACAAAGGGCCGCCGGAGGGATACAACAATTGGTGTCGTCGTCATGGCAATAATTCTCGTATCCGCGGCAATCGCCATCGGGGTGTCACTGGGAACAAAGAACAAAACCACTGTTCGTATGTATCAGTTTAACTTTTTGTTGTTTTTGCAGAAATGTCTGACCTCACGATATTGATATTTGCCCAATACGGTATACTGGCCAAACAAAAAACATCATATGCGCATACTTCGTGCTGAATGGCTATTAACGTGCAGACTCTATTTCTGAAGATTTGAATTCTGTTTATTTTATAATCATTAATCTTGGCAATGAATGTCAATTATTCTAGGAGGATAGTGGGCTGAAATTTTTGTGGACATTTGTGTGTTAATGCTATGTTCCAAGGTAAATTTGGCTCTTTTCGCTACATATACCCTATAAAATATATCTTATTTGCACCTTCGGTATGATTAATGTTTAGGAAAACTCTCCGTTCTGTTGATCGACATAATCACTAGTTAAATCAGCTTTCTCGCCGGAAATAACGTAACACTTTCTTAAAAATATGTTCATAATGCAAAATCAATTACATTTGCTGATAACACGATATCTGACACTTAGTCGTCTTCGTATCATAAGATTTCAGAAACAGTCTTAAACAATAACAATAATGTGCTTCGGAAACAGGTTAATATTTTATTTCAAATGATGATGACTGTCTCTGTTCATTGAATGCCGTCTCTGTTGCCAGCCAAACAAGTGGTGTTTGTGGGTAATATTGCCATCATGGAAGACTGGAAAGATGTCTACGGAAAGTCGAAGTCTTTGGAACTAAAAATAAAGAAATCTTCAATAGAGAAAGATGTAAGAGCCAGATATATGTGAGAAATACACACATCCTACATGCATGTTTAAAGAATACGACTCAACCATTTCACAGCACAGCGAATAAATCCAGAGTAGCGAGGAGGAACTGGGAATTATAAACAGTCCGTTGTAACCGATGGAATTGTAATTTATTAGACGTCTCTAGTCTAGAAATACTGTAGATGCTATGTTTCCATCACATCTGACAAAACAAAACGAGAAAATGATGCAAAAATGCCATGCATCGGGGACGCGTACATATTGTCCTTTGGCATTAGCCGCGTTTATGTGCGCATGCAATATTTACATACTGTAGCCTGCAGGACTAAAAGACGGTGTGATAATTGGCAAAGGTCACACCTAAATGTAAGCAATTGTCGGTTTGCCTTAGTCAGGGTTTTATTATAACTGTTCCATGAAATGTTTAAATAGTAACAATTTACACCATCTCTAGCACCAGAACTAGATAAAAATACAGCGATGGCATTAGCAGTTTATTGACGTGACTGACTTAGAATACCTTAAAATGTATGTGCTCATATTTAAGAAATACTAACATGAAGTCTCATTCTGCTACAAAGCAGATGATATTCCACGAGATCTCCCGAAGTTTATGAGAATGTCACTACCGCTTTTAAAGTGAATTTGTGCGCCCGATGCTGCTGAGATGTTTGAAGAGTGGTGACAATTTATGACTGCTGCGCCAAGCTTCCGGAGCCAGGTCTACATTTCGGTAGACTGGTGATGTTTCGACGGCCAACTTTACCAGGTTGAATGCTGTGTCAAATTAGAAATTCATATTATCGCCTTGTGTCATTTTGTTAAGTAGAAATAAACCACACATATTAATTATACTACCAGTACTGGTTTCTTTTACAGCTGAGCAGGGCAATTCAGACTACGAAGTTGGCACCTATTCACAACAGCACTGCTGTTACGGGACTAAGGTAAGCGCGTTAAAGAAAAGACGGCTCGCACCATATGAGGTCACGAATAGTTTATTTGATATAAATGCCTTGCTTACGTTCTAATAAATAATCGTGGTAAAAACGAACGAATACTTCTGTTCATTAACTGTGGATTTGTTTTGCACTATCTTTTATTTCAGACCTGGGAGTATCATCGCGGATTTTAAGGTGGTTATAAACCTGCCGCCAGATGGCGTCCAGCTGGAAAACGGGTCAGTGCTCCTGGCGATGGAGACTTCCGGTTCACGTGAAGACGTGGCGACGTTGATCAAAGAGGCCATCATGGCCGACGACGAGCTGAACGTGGATAAAGATCGTATCCAAGTTCAGGGTAATATATCAGGACAACGTGTGGGAAAACTTGTGCTAAATTCTGGAAGACGTGTGACTTTTAATAGCGCGCTGGTCAAAAATACGAATGTCGAGAATAACAAAAATCATGCAAAATCGTTGGGTTTTTGTATAACAAACTTCTCGGATCTTATGAACCAACACGCGAAGCAACAAGTCAAAAATACAAGATTGGTATAACCGGGCAACATTATTCCTAATCTCGCTCAGTTTGTTAAAACAAAAAACCTTAGATACTATCTAAATATCGGGTGCTTTGACTAACATCGCCGTCTCGAGTTATTCACGTGCGCGTCCCGTGATAAAAAAAAAAACCTCGGGACGAAAACACTGAGGTCGAGGTTAACAAAATCTGCATGATTTGTTTAATTATTCTCGCTCGGTTTTAGACACGAGATTAAATGGATAAACCACCGACCTTTGGCATGTTACTGACGCATTTTCCAACATGCTGGCAGTTTTGAATATATTGGTAAAATATTTTGGATCTTCTATACTCTGGCCTATGCGAGGTAACCCACTCCCCTGTGAGAGACGTTATTTTTTGTTTTTCTGGCTGTTTTCACCTGTAACCATGTTCCATTTCATTTCATAAAAGTTTGTTGGAATAGAGGCTTATTTTGGTACAAACCGCCGAGATAATTTGATTCAACCTCCCTCCTGTTATTACAGCCTTTCAGGAAGGGTCCCCTTCACCCCTGGTTCCTGCAGCTCCAGAGCTGAAAACAACAACTGCAAACCCAACATCAGGCTCTTCCAAACCAACGAGAAGCAGCGATTCAGCAAGTCGTCACCACGTAACGTCAGCCATGTCTACATCACCCGCGACAGGTGGCGCTGTGAATCCCCCAGTACAAGCTCAAGGTGAATGTATATACACGGCTATATCTTTTAACATGGTTTTCAACTTTCTTTTAACATGTCACGCAGTAGTCTCTTGCTGTAAAATGCTTATTAATATTGATAGTCTTGTTTGACTGAAATACCTTGTCAGATTCATATGCTGATATTATAGTTTTATACGCTTACTTTGAACCCCGATGTCTCACTTACAATGCAACAATCAAAGAATAGTAGTAATATATGTTTTTAAGATTTTAAGACATGTAAGACTCTTTGAAATACAGATTGGTGGAGGAATGGGGACATGATACACGTATAAAGTTCAGAGGAGAATCTAAAGTTACTTGTAAATATGGTCCTCAATTATTCTTGTCAACATTTCTTTGAGGAGAAAAGAAAATTCAACAACAATGTTTGCATGATGAGTATTTGGGATCATGCCTAAAATACATTTCTATTCTCTCCCCAAAAATCAAAGCATTACGTCAAATATTTGCACACCACTTGTAAACCAAAAAAGAATAATCAAAGCCGATAAACGCAAGGTCCATTTGCCAAAGAACGCATAACGCCAGTTCCTAATGAATATATTGGCAATGCTACAAGAATAGTAAATACAGTGTAAATGTCCTTTGCCCTTTAAAGACAAAAAAAATGGAAAAAATACTGAACACCATATTTACCACCAGTTTTTTATTCACTTGGTCACGAATCTAAGTGCGTGATTGGAAATAATCGTGTAGACAGGTTTAGTCCGTCATATAAGACGAACTCACATGTTCAAGGTCATATGCTGGACCCTGTAGTCAGCACATTTATAATAAGTACCATATTTATCACAGAATGCATCTTTTCCACATTGAAATAATTGGAGATCGGTGAAAACATTAGAAAACATTAATTATGTGGTGCTTTTACAATAGACTTAGTTAACGTGATTGTTTACATTTACCTGGTGAATAAACAAATTAAAGCCAGAAACATAGTATATCGGGACGGTAACATGACTTAAACCGAACATTGAAATTTGACCGGTGTGTTGTTTTGCTGCTGCATGCAGTCGTTAGGGTTTATTTGCGTCTCAAGTTTTTCTAAATGTGTCTGTGCACGGTGCAAACGTTTCTTAAAAACAGACAGTTATGGGTTTAGTTTTAGTCTGATTTCATTCACCAGCAAGATGGCGCCATAAAATGGCGATCTTCAACACAAATGCTGAATATAACAGCAGACATGATTACACCTTGAAGTATGATCCTTGGTTTACATTAGTTATTCCATGGTCACATGTTACACATATTCCACAAATCATGTTCTCGAGCTGACAATTTCTGAAACTCGAATTCCACATCAGCCACTATCTGCATCATAATTCTGGAATGAATGAGAATATTTAATATGGCGTCATGTTACAGATTGTGGAGTTCGCTCATTACAGAGCACGGACCAGCCTCCAGACAATGAAACCATCCAGGACACGACACTAGCGGACCCCGCGCTTTGGCCTTGGCAGGTTTTGGTCTACCCGACCCCCCGAACCAAGTGTGACGCAGTTCTTATTGACAGACACTGGGTTCTCACACCCACAGGATGTATAGGGTGCGTGCTTTCTTTGAACCCTAGGAATAGTGATACCTAACAATTCTATAGCAGCTGCAGCTTCAAGTCAAGAAGTTTGTCTCGCATGTCAGGTGCCTAAAGCAAAAGCTTTAGTTGCTTCTACCCATAAATCTGTGTTTAAACCCCAGCTGAATAAATAAATAAATTTTGTGTCAATAAACATATCTGTAAAATGTACATAAATATATATATCTGATGTCATATTAGCGGCATTTCAGCTCATTTTGGGGAATACAGTTTACATGATTTATGGAGCGAATGAAACTTGAGTCGTGGTACATCTTTTTCAATGTGTAATTACATGAATTAAAATAACATAAACATAAGATTAAATCTGAATATACCTGCAGCTTTTGACACATGTTTTTTTTTTCTTCTTTAAGAGAGAGACATATTGCTTTGGCTGCAAAACTTCTCTTCTAGTTTAAACTTCAATCAATGCTGAAAAATGGTTCTTCCAAACATTGCATATTATTGTTTAAAAATCAAAATGTCACCACTTGGTTATTGATGTTTCCAGGCCCCATCTCCGAGATCCTGGCTCCATCAGAGGAGTAAAGGTACGGCTGGGAAAGACTGACTCTCGTTTGACCAACGGAACAAAGGAAACTGAAAGAGGAGTACTGAGGAGGATAAGCAGCCCGACGTACGACAGCGTGACGTTGTTGTTGCTGTCAGAACCGGTGGGGACTACGGAATACGTCAGACCAGTGTGTCTTCCGCAGAACTCCACAGACGTCTCTGACCGGTGTCTCATTACCTACTGGGAAACCTACCAAAATGGTAAAAACAGAAGATTTAAATGTGTTCTTTAAATGAAGATCCCGAGAATATATGTGTAGGCTTGGCATCGCGCACGTACTCAGCAACTTTTCGGTTATATGACGCCGAGGAATTTTCATGCACGCTTGTATGCTGTGTCTTCTTATGGCAGGCCGCCAAAGTGCTGCCGCGACAGAATCTTCGTCGAGGACACCAGACAGGACAC
The DNA here is from genome assembly GCA_016165875.1 of Acanthopleura granulata. Classification (NCBI taxonomy): domain Eukaryota; kingdom Metazoa; phylum Mollusca; class Polyplacophora; order Chitonida; family Chitonidae; genus Acanthopleura; species Acanthopleura granulata. The sequence continues at coordinate 1,828,170 of JABBOT010000032.1, forward strand.
CAAACCCAAGTCACATTATACTGACACTGGCCCGACCAGTCTTGTTTCCTTGTTCTCACATTTAAATGCTGAGAGTCAAGTGACACAGCAACAAGTACCATTCTGAAAAGCTTTGGTATGATCAGCTCTACTAGGCCTCCCTTCTCAACCCCAAGAATAGAATTCTGCTATAAGTTCATGATGCTTTCTTTTCAGACCATTCGCCCATGTGCAAAGTCCCCGTATATCATCAGCAAAATATACTGAAATTCAAGTGCAGTCAAACAAAGCTGGAGGATGCCATTACAGCCAAAATGATGATGCTATCTGGTCACTGAAAGAATTTTGGTACACGTTATACACATTTTGACGGAGCCTCCGTTCACTAGAATTTGGGGTGCAGCTCAAGGCTTTCTAAACAGCGGCGGTTTCCAAGAAACTGCCCAGTTGCATCGACGCATCGATTGCTACAAATAACATAATATCATGCCCGCAAAGCAACTACCAAAAGTGTTCAACAGCTAAAGGGGAACACGTAAATTTTGTACGTTGCCAATTCTACAGGTTAAAAAGTTTACCAATCCACAAGAGCCCACGAGGTTGCAGATGTCAAATACAGCTAATTGTGCAAATTCCCTTGAACGCCACCGACAAGGGAACAGTACCATGTCTTTCTGTCCAATGTGTTAATAGTTAGGACTGGTTCCAGAAATGTATACATCTGAATGGAGTGACAGTGGAACTTAAATGCATTCGTCTTTAGCCCATTCCAAGGTGTGCGCAAAATTTTATCCAACTACGTACTTAAAACGGAACTATGCTGGTGCACTGAGCATCCCCGAGACCTGTTCCTTTACATCGTTTAATTTGACTATTTGACAGAAGAGCGTTTTCTGTCGTTCTAGACCAGTTAAATGTATTCAAAATCTCTGCATTTTTCAGGCCTGTCTCTCTGAACCATAGTGCTAGGGCGTGCAATTTCCAATTCTATTTCCGCGGTAAATTGACAAGAGGCCAAATTTCGCCCATCAGCCGTGAGCATTTGCCAACTAATGAATTGTCGATGATTATCTATTTTCAGCCTCTTTACTCTCGTCCTTTACTGAACTCATTGCATAGACCAGGAATTTGCCGTTGGGCTAAGATCCTCCGAGACATGGTCCGTTTGCACTGTTTTTAATCAATACATACAGACTTACAAACTGACAAAGAACGTTACCAAAAGCACAATCTTTCTGACAGAGGTGACAAACTCTGCTATGCACATTTTCAGAAACTCTTTTGACGAATGCACAATACAATTGTTGTTGATGTTGTTGCTGTTACTGGATGATTTGTACTTTCAGATGATTTTACCTCAGCAGTTTTACGGAAGTCTCATGCAATTGCCTCTAAATGTGAACAACCGGTCACAGAGTCGGGAATCCCACTTGACGGGGAGAGTGTCATATGTAAAGTGACTGAATTGTCTAACAGGACAGAAGATCATTGCGAGGTCAGGTAGTCCATACTGTACTGTTTTACTCAGCACTTGCGCTTGTGGATTATTGAATTGTGTGCCTTTATAAACTGCCACCCCTCTGATGCACTAACCATCTGCATTTGTATCTGTCGTCATGTAATTATGTATTACGTGCGATGATAGCACAGCAGTTTGAATAATTGCAGATGTCTAATAAATTGCAATGAACATCGCTGTATTTTGATCTTATGCCGCAGTTTTTTTTTAAATGACCCACTATTTACACGTTCCACCAAATGACAACTGTGAACACTATCGTTCCTGCTCTGATTTTAACCTGCATGTTGTATTCGTAAATAGTTCACATATAGATCGAGGAAATTCTGCCTGTCGACTTCAGACCGCACGTTGCTGTGATAATGGATTAGGAGTTGTGGACGACATTTGAGACAATATTTATTTGTTACAATGCCTTCATTAAGAGCTTTGAACACGTTCAAATAAGTTTATTCCTGGTGGAGTTAAAGAGAGCTCGGTCTAGTAACCATCAAATTAAATTTTGATAGTGATCCGGATCGTAATGTTCTTGATCAACGACTTAATTAAAAAAATTTCTTTATTTAAAGCTAGGACAGAAATGCGTAATCGTAATGTAGTCCCATTTTCTGTAGCAGATGATTTTTTTTTTATTTTGCCGTATCGTAAATTTTGCCTCCCAAAGAATAAAATCAAAAAAAACGTAAATGGGCCAGAGTTTTGTCTCAGCACAGGTCATAGCTCTATCATACTGTTGTCGCTACTGTCGATCTACTAGGAAAGTTGTAGCCTTTTATATTCTTATCTATTTATTTATTTGATTGGTGTTTTACATCGTACTTAAGAATAAAGAATATTTCGCTTATACCATGGCGGCCAGCAGTACTATGGGAGGAAACCAAGCAGAGCAAGGGGGAAACCCACGACCATCCGCAGGTTGCTGGCAAACGTACGGTCGGAAAGGAACTCACAGCGACCTCATTTGTGGGAAGCTTCTAGGTCATTACCCTACGCTAACGCGCTAACCATCTGAGCCGTGAGGGCCCCCTTTTATATTCTAGTTTCTGATTTATTGTACAGGAGTGGAATGCGGGACTGCTTGTTTGCCGGAAGTCAGGAGCGCATGACCGATGGGAGATTGTCGGGATAGAAGCTTTTGTCACCCAAGACCAGCCCTGCGCAGAACACTTCTTTATTTTTATACCTCCCTTCACCACTTGGATTAAAGAGAACATAGGTAAAATGCAAGTAGATCTGGTGAAGTTGTTTGTACTTATGTACGACTTCATTCTCTTCTGTTATACGACTAGCTTCCCTTTTACTGCCAAAACTTTTGCCACTCATTCAAAGCGATGGATGAATGATTACTAAATTGATTGGTTGATTTGACTGAGTGATTGATTGGTTTTCCAAATCATTGGTAAACAAACACAAGCACATAACGATTGATGTCCTTACTTTAATATCGTAGGCTATACCTCGGGATACACCATAGTTCTATATTTGGTTTTGTACTTATCACTGTGTTTATCACTTGAATTTGGCTGTTTGACCCTTAACTTAAGCCATATAAAACTGGAATGTAACAGTTGCAGCCCATCGAACAATGTACTCGCTTGAAACCAGAGATTATTTAACCTCGATCTAATTTGTGAAAGCGGTTTGCATTTGGTATTTACGATTGCAAACAACATACTGATTCCTACGCATTTCGGCTACCGCTGTAAGTCAAGAAGTGTGCCCAGCTTCCTGGCGAAGGGATTATGCTCACATAGCCCAGATTGTTTATCTTTCTTTAATGCCCTCATGTTTTGTCTTACAACTGTCAGTTTGCGGGGAGAGGGACAGTGCTCACATAAACCGGATTGTTTTCTTTTCCTTTAATACTAGCGTGTATTGTCTTGCAGTTTGTATGTTTCCTTGAGAGAGAATGTGCTTATATGCCCTCGTTGTTCTCTTCTTGTAATACCAGTATATGTCGTTTTGCAGTCTGTCCATTGTCGTGTGGTGGGGTGTGCTTATATAACCCTGCCCTTATCTGTGATGGGACAGATCACTGCCCGGGGGCTGAAGACGAGGGGGCCATATGCGGTGAGTTTCTGGTGGACAGGGTCACTTATCTCTAAAGCATTTCAGGCACATGAGTTTAGCCCTTTGTTTAATCGGCCTAACGTCAAAACGATTGCCAGGAACATGCCCTCAGACACACACATTTTGAGCAACGATATAACACATGGTTACATTCGCTGTTCTATCACGTTCAGCCAATAACACAAATCGTTAAAAAAAATAATGAAAGTACTGAAATACGTCTGATATCACTGTAAAGTAGTAACATTTTAACGCCAGATATTCTTTTCGACGTATTAGTTTTCCCACAGTGTTATATTATTTGTATAGTTTCTTTTCAAGTAATCGTTTCATATATGTGGACATCGAGTTCATTTTGTCTTCCTTGGAGAATTTGTATTTTAGTAAACAAGACTCCTGATTCTTCTTACATATATCAATTCTTTCTTTTTCAAGCAACAGATTCTTAAAAAATGCGAGTTTGTGCTTGTTTATTTTGTACTACTGTCTTGGTGCGATTATCATGCCCTTCACTAAATAGATCATGTATATGAATCCTGTTTTCGCTCCTTCAGCCAGCGGTTTTGTGTGAATAGTTTCGTTAAGACTGTAGGGGGTTGCTCTGAAAGATGCCGTTTGTACCACGTACAGGTATAAAACCTGCCTTAAATACCAATCTATCCAGATGTAGTAATTCTCTTGTTGTTGTGTTGTTTTTTTCTGTATATACAGAGCATTCCGTCAACTGCACTTTCGATTACCCTAACATGTGTGGATACCGGAACGTCTCCGACGCAGCGACTTCCGTGTGGGTGTGGAATTCTTATGACAGGGGAATCAGTGATACCGATTACCTAAGTCTTGATATCCCTAAAGACAAGGACGGCCTGGAATACGGTCAGTAAACACCATGCTATTCTTTTAATGTTCTATTTTTCGACAGCTGGGAATTTCAACCCATTTAACATACGTTGTACATAAGTTTCTCGCACACACGATGAACTTTAGCATAGAAAACATTCGACAGACCACCTGTTACATCTCATTTTATGCATGTTGGCATCTTAACAACTGGTACATCCGTGATGAACACTTCCAATTGACGGGTGGATGCTGCAATTCATGTATAAATATCGGGCGAGTCAATTAAATCATAAACAACTCCCCTGACACGTGGTATGAGAAGGGTTCAGGCTGTCATCCCGACACACGGCGGATACAACCTATATTAACGTAAAACGCCTTCCAACCACTGCTTCAACACTGCTCACTCCAGAACTATACCTGTGAAGCCATTATTTCACATCAAAACAAGTGATGATAGAAATGCATGTGTTTTATTATTAAAACACATGGATTCCAATCATTTTCTAGTTTTTCATTAGCCAAAGGATCGAACGGTTCACAACCAATCACATTTTTCACTCTTTTGATACGTAGGAACAAGAATCGCATGTGTACAAATTCGCCACAGTGAAAATCGGACGGAGTGTTTAATTAAGTTCTTCTTGCATGGTAACGAAGCTTTATATTGCTCGCCTATTGCATCGGCAAGACATGTAGTATAATGTTTTCAACTACATGCCGGGAAAGCCCTTGCCTCATTCTGTAGTACAACTGTCAACGTGAGCAGGTTGGAGCCCGGGTGAAAGCCAGACAATCCGCAGGTTGCTGGCAGACCTTCCCACGTACGGCCGGAGAGGAAGCCAGCATGAGCTGGTCTTGAACTCACAGCAACCGCATTGGTGAGAGCCTTCGTGTCATTGTGCTGCGATAGCGCGCTAACCGACTGAGCGACGGAGCCCCCTCTCCCCCCCCCCGACAATATTAACAATATTATAGTTTTGCGCTTTATGCACATGCAGTTTGCCCTTCATACATTTGCATTTTAAGTGGCACATAATTCTATTTAACCTTGGATATTTACGGCTTTTATGCATTACAGAATTCCGTTTCATATGTATATATGTGTTTAACGCTGTAGGATTATGTATGGTTTTTACGTTCCAGGACTTCCTTCTACGGTGTAGATTTTGGCGTTTTACGAACCATATATTATGGTTTTACGTTGCCTTCAATTGGTGACATGATTGTTTTATGTTTCATTTATTCCCTTTTTGCTTGTTTGGTTTGGACAGGCTTCTACATGTACGTTCACAGCTTCTACATAGGGGTGACCCCCGCCATTGTGGAAACGCCGGATTTCGTTACCGTGAATGGACAAACTTCTTGCCTACAATTTTATGCCTACATAGATTCACGAAATACAGGTACTATTAAACTGACTGTCTTGGCGATGCACGGAGAGGAAGTAAGCTCCGTTCTGAGTTTGGTGGTTCCCCCATTTCCCGATTGGAGATTGGAAACGACGGCCCTACCGCCGCTCACCTACAGGATCAGATTTGTGGCTGTCAATATAACTATGCTTGATTTTTTGGCCATTGATGACATCGACGTACAACACAGGTCATGTGAAAAGAAAGGTATGCACTGTACATCAAATCATACGTGTATAGGTGTTATATATAAAGGATACATGAAATGTTTGGTGTATGTTTCTTAATATGAAGATGTGTGTTCTAACAAAGCTTCGTATCTTTCTCCTTGGGGCACAGAATAGTTTCAAACTGGTCCTTAGGCCAACTTGTGTGTCAAATTTACCAACCGGTAATATCTGGGAAATGACATGGGTTCATGTTTGCCACCCGTAACTCTTCACTGTGCTCTCAAGTTTATTAAATCTAAATAACTTAAATCTTTTGTATCTACTTTCATTGTTTCAGTAGAGCATATTCACTACAAACAGTTTGTTTCTTCTGAAATTTACAAGGTGGCAAAGTGTTTTTCCACGTGTCTCATTTTGCATTTTTATTTAACTTTACGAGGCAATTAGGCTGAATATAAAAGTGTAAAATGAATGCGGGACATGCATATGTTGTGACCTAGTAGAGTTGAAGCCTACATATGGGTGTGATTTTCTGCGCAGATCTAGACGGCCACTTCCGTTGTGTATCAGACGACAGCTATATTCCCCTTGCGCAACGCTGTGATCAGGTAGTCCACTGCTTAGACGCCAGTGACGAGATCGCTTGTGGTAAGTCCTCTACAGACGGGATAAACATGCTGCGACGTTTGCCAACGTATTTCTGAACTGGTGGTATATATTTAGTACAAAAATAGGGAGTAGGGAATAGTAGTGTCCGAATGTACAAATGTTTTCTTTTTTTGCCAAAAACAGAGCTTCCAGATCCCGGCTTGATTTCTCCTACACGGACAACTTTTGTTGTATATTTTAAAAACTTTCAGCGGTGAATTTCCTGCCTGGTGTATTTAAATTACGTTGAAGTCAGTTCCTATGCAATAAGGAAGAATGCTAAACTAAGGCATCTCCAACGTAACAATGAAGTGCGCCAAATACATCACGGTTAATTTTCAGTCACCTAAGACCATTGTAAGAACGCTCTACTGTAAATCATAATGAATTATACACTTGAAAATTCTTAGTGGGAACACTCTCCAAAAGTATATGCCTAAAGGGAAAAGAAAGTGACCAAGACCATCAAGTGCAGACGATTATTCGCCTGCACGTGACCGGACGCCGATATTAATCACATGACATGAACAAGGTCTTCCTAACCTGAAATCCTTCATGAAGTCAGCGAATGTTTTTGAGGCATCGTAATTTATTACTAAAGGCCACGACAACCAAGTGTAGGCCCAGTCCCTTACATGGAAAGTGGGAGTTTAAGTAATGTTACAAGAAGTTATTATTTGCCATCCATCAGTGTAACATAAATATTGCTCTCAAGGAGGCAGATACTGCCGTTCTCCTTGAAGGAGAGAACAGTTCCAGAGGGTATACGGTATAACGTGGCCGTTTTCAGTAGGAGATTGTTTGGAGGGGATGGGGTGTGCCTCGCGTGCAGCAGAAATTTTGGCAGATGTGGGTGGGCTTTAGTAAATAACTATACATTGAAAGGTTGTACAAGATATAACGTTATTAAAAACAGGTGTTTTTATGGAACTTTAGGCTCTTACTTTATTTCTCTAAGATGTCTGTTAGCAAGTTACCAGCCCAATTTCGTTAGCTTCCGCCCTGTAGCTCTGTAACTCCCAGTTTAACAGGATATTTGATGGGTGACAACAGAGTGATAGATGGGAAATGGTCAAACGTTACCGGGGAAATGCTGTCTCTTGTCAATTTACAAAAGTCTGGATTTTCTTAAAACTGCTCAGATACATGCTTGAAAGTAGTAGCTTTGACGCAACCTAATGCCAACTTGCCAGAACGTGGCTATTTATTTCGGGCACATTCCAGCAATGGAAGTCAAACATTCTTGAGAATAGGGTTAATTACTATCAAAATAAGTCGTTGAATACCAAGGTTAATAACGATCATTAGTGATTAAGTACAGTAATTTTGCACTTGTAGGCGGGTCTGTGGCCTGTGATTTCGAGGGCAATCCCTCTTTGTGTGGATATAGGAACGAAAGAGGCTTAAAAATCTGGTACTGGGGCGAAGCCGATAGGGTCATTGCAAGCACCCCGTCTGAAGACCACACCAGCAAGACCGCCGAAGGTAAGACAAGCAGCCAGCCTGAAGACCCGGGCATGTGCGGTCATGGTCAGAATAACAGGCAAGCACCCAGTCTGAGGACCACGCCAATATGTCTGGTGATGCTAAGAATAAAAGACAAGCACCCGACCTGATGACCACGCAAAAATGCCTTGTCATGGTGAGAATAACAGACAAGCGCCCAGCCTGATGAACACGTCAGTATGTCTGGTCATGGAAAGAATAACAGATAAGAACCCAGTCTGACGGCAATGACATTATGTCTCGTAATGGAAAGAATAAGAGATGAGCTCCCAGTCTGACGGCAATGTCAATATGTCTGGTCACGATAAGAACAACAGACAAGCGCCCAGCCTGATGAGCACGCCCGTATGTCTGGTCATGGTAAGAGTAAGAGACTATCACCCAGTCTGACAACTTCGTGGTAAGAATATCAGACAAGCACCCACTCTGACGACCACGCCAATGTGTGTGCCCATGGTAAGAATAACAGTCAAGCACCCACTCTGACGACCACGCCAATGTGTGTGGTTATCGTCAAAATACCAAAAGTTTGCTAAAAGTGTCATTGTCTCTGAAATGATTATTACAACCGGTTAAGGATTGTCTCCATTCAATAGGCAGAAAATCGCAACACGAAACCTGGAGGCAAAACGTGTTAGAAAGACATTCAGGAATTCCTATTCCATTACCGTAATCTTGTTTGGAACATAATTTTGTCAATCACATGTACCATCTCACCAGTAACCTGTAGCGTTTCTGCCATGTTCAGTGAACAAGAGTGACCACAGTACTGTGCGAGACACAGACAGAGCTTGCGTTGCCCGTGTACCTTACTAGAAGTAAGTCAGAGTGGTGATGGTTTCCTGGTGGTAGTGTTTGAGGGGGGAGTGATGTGGGTGCTGCATGGTTAAAATAATCGGCATTCACTTGCTACGAGACAAAAGGTGGTGCTTTATTTGCAGCCTCTGACAGGGTTCGTCGCCTTCACTAGGTTTAGAAAGGGTCGACAGTGTGAGATCATATGAATGGTTTTAAGAAAAGTTTATTGGAGACCATTGCTCTCTATATTCACAGCTTACACCTTGAAACATTTGGTTTCCTACACCGACAGAACTGAACTCCGTCATTATATTCCTTATTATTCATTACTGAGTTCTAAGTACGACCTTAAATCCTGGTAAAACCCTAAATAAGAGAGTAAGTGTACGAAATAACTGACTCGACCGACGTAATGTACAAATAAATACCAAGCAATTGTTTGCTGCAGAACCTGCTCTGCTTTTTTCGCAGGTCATTACGTGTGGACAAGTGGACCTGGCGACAGAGGCAGATCATCTCTCGTCTCCCCTCCGTTTCCTCTGGTTGAAGACGTCTGCTTGTACTTCTACTACGCCATTCCCAATAAAAGTGGAGCAATTACGGACGCTCTGGAAGTACACATCATCTCCAGGGAGGAGCGTCGGCGAGTGTGGGGATCAGGTCGAGAAGTCAGCGGTAAATGGACCCTCGGACTGGTACAGTTGACGCCTGGATCTTCTCGGACAGAGTACAGAGTGGTCTTCCAGTCAGATCAGCGGAATTTTACCCAAACGCAGACAGTCAGCATAGATGACATCAGGTTGGAAAGAGGGCACTGCAACTTCCATGGTAATAGATTGTAATGCTAGACATACAACTCTTCGTGCTTGGTGTTCAGTGTTTTAGCATTACTTCTATGATGTTTTAGGAAGGTCAGCTTTAGGTAACAAAAATAAGCCTACAGCGTGGATATCACAGAAAGTTTGTAGGTAATCAACAATTTCCTAGACATGTATAGATCATTGTTCGGTTTGATTCCTTGATTTAACCTGGACTTTTCACGTTTAATGACAGAACAGATGAAATGAAGAACAGACCTCACTTATTGCTGAGGGCTGTTCATGCTCCTCACAGCTATTCCACTCGTCCTGATTGGAGAAAATTGTTACATTGGGAGATAAATTAGAACGCAACCAGAGTACCTAGAAACGATCACATGCATACTGGTCGATGCTTGCAATATGAATGTATTACCCTCACAGTACATGTCCCTACAGGTTCCAACCATCAGAATAATAGCTGCCCAAGTCTAAAACATTACAAAAATGGCCATTGTGGAAAATGGAGAGGACGGCAAAAATCTCTAACTTGATCTGTATCGTATCTGGGTGAAGTCATTATACATATTTGCCATTCAATATGACAAATCATTTTAGAACGGGTTTGAAAATCTGTACAAAAAGCCACTTTAGCGAAAATGGACGAAATAGCACGAAACACAATCTTGTTTTGTAGCTCGTCATGGGAAGTCCATGCGTCAAGTTTCAGGTCAATACCGTTATGCAGAAAACTCCGGTAAACTGTTAGGGGACGATCTGGTGGGTAAATGAACTGACAGACCGGGAGTAAACCATGTTCTCGGGATTTGTGGAGGATTTCTCACCTGCAAGGCGAATTTTCTAGCTCCCCGTGGGCCCATTCAATTACCCAAGTCAGAATGTTCAGAATATCACAGTTTTGTAGAAGGTAATAAACTGTATTGTGACAATTCCTGTCTGTTGTTGCAGTTGTGAGTTGCAGGCCAGGGGAATTTCAGTGTGACACAGGGCATTGCATACCATACAAAAACCAGTGTGACGGCATAAGTCATTGTGAGGACGACTCCGACGAAACCAGAGGTTGTGGTAAGAACAAATCAATCAGCTTAGCAACCTGTTTTGAAATCTTGTACTTAAAACCGGGTGGGTGTAAATAAGAACAGGTTCCTCAGTTTCTTGTTCAACTCGTTGCAGATTTGGTATAAAGCTTGACTTGTGATGAAATCCAAGTTTAAATCTTGTTCCTCCCAGCCGTAAATCCATGAAGGTGTACATGTATGTATATACATGTGTATAGCCAACTTCATAAAATTTAACAATTTTTGTCTACTATTTAAGCACAATTGCACCTAAGGTGCTATGACAAATCGAAGCCCCACGTAGAAGCGTGATACTTTGGTATCAGTAGTGATAAAACCTCATGCTTGTTATAGCTCAACCCCCCAGCCCAGTCCGCCTCGTGGGTGGGGGCTATCCCTCCCAGGGTCGGGTAGAGATCTTCCATGGCGGTATGTGGGGGACAGTCTGCAGTGACGGGTTTGATGAACGAGAAGCGGAAGTCGTGTGCCGAACGATGAACTACGGGTGAGTGTTGATTTGTGGACAGGTAAGTTTGGATTTGTAAGTAGGTAAGTGCGAAATGCAAGAAGACAAGTGTGGATTTACGAGCTGACAGGTATGGATTTGTGTTGTGATTTGAATTGCGATACAACAGAGAAATTTGGATTTGCGAGAAGACAAGTGTGGGTTTTCGAGCAGACAAGTGTGGATTTGCGTGCAGACAACTGTGTTGCAAGCAGATAAGTGTGTATCTGCGAGCAGACAAGTGTGTCTTTGAAAGCAGGCAAGCTTGTATTTGCGAGCAGACAAGCGTGAATTTCCCAGCAGTATAGTGTGGATTTGTAAGCAGATACAGTTTAAGTGTGGATTTGTAAGCAGATACACTTTGAGTGTGAATTTGTGAATATGTCCTCCGTATAGACTTTCCAATTACTTGTGGGTTTTGTCACAGTTTATACGCCTATCTGGGAAAAGGTAACGGCCTGTGCACGGGTAGAATCCTACAGCTAACTGATACACGGCAGCACATTTCCACACCTTTTTTTCCCTACCCGGCACGCAGTATGCTACAGACAATGGTTGTGGGGCACTAAACAGCGTCGCAAAGGAGCGAAGCGCAGATACAGTTTTGTGTTGTCCGTGTCAATCCCTGTACAAAACAGTTTCGCTGCTGTTTTCCAGCCACAGGTAATCAAACTCAGCATACAGATCAAGTGTGACTTCAGAACGTTCGGAGACCATGGGCACCAAAGAGATATCCCGACGAGTTAGCCGGGATGGCGGTGCACAGGCATGCTGAGGTGTCGTCCAAATTACTTGGTGGAATTTAGTCAACTTTAGTTTCAGTTTTCTTTGCGAAGACCATACTAACTTGCTGGATGGAATTTAATCAAACGAAATTGCAAGCATTCTTACTGGAACCGTGATGACAGATTAATTAGATATAGAAATATATTCACCGATCACTTTTGAAAGTGTGTAGCTTCCTAGATTGACAACCCACATCTGTAGTTTAATTAGTTTAATTAGTTAAGCTTTCTCACGGAGACTAACTACATTTGTGTGCCTGGTGGAGCTATGTTTTAGCAATCTTGTTATGCTTGGCGGCAAGCTCAATGATCAGTAAGATTTTAGTGCCTATCGGCCTCACCATGCTCTAACTATTCCAATACTCTGAAGCTTTATTTTATTTATTTTATTTTACTTTTTCTTGTCATGTTGTTATAACAGTTATTGTGAGCTCTGGAGACGGAAATGTTTGATTTAATTAAAGTATAAGCTCCTAGTGTAGTGGCTTTTCGGTTCGCCCTTAAACTGAGGAGAACTTTATTAATTTAATTAACTGCCATTGTCATTGTTAGCGGAAATATCTGTGTGTGCCTCAATATTTCAGTGTCAAGGAGACGCCCTCGCCTCGGCTGAATGGGTTTCTGTCGGATGGCAACACATCGGCCTCTGAAGTTAACAGAACTGGGTCTGTGTTTGTTCTCGGTGGTGACTTCTTTAACCGGGGCCCTAACGTGATGCTCTCCCAATTGGAGTGCACGGGAGAAGAGACGTGGCTTGACCAGTGTCCTGGACAGTGGCAGTCACGGTGTCAGAACTTTTACGTGGCAGGTGTTAGCTGCGGAAATCCGCGTAAGTCTCAGGTTTGGATTGGAGGGCAAATAAACAGCTTTGAAACTGCGTTTCACCATGGAAATAACAAAAGTTTCAGTACCTAATTAGTAAAAGTTTCATTTATCTGTCTAAAATGTTAACTGTTTCCGCTATTTAGGAGTATTTGCTCTCAAATAATTTCGTGAAAAGCTGGAATAAAAATTTACCTGAGGTAAACTGACAAGAAGCCGGATTTCACCGGTTACTTGCTACCTCAGACTGTCCTCGCTCATGGGGTTATGGGTTTATATCTTTCATTCACTGTGTACTGCATGTAATATTTTTCCTTTTTTCACCAGGTGGAATAGAGAACAACGTTCGCCTGACTCGTGTGGACGGACGGTATCCCCCGGGGTGGGAGGGCAGGGTGGAGATATACCACAACAACTCGTGGGGCTCGGTCTGCGGGTACGACTGGGATGTCGACGACGCACGCGTGGTCTGTAGGATGATGGGGCTTGGGTGAGTAGATCTTCATCACCCGAAATCGAAGATTCCAATATTGCAGTAGTCTTATCTTACACCTATATATACCATTTCAGATATCAGAACTGATTTATCTATTACGATGGAGATAAAACCTCTATGCTCAGAACTTTTCTCCTGTGTTTCGGGTACAAAAGACATACTAAATGAACCCTAATTTGCTGGTTGCTTGTCAAAACCAGTAAGACAAGAGCCAGAAAACCTGGATGTACTTTGGGGACGTGAAAAACTTCGTTATCGGTTAAGCATTCTGATCCCTCCAAAATTTTCTACTTCGTGTATTGTTCGCTAAATACAATTGAGTACACATCAACATGAGGCAAGAGGTCATTTTAGACGGATTTGCCGTTAGTGGTAGCAGTTCTAAAGATTCATTTATGATCATCTGTTACCATTTAAAGCACAAAGACGACATCAACAATTGACAATGTACAGTGTGATCTCTGCTTTTAAAACCCGTGGGTTAACAGGACCTTTCACTCCCTGTGTCAACAATTAGTCCAGTAACTTAGCCACCCCCACCGGGCCCAAAAAATGCCCAAAACAACAATCTTCCTTAGACTGACGTCTAACATGCGGGCTTCCTTGTGGACACAGGTGTGTAACTTTCGTCTTCTGTTCAGAAGTATTCGTATTACATAGCACAGCAATTTAATTGTCTTCCAGTGAGGCTGCCGAGCTCATCCCCGTATACACCATGCCAAGCGACTCAATGCCTATCTGGATGAATCAAGTGGAATGTAACGGAACGGAAGACCGGCTGGAGGACTGTACCTTCTCGGGTTGGGGTGTCCATAATTGTTCGCATCGTCATGACGTTGGCGTTCGATGCTTAGCCGCAGCAGTTCTCACAGGTAAAGACGTTATGTTCTTACTGACAAGACCTCCTCGCCCGATGCGTAGACGCAGCAGTTTTCATACGGTAAATTGTCAGGGCTACCAGAGCTTTTCCTATTATTAAAATATGTTTCCGATTACGTGCATTATTAAACGCGATGTGGCCTTTGTATATTTTTCACATTACTTGTAGTCTTACGTATAAAAAGAAAATATCCTTTCTGTTGGACAGAAAAAGAGATTGGCCCAGCCAAAGAACGTGTCCGGTTGGTTGACGGGTTTCATGAGGATGAAGGGCGAGTGGAAATATTTATGGAGGGGAAGTGGGGTACAATTTGCGACGATGACGTCACGGAGATTGAGGCCAAGGTCATTTGCCAGACCTTGGGTTACAGGTGAGGGTTGATCAATCTCGGGCATGGGTCAATTTTGTTAGAGCTTTTGTACTTCATTTCAAACAACTCTGTATGAGAAACACGTTGATTATACTAGACGCTGACAACTTGTAGCTGTGCACTGTTTTGTTACAGCATTAAATTGGCCTGGTTGTTCGATTAATGGGTTTGTGCTTAGCGCTCACTTGAGGATTTCGAGATTTGTTGGAGCTCGGCTTTCACGCCAATCGACAAACGCCATTTTGTACTCCATTTTTAGGCACGTACCGCTCTGTGATTTGGGGTTTCGCCACATGCTATTTTGTTTGAGGCGTTATTTTCCACCTTGTATCGTTCATTGTCTGTTAGATTACGTATATTTCCAGTTTACCCTGAAAGTCGCTTTCAGGGTAAACTGGGAGATTTTCACATCGCCAGCTCGCCATCACGGACGCTATTGTCAAATCCTCCGCCCTGGAAAGTTACACCCTCACAGGCAGTTGGATATAAACCATCGTCGAAGTGCCGTGACACTACTGATTGTTACTAACAGGACTGTCATCCATCGATTCGAGAATTCCCAAGAACTGTGGATTCTATATTTACGTGAGCTGACTCGCCTTTGGAAGCCTGAATGTTCTATCATGATTTCGACCCTTCCATCAGTAAGAAACTGAACAAGAGTTGAACAAGCCATTTATTTATCATTTTTCCTCTCCGATAGTGGTACCCTTACACGTGCTTAAGAAATTTTCACTTATATGGTGGCGTTTAGGGATGGAAGAAACCGGCGTGCTCAAAGTGAAAAACGAACCGTCGTCAGGTATTTTGGAAGTCTCCTGACTTAAATTCGCAGCCCAAACCCCAAGAGCTGGATTCGAACACGCCACCTCTTTTCAAGGACCCGATAGTCACAGACCTCACCTCTGACGTGGGGTGGATATCTGTGCGTCGCGAGTGAGACGCACAGATACTTCACAAAACATTTCTTGAGAATAACATTAAGAAGAAAACAGCTGAAATAACAATCCCAGACCATGCCGGTTTCCTCCCCGTTCATACGTGGGGAGGTCAGCCATTAAGTTGTGGATGGTCGTGGGTTTTCCCGAACTCGGTTTCCTTCTGCCACAATGTTGGCGCCGTCGTATAGGTGAAATGTTCTTGACTATGGGGTAAACGGCCAATAAAATAAATAAACAAAGCAGCTGAAATAATAAATAAATATTAAACATTTACAGTGGATCAGGGAAGATCATCCCTCTCCCTATACCTGGGAAGGGACCAATATGGAGGGACCAACTCAACTGCCATGGAACGGCCTCCTTATTCGACTGCTCGAAGACAACATCTGAAGACTGTGATCATTTCGAGGACATGGCTGTCCGCTGCTACAATGGTAGAGTTTCTTTCACTATACCTAATCGCCGAGGGTCTTAGCGTGCTACTGCAACGCAATGACTTAAGAATCTCTCACCAATCAGGTTGCTGTGAGTTCAAGTCCAGCTCAAGCTGGCTTTCTTTCCGGTCATACGTGAGAACCAGTCGGTGGGCGTGGGTTTTCACCGGGCCTTGACCGCTTTACTCCCACTATAATGTCGTCGTATAACTGCCACATTCTTGAGTACGGCGTAAAGCACCATTCAAATAAATAAAGAAATGGACAGATTCTTGACAGACAATCGCCAAAACAAAAGAAAAGCAGTGGGGCAGCGCTCGTACAGTTCTTTATGTGATCGCAAACGACGTTCGCCTCCTCCCAACATAGCGTAACAGGTAACTCCCCTTGTATGTTAAAATCACTCGTGTTATTTGCTTATCCAACCAACACACAGTCCTATTATAATTTAAATTTTCTTCAGTACCACATTAAACACATATCAGACAGTGTTTTCACTGCTGAAACCCCTACGGTAATTAAATATGTTTTTGCTTTTTGCATGAGTAAAAGTGACTTGTTTTGTACACTGAATATCTTAGAATGTTGCATTTCATAAAGTCTAAGCACTGAGTTCCATACACGTATATTACTCGACAATCTCTAATCGAGAAAACTCGAATTTCAAATCCATGTAACATATTTCGATCAATACAATGCTATTGCGATGATTTTGCTTGAACCGTTAAAGTATCCATTTGAAGTGTACAAGGCAAATTTCATCGCAAACAAAGCATCGATTTAGAAACAACATGTGACTGAAGATAAATGCGGGCAGATTCCATGGCATGACCTAGTTAACTTTGGCCAGCTAACTACAATACCGGAAACTGTCACGGGACTGACTGCAGCGAAACGAAGGAAAAACAGAGAAAAAGGGTGACCTGAATTTTTTTCAGAGACAGCGGGTTAGAAATTTAAACTGGATTTCGGGGGTCTCCGTGGCTCAATCGGTTAGAGCACTAGCGCAACGCAAAAATGTCCTAGAAGCCTCCCACCAATGTGGTCAGTGTGAGTTCAAGTCCAGATCATGCTGACTTCCTTTTAGATCGCACGTGGGAAGGTCTGCCGGCAACCTGCAGATGATCGTGGGTTTCCCCCCCCCCCCCATCTCCATAATGCTGTCGGCCGTGATATAAGTGAAATATTCTTGAGTAGACTTGGAACGCCCCTTCATGGTTTCCGTGTTTTTGTGATGTTGGATTTTGACTCGTCAATTTCATCAGATGTACTGTATGCTTTTGCTTTCTTTGTACAAGTCCAACTAATCAAATGACTGTCTAATCCTACCTGGGTTACAACAACTTTTGTGCTTTACTTCCAGATCCGTTTGTATTGCAGTCTACAGTGGTGCCCTACTTTCGGCTGACCGGTGGCCAGTACTTGGGGGAGGGCAACCTGGAGTATCTCACTGAAGGCGGCTGGTATCCAGTGTGTGATGTGCCCTTGGAATACCAGGAGCTCATCTGCAGACTGTTTGGATTTGTGTCTGTATACATGTCAATACTTGTACATAAGTGCACGTTTGTGTTGTAATTTACGTGTAAAACGAAATATGGTCATATCACGTAAAATATAAAGCGGAAACCGGAAATACATGTACAGTTGTACTGCTATCTAACTGAGTTTATTTATTTATTTTTATTTGATTGGTGTTTTGCGTCGTACTCAAGAATATTTCACTCATAGAACGGCCATAGAAGGCCAGCATTATGGTGACAAGAAACAGGATATAGCTGGGGGCAACCCACGACCATACGTAGGTTGCTGGCGGCCAGTGCTTCTACAGACGGTCCATTTACTTATTAGTTAATGCACATTTAAGGCAGAAAGTTTCACACACTGCCTGTTGTGCTTTTCTTTAAATGTGGGATTATGCCCAAAAGATATAAACAATCAATGTTTATTTGTCTTTGTGCTGATTGAGTTGTACATAAGTGTGTGTTTTGTCTTAATTTAGTCTCACACAGTTGTTCGTTGCTCTCGTTATGGAGCCCCGGGTTGATGTTTTGGGGGGTTTGTTTTCTTGAGTCCTACACAGTTGCCTGTTTTTGTGTCAGCTGGTCGGTATGTCTTACATTAACCCTTGAATAATAATCTGCGTTTGTCGTGTTGGGGTTATCTGTAGGAGTAGGTAGCGTCGAATCTGGCTTCACAATTGTACACATTGGTTTGTTTTTGTCACTTTGGAGCTCTTTGTACAAGTATGTGTCGTCCTGGTTTGTGTCCAGTTTTACACACTGGCTTGGTTTGTCGTGTTGGACGCGTTTGTACATGTAAGTGTCGTCCGGGTTGGTGTCCAATCTTACACACTGGCTTGGTTTGTCGTGTTGGATGTGTTTGTACATGTAAGTGTCGTCCGGGTTGGTGTCCAATCTTACACACTGGCTTGGTTTGTCGTGTTGGACGAATTTGTACATGTGAGTGTCGTCCGGGTTGGTGTCCATTCTTACACACTGGCTTGGTTTGTCGTATTGGATGTGTTTGTACATGTAAGAATCGCCATTGTCAGTGTTCAGCCTTACACGATATTGTGTTTTTGAGTCTTAACTAACTGTATGTTTTCTGCATTGGGTCTGAAATTTGAGTCTGAGTTAAATTTACGCGAACAATACTTTTTGGGATAATTGTAAATGTTGGTTGTGTCACACTTTTATTCTTCTCTGGTTTTTTAACTGATTTATAGCGGGTTTTCCCAGAGTAAGAGGGGCATCCCCAGACTTCTGGATCACATCAGTACATGTTACAGACCACAGTCCTGCTCAGATGATGGCTGCACATTTCAACGACGCTGGCGTGGAGAATATAGCGGTCTGAGCTGTTCTAACACCAGTAAGTATGTGCTGGGGCCCTTACCCAAACATGTCGTATTGTCTTAAATCTGAAATACGTAGTTTGTACGTCGAACTGTGATCCAAAGCTTTACTGGATTTCCCAGAAGTAAATATTACACGTGGTATATCTACTGCATCTGAGGAGTTGAGGATTTTGATGTCTAACAAAATGATACATGTTCTACTTGATACAGTCTTATGAATGAAAAACCATGAATTTGACATTGTACAGCACTATATAAAATACGCCTACAAGGATACATGCAGACGAGTGGTTGATGTTGAGATATAACAACCGACACCTGCGTAGCACGAGACCATACAACAACCAATAGATGCATAGCACGTAACTATATAACAACCGATACATGCATAGAACGTGACTATACAACAGCCGATACATGCATAGCACGTGACTCGATTTTAACATTCTTTACAATGCATATACAATAATAAATTATTTACGGATGTTCATGAGGTGCAAATTTTGATACATAAGACTTGAATGTCAGGAAACGTAATATGTCCCCTGAAAACAAGAAGTTAAATGGCTCCCTCAAGATAATATTAGTTCCCAAAATAAAATATAGTTCGCTGAAAATGAGTGACTAATAAGAATTTATTTGGTGTTGCATTATAGAAATGGCTTGACGGTTGAAAACGATTGGTAAATGTGATGGGTATTCTCGTATACAGGTATAAACGATGAAGAATCAGACAACGATCAAACACATAAATGAAATCAACATGCGATTTATTGATTGTTTCAATTAGCATGAATTCTTGTTGTCCAGGCTGTCCAGCTGATTCACAGAGATGCTCTCATCTAAACGCCAGAGGTCAGATCGTGTGTATCAATCAGGAGTACATCTGTGACGGCAACCCGGACTGTCCACACAGCACGGACGAAGCGAACTGCAGTAAGTCCACCGGATGATTAAAGTAGGCCCTGACTTTCAATTTTTGTATGAAAGACAGACAGCAATTTTGAGTGCGCATGTATGAGACGGGTCATTAGGAAGAAAAATTAAAGCACGTGGAGCTTTGCATGCGTGACTATGCTTCAGTACTAACAAACTAGAGTCAGCTCAGTTCTGTTGTACATCCTGTGTTGTGTAAGTTTTCGCTTGGAAAACATCCTCCAAGCTCTGTGCAGTTTCAGCTTTTACGACGAGTCCAATGGATTGAATCCAATGTGGACAAAACAGGGTGTAATTTATGAGGGTTACAATGATTAAAGAGAGAGATACGTTCTCTAGCTTCTGCCATAAAACCGGTAGTGTCATGCCCTATGGCTACCGCTGCTTTGTATATAGAGAGATTGTGTGTAATGATGCAATCATACCAGCGAACCACTAGATTTGGGTGCAATAAGATTTTATGACATCACGTGATGTTGTCGGGAGATAACACAATTTCTGTCACCATTATTCTTATTTCCGTTCACGGCTAAATATCCTAGTGAAATAAATACAGCATCCATTTGTGCAAAATAGTTTTTTGTTTTACCAACATTTTGATATGTAAAGGCCAAAAGTATAATTTCTAAAACATCCTCATTCTATAGCAAACCCTTTTATTCAGAACGTCGATGTGGAAGTGACGAAATCATTTGTGACGTCAACACATGTCTTCCTCAAACTGCTCGCTGTGACGGAACGCCACAGTGCAAGGATGGCTCGGACGAGTTCAAATGTTGTGAGTATAGCTATCGAGAAATGCAACACTGACACCCTTAAATGTTGTGAGTGTGACCTTTTTAAAGTCGAAAATTGACACTTTGAAATGTTGTATATATAACCCTTCTGAAATGCGCCATTTTGGTCTTCTATATAATTCTCGTCTGATACGACACATACATGTAATGCTTCAAATCTTGTGAGCATAACTCCCTTGAAATACGACACTGCCATACTGAAAGGGAAAATTATATGGTTTAATCAAACCGATTAACTGAAAGATTTTAAGCATGACACGGGAAAAAGAGACTATTGACTAGGTGAGATATAACCATATGACACTCTTACTTAGAATGTCTTTAGTACATCTGCATGCAATGCGCCATGTAGTTCACGATTTCTGCGTGTTGCCCCAGGCGGAAGACGCATCTCAACGTTGAGCGCGTCATTATTCAAGGACACGTAGTATAAGTCGCATTTGGTTGAACGATATCAGCAACAAAAGAGTAATTTGTAACAACTGTTCTATTTCTGTATCCGTTTACAAAATCTCAGTTTGTTTTCTGTAGTGTATATGCTATTTTTGCAGTGTACCGATCCCTCTCTGACAGCGAGCTCGTCATGGTTCAGTTTAATGGAAGCAACTACCCATTGTGCTACGGGAACCATCTCAAAGACACTGGCAATAACAGTTTAGCGGAACAGATATGCAGGGAGCTTGGACAAGGGTAAGATTTGGTAGTTTTTTTCAGAGGCGCAGCATGGACAGTTGTTGAGGTTGGCTAAGTTTGCAAGAGACCGTGCACGGCCACATACAGTGATGACATAAAGTCACCATGGTAAGGTTTGTTGCTTGGAAAACATGGAAGTGTTTATCTGACAGATGAAGAGGGTGCTGCTGTAGAGTGAGTCGTGGCCGAGTGGTTAAAAGCGCTTGCCTTTCAATCGCAATGACTCACGAAGTAAGGATTCAGTCGTGCACAGGTTAGGTCATAATATCAGCGGGTAAAGCTCACCATACCTTTGCGGGGAGGGGGGGCGGGAAGCCTAGGCCCTCGGCCCTCGATTACGGTAGACTATTTTTGCGCAGGAAATATTTTGTCAAATTTTCAGGTATAAGTCTTGTGTAGTCTGGATTTGTCTCATATGTGTATGTATATAGGTATTACTTTCTCTCTGTAGGCTGTTATTTAGTAGCAAATCGCCATTATATTTTCAATTATTTCTAGTTTCTTTTGTTTATTTACGTTGTTGTTGTTGCTATCGCAGTCACTAGGGTGTTGTGGTGCAGTGCACAAAGCACATCTGGTGCCGGCCTGTTCTGGGCTTATTGTAGATGAGTAAGTCGTCTCACTTAGCGTAAGGGTAAACGGCGATCTAAAGAATTATATTTCATTAGGTTAATTTCTTCAGATTAACTCTGAATTGTTAGGTACTATGTTTAAATCCCCTAAATGAATTGTACATTTCTACGCTTTTATTTTACTAGGGCTTCTTTCCCTCTCCCCACGGTTGCCCCACGGTATTTTCTCTCTCATAACTGCGTGTATATAACCTATCGCACTGTCCATTGCATTTAACTGATTAGTTTGTAGGCCTAGGCCTATTTAGAAATAGGCATTGTCAGTGATATAGCTAGCTGCAGGAAGAAGACGACCACAATTCAGACATGGAGGCCCAGATTACTGGAGCTTATCGCCGTAAGCGGGATAGAGATCGCTCTCAGAGTACAGACCGCGAGTATGGGAGAAGGGCTAGTGCTGTAAAGAGACAGGAACGTCAGGTAAATAATCTTAATGTAATTATGGCTGCAGTAGGGGAGGTCCCTATTGTAAACATTAATCCTGAAAGGATTTACAGATAGCTGTAGGCAACATGAAATAAGGCAAGAACATTCAATGCAAAGATTACCTTGTTTCATGCTCTAAGCAGGCACGGGTTAAAGAATACTGAATCTCAATCGTATTGTGGGTAGGCACATAAAGTGTCGGTTAGAAAGCAAATCCTCATCAAGAGGTGTTATGGAGTAGCGGAAGAAGTTACGTAGGCGGAAGTAATAGCTTGCTTGAAAAGATATATGTGTTTTCAGGTTCAGAAATTGTCTAATCACAAGGGCACTTCTCCTAATGATAGCCTGTCGCTGTCTTTTGATTTTGACACTCTCCCCAGCAGAAGTTACGCTGGACTGTGTGTTTTTTAACAGTGAAACAGTGTATAGGTAAGGTAAGATGTTCACGCTGCGTCCGGGCTTATGATTATGATTCGTGCCCTAACAAAGAAACGCCAAAGGGTGCTAATTGGAAGCGGACACCGTGCTGCTTACCCTGGCACTGCAGAAGGAAGTAAACAAGGCAAATTTTATTAAGGTTAATGAAAAGGTGTCATTTTGCAGAGACTTTAAAAAGCGTGCTCGGGTCAAGCGTTTCCTCCGATCCATTAAGTTTTTCCCAAGATCCAGCCTTTGTAAGCGCCCATTTTCTTTCCCAACCATTGCCACCTTTGCGCCCCTCTGTGGTGGCTCAGCTGGTCACTCTACCAGTGATAAAAAGTATTGCTTAACAAACGGAGGCGGAAGTAGCTGTGCAGTCAGCAGTTTCACCAACTTCTTTGTTCAGTATGGTGACGCTATTCAATGAAGTTATTTTCCAGTGTGTCAAAATACATGCATCTAAAAGTACTGATGTCATTGACTTTATAATTGAGTGTACCAAACCTCATCTTGGAGGTGACGCTGTTGATTCGACACAGCTTTCGGCTGTCATAAAACAAAGAAATACTGTCCGAAAATAATGAGTCATAAGCACGTGTATCAATATTGTTTTGTAATTCTTCTCTACTTAATGGCGCTGACACTTTTGCAGCAGACTATCCTCTTTGTGCTCACGGCCAAGACTTTAAATTGCATATGTCCAATACGGAAACCCTCCCTCATGTAGTTTGTCTACAAGAAACAATCCTTAAACCTCATCTGGATTTTACTATCCCAGGCTACTCAGTCAAAAGAGCAGACAGAGAGTTTTCTCCCAGAGATGGTTTAGCTATGTTCCTCAAAGATGACATTTCATACACTGAGGTAAAGCTTCCTGTATTCAAATTTTTGGAATGCCAATGCTATCAGTTAGCTCTGTCCCCGCGCAAGCCAGTCAACGGTGTTAATCTGTACAAACTTTACAACAAGCTACGCGTAAGTGATTTAAATTTCCTGAACAGCATTCTGACTCGATAACATATCATCTGTGGTGACTTTAACTCTCATCACAGGGCGGGGCAGTCCTCATAATGATGCCAGTGGTAAAGTAATTTGTGAGTTTCTCGAGGATAATGATCTTGCTATTCTGAATAACGGGTCGAATACGGGACAGGATATCCGCAACGGGAATTTGTCAGTAGACCTCACTTTGTGTTCGAATGACTTGGCGACTGCGTCGTCTTGGTCTGTAGATTCTCCATGTGGTAATGATCATTTTCCAGTTGTTTCTATTTCTCACTCTGACATGACACTAACCATCAGGGTTATCCTTCACGATGGAAAATTAACAAATCCGATTGGTTAACATATAGAGAGGAATGCTGCTGCTTACAAACAGTGTTTTTAGTGAAGATGATGTGTTTTCAAACAATGTGCTTAAGGCCATTAATTCTGGTGCTGGAAAGTCCATACCTCGTACATCTGGTAATGGTATGATATGAGCCCCTGTGCCATGGTGGAGCAATGAATGCGCATGCGCCATCAGAAATAGAAAGCGAGCAAAGAACAGAGCACAGCTTTCAGGATAACTGGAAGATATAACGTACAAAAGGTGTAAGGCAGAGGCTCAGCGCCTCATTAAGCGAGCTAAGAAGCTCCGCTGGCGCAAGCACTGCTCTTCCAGTAGTAGAAACACACCAGTAAAGTCTGTGTGGTCACAGATTAGAGCAACTAGTGGAAGTAATAGAAGTAACAACTTTCCCACCATTATTTGTGGTGATAAACAGTTCGTTACATACCCTGAAAAGTGTAAAAATAGAGAAAAGTCACCACTTTGATAACACTTCAATTGACGACATGCAAATTAACGAAGATTTTTCTCTCTGAACTAAAGCAGGCCCTTCATACACTAAAGGACTCGTCTCCTGGTGAAGATTATCTTACTCGGTTGTGAAAAACCTCCCAGACCAGTGCCTCGACGTCTTACTTTCCCTGTACAATACCATTTGGATGAATATTCAGCTACCGCTTGCCTGGAAACAGTATCCTGTTATTCCTGTATTTAAACCTGGTAACAACCCAAATTTGTAACATGTTTAAGATATGGAGAAAATGATGAACACCCGCCTCACCTGGTTTTTAGTTAAGAATGGTTTGCTTTCAAAAATGCCGAGTGGATTCCGTAAGAATCGATATACCACTCACCATGTGGTCACTCTAGCAAATGAAATAAGCTGTTCTCTTATTAATAAGGAATATGTGTTTGCTGTCTTTTTAAATATAGAAAAGGCATATGACATGTTGTGGAGAAGGGGACTGCTTATTAAAATGCAAGCCATGAATATGGATGATAAATGTTGGGCTGGATAAGAAGTTTTTTGTCAGATTTCTCCATCAAAGTTAGAATAGGCAGAGAGTACTCAAAGGTGGTACCAGTGGATAATGGCACTCCGCAAGAAAGTGTTCTGTCATCTACACTCTTAAACATAGCGATAAATGATTTGCCTACAGCAGTTAACCCTAAACTGGACTGTTCACTGTTTCCGGATGATAAAGCTGTTTGGTGCGTCTCTTGGAATCTCTCTGTAGCTTCAAGGTACATCCAACAGGGACTTGTAAGTCGAGTAACTTTTTTTCAAGTTTTCGCACTTCGACAATCGCCTCAATTTGTCTGAACATATCAGTTTTGTTATAACAAAAGGTCTTGAATATGTTGCGTTGCATCTCTGAGAAACGTTGGAGTGCAGATAAAACCAGTTTGTTACTTCTATCCGAACACGTTTAGATTACTGTTGTGAAGCGTACGACTCAGCGTGTGTTTTCCTTAAGGCTAAACTGGATGCCGTGCTATGTGCTGCTCTTCGGATATGTACAGGGAGTTTGAGAACAACTCCACTCAGTGCGCCTCAGATATTGTGTAATGAATGGCCATTATACATTAGAAGTCAGTTCCGTACTTCAAAATATGTTATTAAAATTAAGTCCGCCACTAAAAATTCAGCCTCTGGTGTTTTGGAGTCATCTGTCTATTATGTCCTGTATGAAGATGACCTGAAGGCTCCCCAGTTTTTTAAGCTCGGGGTAATACTATATCTCAGAGACCTGGTACTAGCAAATTTGTGGTCCAAGGCTGTATTATTTCTCCTTCCCCACCTTGGCACCTCTGTATCCCGAACATTTCGTTTGACTTGTCGTCTCAGGTTAAAAAAATCTGACCCTTCAGGTGTCAGTAGACAGTGTTGTAATGATGACATTAAAAGAAACTGGTCAGAGAATTTGCAGATTTTTTTTTGATGGCTTGAAATACCCAGATACCGATAAGGCTTCGTCTGCTATAAGTATCTCAATTATGGTAAGATGTACAGAATGTCCGACTTCGTGTCTGTTTACTCTGCAGAGTTAACTGGTATTCCAATGGCTCTTCAGTTTCTTAACATGTTCAAACCATTGAAGTGTGTAATATTAAGTGATTCTCTCTCTGCTTTGAAAACTTTAAAATTCCTGAATGTCACCAAATGCTCACCATTTGTCCTTCCAGTTTTATACCTATAGACTTCACTAACCTACGAAAGGGTCTCTGTATTCTTTGAGTGGGTGCCGAGCCATGTTGGTGTATCTGGTAACGAGCAAGCCGACGCACTGGCTAAGGCAGGCCTCTTAATGAAAGATGTCACACATGCAATACCGCTTTCTGTTTCAGCAGTGATGAGCCAACTAAAAATCTTTTTTTATTAGCTTGTGGTGGTGTGACTGGGATAATAACACAAAAGGGAAGTTCTTTTCCATCAGATGTGCCCTCTTGTGATCTCTCGGTTTGAGTGGCTTCCTACAAGACGTCCTTGTTCCCTGGCTGGTCTCGGGTTATTTCCCAGTTGATTCATATTTACACAGATTCAGCCGGCATGGCGCAGGTTTTTGTGAGACATATTTAGTAGAAGATTCCGTCTCACACGTGTTATTTCATGGCAAAACGTACAGCAAAGCAAGGAAACTATTTTTTGCACATCTAATTAAAGCTGGGGTCACTGACCCTTCCTTAGAAATTGTGTTCAGATCGTTTCGTATTAAAAGTCTCCAGGATATTGCCTCTTTTTTTACTGCGATGTAAGAAATTCCAAGATAGTGTGTAGTTATTATCCAGAGTTTAATGAATTGATATAATATATGGTCTAATGACCATCTTTTCTCAGCACCGACTTCTGTTCGAAGTTTCGCTGGTCGCGATCTTCGTTTCATTGGTTGACGTAGCTTGGAAATATCCATGTCACGAGGATTCCCCAACTTGAGCTATAACGAAGATCTCGGCAACCTGCCTCAGCGGGTACTAGAGAAAAGCATGGTGAGGTATACCTGCTGACATTATGAGCGTATGTACAGGGAAGTTGTGCATCCCTTTTTCTTTTGTGTGCAACTCTTTCGGTGCAATCGTCTGTTGGACAACGCCTCGTATGGCTTTTGGCGCAGTCTAGGGTTAGTTGAAGGCCTCTTGTCTCTCACTCAGGCGATGTGCGCATATATGTGTCAGGCGTCAGAGTGAAAAGATGTAAGCAAATCAACCAGATGCATGAAAAAATATATGCAAAGGATTTCTATCGATATTTCAAACAACTGGATTTATGTTGGTAATATTATGTTGTTTTTACACATTTAAACATTTGATGATGAACATTGCACAACATTTATACTTACGTGCCTTATTTTTGCTGCTTACATTTTACATTTGTTTGCAGCATAGAATTAGCTCCTCTAACTGTAATTGGTGTTTTATTTGCCGGCAATTGGATTAAGGCTATGTTACTCTTTACTGAGTCAATAGAAAAATAACTATGTAAATACTTAAAGGCCTGCGACATGTAACGTGGATGGTTTTTCTGTTCCATCACACAGCGGGTGGTACCGAGTGACGTCCACAGGGAAGTATGTGACAGGCGTGAAACTGCTATCGTTGGACTGGTCAGACCCCAAGTCTCTTTCTCTACATACAGGGTAAGTAGATTTATAGAATTTTCCCAACAAGTTCCCGTCAGACGTCGCTACCTTCCTCCCGCTGAACCTGAATTTTTTTGTTCCGACAAATGTGGATCATGGAGGAGTGGTTTGGTTTAATCCTGGCCTAAGGCAGGCATTTCCTGAATTCCGGTTTTCTCCACCCGTGAAACTGATCGCCGTCCTATGGATAAATCAACAAACCTTCAGAATAACGCCAAATATGAAGTAGTCAGTCTATCACCCAATCATTTTCTCTCAAACATACCAGAAACCCATTAAATAAATATACTTCATTTGTTTTGATAAAACGTAGGTTTAAAGTTCATGGTAACCCTTAGTTCGTCTTTTACAGCTGCGAATCAGCGAAGGTGTTCTGTCAGTACCAAGGTATGTTCATACACGGTGAATCTTCCTGTTAGCGACTTATTCACTGCAGATAATTGGTCTCGGCCACGAAGATGGCTCTCAATTATTCTCTCCCCTTGTTTTCGATTTGTTCCATTCTCCGGCGGGAGCCATTCACGATGTTCCTGTTTCCATTGCTCCCCAGACCTTGGTGGCAATGAATTGCCTAAGGCACTTTCTTGATACTTAAAAGTTCAAAAATATTATTCACGTCCCGCAATCTGGCGTATATCACACATATAAAAGCTGCCCAGCAACTTGCCAAAAAGGCGGTGGTTTAATCCGTGTTATTGGTTAGCGTGGTATTGCAGCCTAATGACCCAAGAGCCACGATTGAGGCCCCTGTGAGTTCTAGTCCAGATAAGGCTTGCTTGCTACTGACGGTTGTGGGTTTGCACAGGGCTCAGCCAGGTTTCCTTCTAACATACTGAAGATCGCCGTGTAAGCGGAATATTAAACAAGAAGTAAATAAATAAAGCTATTGCACTAAACAAAGATAAGACAAATAAATGAATACGTTTTACGTTTTTGGGACATTGCGTGTCGGGAAAGAACTGAAATATTAAAAAAAAATATCTCTGTTACGCAGTGTTTCAGGCTTAATAAAATATTACCCGCGTTTCTTGTACTACAGTTTAAAGGAGTAAAAGTCAAGTTTTTAAATCTCTTCGCAGTCTGCAAATGCCGTCAAGATTTGACCCCATGTTTAGCAGGAAAGTGTAGAAACAAAAACAGCGTTCAACGAACTCTGAACACGTGGTTTATTTCATGGACATAGCCACAGCATCACAATTCTCTCGACTGTACAATTGTCCCATAATTGTGGCACACAGCCACTAATAACAGTAATAATAACAATAATAATAATAACAACGACGGTTCAATCTGTAACGCAATCAAAACATTCTTTCATTTGCTTTAGCTCTGTTTTACATGATGCAACCGAATCATGACACCTCTAAATGCTCATTGTCTGCTTGAACACGACGACGGAATTCTCAACCATTTCCCTGTAAATCATCACTTAACATGAACAATATCCATCAGTACTAACCAATTGAACAATATACTTTTCTGGGCCATATTTTCACAAGCTTTTCATGATCATTGTTTGACATCAGTCGCATGAATTGTTGTCTTTATGCTCGCCACAAAACCTCTGTCTGCCACATCCTACATTGGTCAATTACCAAACTTTACTTAATATATAGAAAACGTAACCCATATTACGTCTGACATGGACAACATTCTTTTGAATTTAACAGATACTTATACTGTCTGCCAGGTTTTATCTGCAACTGAGCAGTTGTCAACTTCAGCGCCTTTCGTTCTGTTTTTTAGCCTGTCGTTTTGTCTGCTGTATTGTCCGTCTGCCTGCAGTTCTCTCTGCTGTTCTATCCATCTGCCGGCCATTCTTTCTGTTGTTCTGTCTGTCTGCCAGTATTCCTATTTGTCTGCTTCTGTCTGTCTGTCTGCCATTCTGTCTGGCGTTCTGTTTATTTACTTCTACCTACTTCTCCATCTGTCTGCGTCTACCTGTCTGATCGCTCTGTCTGTCTGTCTGACTTTATGTTGTTCTGCCTATTGTTTTGTCTGTTTGTATGTCTGTCTTTTGGGCGGTCGATGAGTCTTTCTGTTCTCTGCCTCTTGGTCTGTTAAATTTCTTAGCCCTCAAAATGGGGTCCCTAGCTTTTACATGGGCCATTCACTTAACTGAAACTCAAAACAGTCTGAATGCAAGACAACACGAAAGCCTACTGTGGGGATTCCGCAGCGACTGTGAATTTGTGCTCGTCTATGCTTATGCACATCTTTCAACGTTTCCCACCCATTAGGTCAGATCTCAGTCGTATAAATAAGATATCCTTGAGCATGGCGAAAACTACAATGAGTAACAAATAAATAAATATCAGCATAAGAATGACCTTTGTACTTTATACTTGATAAGCATTTACGTGTAGAAAATCAACAAATCTTCATGCCTTTATTTTACTGATTTTCCACGTGGGTAATTGTAAAAGTTAAGTCAAGAAAGACATGTACATGTAGGTACATGTATTTAGAAATAAGATAGAAATGTCCTGTATACATGTGCATCTGTGTATGACGTTCTTTGTGACAGCATGCGGCGTGCGGCTGCTGAAAGACCCAGATGTGTTCTCTTCGGCGCCCGTGAACATGTCTGACGAGAATCCCTCCCGTCCTCGGCCCTCGGTGACTGATGAGTGGCCCTGGCACGTGGATATCCATTATAACAGCAGATATCGTTGCACCGGAGTATTTATCTCCCTTGAATGGGTTTTGGTTGACTCTCAGTGTATTTCCACGCCGATGTAAGTGACTCTTTATCGCTATTAGGTCAGTTACGGATACTAAGTCAACTGCCATGAGACAAGGTTTGAAGTACACTACATTACAATAGCTAGCGTAATAACCTTGATTTGTTCAGTGTAAAAGTTAAATGCAATCTAATCCACAATCCGATTACATATTTAGGCATTTTTTTCAACTTCAGGGTTCGCGTTCTGGCGGAGCATAATGACCTAGGAACCTCTCACCGATGATGTCGTTGTGAGTTGAAATCCGGATCACGCTGGCTTTATCTCCTGCCTTTAATGGGAAGGTACGCCAGCAACCTGCTGATGGTCGTGGGTTTCCAACAGGTCCGGCCCGGTTTCCTCTCACCATTATGCTTATCGCTGTCGTATAAGTGAAATATTCTTTAGTGCGGCGTAAAACTAAAGAAAACGAATAAATAAATAATATTTAACTCAACAGTTCATGGACAAAGGCTGTTAAAGAGATCGTCCGCATGGTTTCGCCTCCATTCATCTATACAAAAGTGGAAAACGGTGTTGCTGTTGAACACTCAACCCCCGGCTTCAGCATGCTGCATGCGATCCCCGTCCCTCATCAAACCAATCCAAGGATGACCCTCATTCTGGTGACACCGAAAAATGGAAGTTCCCCTCAGAATAACCCAGCATGCCTACCTTACACACAGCTTCCGGAATCTCCTATTTGTTACGTGTTGGGATATACATCGTATGTAAGTGGTAAGTATAAATACTTTTAATTAAGTATATGTTATTCAACCTTCACTTACATGCTTTAGATTGTAATTTGTATTGATGTTTACGGTTCGCTTAACTGTGAAAGTCAAACGGTAAGCTTGTAGTCTCTTATAGGTACATCGGCCATACCCGGGACGTTCTGCCAGCTACCTGCGAATGGTCCTGGGTTTCCCGTTGGATCTGCCCGCTAGCGCTGTTTGTCATTGCTTTCATAAGCTGCCGACGATGCGTCGATGACCGATTGTGCGGTCTTGTGCAATATCACTTATTTTTCCACCAATAAGGTGTACAAATCTGCATATAACACACATTAGATTTCACCCAATGGCTGGGTTCATCCCGGGTCCTTTGGAAGAATCTACACACAACTCTGAGAAACCATGTACGTGGGAATTACTTGAGGATGTTGTTAAAACTTAATCAAAATAAATTTACAAATATAAAAAACAACAAATAATGAAACCAATGAAAGTAAGTTGGTAACGTACAGAAAATAATGTTTCTGTTCTTCCAGCATCTGCCCACACGTCCCAAGTGGAAGTGGCCGTGCCATACACCGCTGACATGCGCTACAGCGTCGACTCAGTCATGTCAGGGGATCCCGATAACCAGGTATTGTATTGGAAACAAGAAGGCACCCCCAGGGCACCACGCTGCAGGAAGGTCTGCCAGCAACCTGTGGATGGGTTACTGGCCGCTGTCGTATTTGTGAAATATTCTTTAGCACGGCGTAAAATACCAATCAAATGAATAACTAAATATAGACAAATGAACAATTCTGTGCGTTTCTGTCCAATCCGACAATGGTGAGGAATCGATATTTGAAATGGATGTTTGAAGCTAATATTTGAAGAAAATTTCATCCTAGTCAATGCCTGACATTCTTTCGTGGAGTTTTTGACAGACAGATGACAAATAAACCCCGACAAGAATACATAACCTTTAGCTGCCGGCATCTGGAATGTGTTATGCACTAAAGGTGTACATTCGTGGTGACGCACTGGAACATATTTGTGTCTTACGTTAAGGCACATATTTGTATCCTACCTAAAGACACATATGCATTAAAGGTGTGTGGAATACATTCACGGTGACGCGCTGGCGCATACTTTTATCCTGCCTGAAGACACACATGACGTATCCGAAAACATTTGTGTAAGAAGACGCTGATAACAGATGCGATCATATTTATCGTCCAGCACAACATATTTATGACGTGTCTGAATATCTGGGGCATCCGTGGCTCAGTAGGTTAGCGCGCTATCGGAGCA
Source organism: Acanthopleura granulata (assembly GCA_016165875.1). Lineage (NCBI taxonomy): Eukaryota > Metazoa > Mollusca > Polyplacophora > Chitonida > Chitonidae > Acanthopleura > Acanthopleura granulata. The sequence continues at coordinate 1,860,703 of JABBOT010000032.1, forward strand.
CAGTGACCCCAAGCCTCCCACCAATCTGGTCGATGTGAGTTCAAGACCAGCTCATGCTCATGTAGCTTGTAGAATAAATAAAGCATATCGTCGAAATGTTTGTGAATGTAACAATGCTTTATAGTATGTTCATATACCTTATATTTTGTTTTTTAGTTGCGCTCATATCCCATACTAGTGTGCTTAAATTCCCGGGGAATGTGGGAAATTCAGGGTGTTGGTAACCTGCTCAACATACGAACATACAAACAGTTTACAAATGTATCGGATTTCTCCAATCGGCTGCAAGATATCATGGGTAAGTTTTACAGCACTTTTGACGCCGGTCCTGAGGAAGCCTTTTCATACAAGTATGAACTCGTGGTTGCTGTCTTTCTTAATCCTGTCGACATTATTCACAGAAGGTCTGAAGCAAGGACCTGTTCTTATTTACAACACAGCATGACTTTTCAGTGATTCTTTTCAGCCTTCTGATATCATACGAAATCTAGAATAGGCTCCTGGTGAGGAAGGTTTTACTCTCTTGGATAAAACTAAATGCTCAGTGCAGCATGGAACGTGATAGTGCAGCAATAATTTCTACGATGTTTCACTTCAATATTTTCTTTTAGAACAAGAATGTATTTTCAAGTGCCGTGATACTGGCCGATGCCTCTACGATCACGGTTTTCTGTGCAACGGCGAGGCAGACTGTGAGGACCTGAGCGACGAGGAGGACGCGCTCTGTGGTGAGTTGTAAACCGTGGTATAGTATCTTCAGTTGTAAACTGTGGTCAGACGTATTCAGTTGTAAACTGTGGTATTGTATCCTTAGTTGTAAACTGTGGTAAGACGTCCTCAGTTGTAAACTATGGTATAGTATTCCCAGTTGTAAACTGTTGTACTTTATTCCGAGTTGTAAACTCTGGTCGCCTTCAGTTGCAAACGGTGGTAAGTTATTTTCAGTTGTAAATCGTGGTAGGTTAATTTGGGTTGTAAACTGTGGTAAGTTAATCTGGGTTGTAAACTGTGGTAAGTTATTTTCAGTTGTAAATTGTGTTCATATGCAATTCAAGAGTGTGGCAAACCCTCAAGGGTTTAAGAGTAGTAAATCATCCTCAGTTATAAATAGCGGTAAGTCGTTCTAGAAGCTCAAACAGTCGAGAGTCATCAGTCCACTGAAGTCACCATCACCTTTTTTATACTGAAAAATCACGGTTAAAATTGTGGAAAGTCATACTCTGGGCTAAAGTAAGCCACCTGTAAGTGTAACGTCTGAGAAGTCGTTCTCAGTTATAAACTATGGTAAGTGATTTTCAGTATAAATATTCCTCGGTTTTCAACTGTGGCCAGTCATCCTCAGGTTTAGGCTGTGGTAAATAATGTTGTGTTTTAGGCTATGGTAAATCATCCTCAGTTTTAATCTGTGATAAGTCATCTTCTGATAAGTGATCCTCGATTTTATAATGTGGTGGAAACGTATGTCTTGTGTCTGGCTACTCTTGGATCTGTCATGTTTCCGCTATCTATAAGTCGGACAAACGTCCGACAAGTGAAATATTATTGAATACGTGCGTCGCCATCGCTAAAGCAAAGAAAATGAATCAATTTTGACTGTGTGATTTCATATAGTTATACATCACAGCTGTATTTGTATTGCTGGTTTTGTTTTCAGTCATCTCTCCTAACTGTACCTTTGAGTATGGCATGTGTGGTTACAGTAACATTCCACCCTGGAGTATCACCGAACATAAGCTGTGGACACTTGTAAGAGCACGCGCCGACTCGCAGGATCTTCGTAAACCATCGATGGACCACTCTACTAAATCTGACCGCGGTATGCTATATCGTTCTATGGTGAAGAGGTCACGTTTGTTTCAGTCGTGTTAGTTAATTGTGTGCATGTTATTTAGAAAGAAAAGTCATAGGAACGATTTCACTGTACTAGGATAGAACTCGACCATGCCTTGCAAACATAGCATTCACATTGCCAAAGGCCTGACTTCAGAAATCCAGGTTTTTGAAATACGACGATATAAGTTACTTACACGGGGCTTAACTGAATTGCTTTTATTCATTTATTTTGTTGGTGTGTTAGGTTCAAGAAAATTCCTGAACGATTACATTTGAAAACAATGTGGACAGATTTTCAAAAAGTCAAAAATTCAAAATTCACACTGTAGTGTGTTCATTGATGTATAAAGATATTTATAAACATATTAACTTAAGAAGGGGAAGAGATTGCTGCGGTTCTCAGACCATACTGGTTACCATGTCAACTGTTTATCTTCCAGGTTACGTCTTGGGGGTGGAGAACTATGCCGGCAGTATCGCCTACCTGGCCTCTCCAGTGTTTTCTCCTGTCAACGAGGAGAGTTGTCTCAGGTTTTCCTGGCACTCTAGACTACAGGTAGCCAACAGCGGTGAGTCACTCCAGTTACAATTGTATTCCTTAACGTTAAAGAGCTCGCTTTCTCAGACCCAAATGAATGAATGATTATGGCTCTACGTCGGCAGTATTTCTGCCGTATCGTGGTAAGAACATGTTTAAACTTCTCAGATCTTAGATCTTATAAGTAAAAAATTTCGGAGTATAGTGTGAAACGATAGACATGTAAGTAACTGAATAATTTTATCAGAAGTTAAAGAGTGACTCCAGAACCTAAGTGATGTCTAACGTGATAAACGTTTTTAAATGTTTACATAAGCTAATGCGGTCGCTGTGAGTTCAAGTCCTGCTCATGCTGGCGTCCTCCCCGGCTGGGCGTGGGAAGGTCTGCCAGCAACCTGCGGGTGGTCGTGGGTTTCCCCCGGCTTCCTCCCACCATAGTGGTGGCCGCCGTCCTAGAAGTCAAATATTCTTGAGTACGGCGTAAAACACTAATCAAATAAATAAATAAATAAGTTAATGTGGATAGATAAAGACGGAGCAGCCTACTCACCGGACCATTTCGAAAACCAAATATCGACTTTGATCTTTGCAGTCTTGTACATATAATTGTACCACTGTAATCATGATGTGATTAGAGTTAAAATACAACTGAGGATTCAGTTATTTTCAAGATCAGGCATTGATTCAAAAATGGACTGACTTTCGTCAGAAATACCGTTCGCCTTTGATTCAACTTTTTTCTATTTAACTATTTATTAATTTTTTTGAGTTTACGTCACAGGTTCACGTCCAGTTGTAGGACCAGGTGGGCGTCCAAATTCTGCTTTGCCACCAGAAAGACCCGCCGACTCGGCTAATTTTACCAGCTTGTTCGGGCGAACGACCAATATTTTGACTGTGTACGCCACAGTAAACAACAGTAGTTGGCAGGTTATCCGGTTTAGGGCGGCGGATTTCAACAGAGAGGCCAGTTTCCGGGTGCAATCACCGACATTCGAGGGGGCATTTGTTACCTTGCCTCCTAATACAACTGGGTTTCACATCAAGTTTGACTCGGGGGAGGCTCATAGTGGCGAAGTGGTTTCCACCTTCATTGATAATGTACAGCTAACACCTGCTTCCTGTTCAGAAGGTATGTATAGAGAGGCCAACATGGCGTATGAAAGTTTTGCTGGCTTTTGTGTAATAATAAAATAACTTTGCATTGTCACAGTTTCTCCGTCACTTGCTTCAAAGCGATCCACAGAAGTGTTAGTTTGGTTCGAAACTTGGACAGAGAATCTTCGATATTTAATCGCCCCATTTTTTTCTATGAATTGGTGAAACCGAGCCTTCCATATCTCATGGTCATTTAGTTGGTCTGATTCACTGACTTCCACCATTATGAATATTACATCTGTGCGTCAGGTGGGGGCGATTGTCAGTCGCTTTAAAGGAAGTCTGTTCACAGTTAGTGTTTTGGTTTCTCACTCATTACGGTTTCTTCCACCCATTAAGCTGGTCTCAGTGGTATGGAAAGGGTTTTAACATCAGCGAAATATATAAGAAAAGAAAGTAAACTTATTTGAGGCATTTGAATTCAGACTGACCTTTGAAAGTATGTGGAGAGTGATCAATCATCCATAGACTATACACAACCTGCCGATGGTCGCGGGTTTTCTCCGGGCACTGCCTGGCTTTCCTCCCACCGTAATGCAGGCAGCCGTCGTATTAGTGAAATAATAATTAGTGTGGCTTTAATCAAATAAATAAATGTACTATATATTTTACGTTTTTACTGGTGTAAAGAATACCTGGTTCTTGACAAGCTATATTTGCTCCAGATAGCAACTCCTATTATAGGGGGCTGGCGTAAAAGGTTCTGCCAAGATACCGCTTTGCATGGGCAAAGGTGAAATGACTCCTTGTAACTTGTACCAGTAAGAACATATTTCTTCTACATCTGGTTGTAGGAATTTTAACAGTAAATACGAAAACAGTGGACCAGGTCACTTGTTTTCCGCGTAAAGGGTCATAGTAAATAAAACGTTTACGCTGGTCATTTGTCTAATACATTAGAAATTTAAATGTAAGGGGAAGGACAATTAAAATCAAACCAAATTGATTTAAGAATTTGAACTTATGCTTACTTAATGCTATTCTGGATGCTTTATGAACCTCCTGTATTCATATCTCCCTTGCATGAATTGTACCTTGTTGGTGTTTTCATTGTCACGCATTAATGGGCTCAAAATGGAAGGAGGGGGATTCCGTAAATTGCTGTGAGATACCCGATAGATTTCTGGTGACAGTTTCAAGTTCTGAACCAGAAATTTGTGTTTTCCTCATTTTATATCATTCTGCCTTTCATATCGCCATTTTCATGTTTCAGCGTCCGCGAACTGTGATTTCGAAGAAGGCGGTATTTGCGGCTACAGCATTCTCTATAACGATTTTGATTGGTTCACCATAACAGGCCCGACCAATAAACAAAGAGATGGTGGAAATTCAATACAAACTTTGTTTGGTTAGTGAAGTTTTTGCTTAATCACCGGCTTCCAGTTATTTCTAGATGTTCGACTTTCTCACACTGTCACGAGTTTTTCAAGTACGGTGGTGTAGTGGGTTCATTTCTATACACAACAGCCAAAGGCAGGAATTCGTGCTGGTGCGTCGCAAAACACCAATATAACAAATCGAATTTTGAGTTCAAGTAATGTTAAACTTTGCCAGATTTATAACGAAATTCTGATATCTCTTTGTCTCCAAATGGATTAAAGATGCATCGCAGCATACTGAGTTAGGTGCCTCTTACAATGCCGTCGCTGTGGGGTCATGACCTTCCCCGGCTGACTCGTTCGGACGTGGGCTTTTCCGCCAGCAAATTGCAGGCGGTGGTCGATTTCCTTCCAGCACTGTCCGGTTTCCTCCAAGTACAATGCTGGTCGCCAGCATCATATTCATGAAATATTTATGAGTGAGACGTAAAACTCAATGACTCTCGCTTAGTTTAGGGTGCATGTATTTAGGTGATGCGTGGATAATAAAACGTAAAACACCACTTAATGGTTAATACTTTTGCGTATCGCACACCAACATTTACACACTGAAAATGTGATGGAAGCAGTCAATACTGATTTCGTACGAATAATTATGACCTTTTATCGTCTTAGCAGATCGGTTTTTGGCGCTGCCCTTGAAGAACGCAGACAAGAGCTACATCGCAAGTCCTACTGTCCAAAGCGATCCGCAGCGCGGATGTCTCAGCTTTTCGTACCAGATAGACGACGTTCAGGGTGGGTCTTTGGCAGTGTACACCGTGACCGGTGAGATAGCCATCAATAAAGCGGACTTCGCTGGTCACACAGTCTGGAGTCTGCCATCGGCTGGGCAGCAGAGCTGGACGTCTGTCAGGGTCGACCTGAATCATACCAGATACTCCAAATTCTCTTTGGTGTTTGAGGGTCAAGGTAATGGAGGAAGTGGCTTCATCAGACTGGACGACATCCAGCTTTCTGCTGCACCTTGTCAGACAACAGGTGAGAGTGTGTATCTGTGGCATTCTAATGCCAAAATCAAAGCTTTCGGCCCATTGTATCACATCTGAATGTCACCAAAATGTTCGCTGTGCTTTCCTACGACTCCTAAGTCTTCCCACATAGGGAATTAGTGCGTAGTGTGGAACTGTTGTTGCAAGAACTAATGACATCTTAATATTGACTTGGATGTCTTGTGATCTGTAAGGCACTGTGTTTGCTTCTGGTTCAGTTGACAGACGGTGGCATGGCTGGGATACTAAACTCCGCTGACATTGCTACGTTTGGTTCAGTAGCACTCGTTTCTGAATCAACCACAGCGTTTTATTATTGCATGTATGTTTCACTGTCACCGCACAAACCCGTCCTAATCTCCGTTTTATATGCTTCCTTAGTTCTTCAGTGGTTTATGTTATTTGTCGTTTAGGAAACTACTCCCTCCACCCGGGACGCCAGTTTTGGTTGATGTCTGGTATACAAGTGACAGTTTAGATTTCTAGGTTCACAGGCACATGACTCTGCCAGATGACTCCACACGATGAACGAATGACAGTTTCAGATTAACCTCTAACAAACGCTTCTAATTTGTAGGATGACAGTGGTGGTCCCCTAATGTGCTTGACCCCACACGGTACAAGGAGCATCCAAGGTGTGGTAAGTCGGCATGTCAACCTGTGAAACAGACATTGATATCTCTGATCAAGACAGTCTAGAGCCAGACGTTTACACAGAGGCTCTGGCTACACTTGAGAAAGGAGGCTGCAAATGGAAACAGCTAACCGGACTTTCAAATTATGTTATTAATTTGTCGTTTAAACGGAAGAAAAAATAGTCAATAATTTACATGGTGTTTTTTTATCGTAATGGCAGTATGAAATAAACTTCACGTAAAATGTGATTATGTCCAAAATATGGTTTTGTTTTGTAGCGCGAGGTATGCAAATAGATGTACAGGAGTGCTGAAATGCTATACTGGTGGGATATCAGGCGGTTCAGTCCATTTGCGTGTGAAGGTATCAACGAGATTGGCTAGTCCCTTCGTTTTGTTGTGTACAAAGTTCGCCCGATTTTCCACTAGAATGACACTGAAGTCGCCCTGCGGGGAAAAGTGGGAAGGTTAACTGCCTGTTTATACTGCTCTCTCAGGTTTCTTCCACTCTTGAAACAGGAGAGAAAATACCCATGCAGTGCCCTTCTAATCTCCTAGCAGTGGGTCTTTCACGTTAATGCATATTAATTAGTCACTGAAATGCCACGGTTCTAAATCGAGGAATGTCTGGAAGAAACAAAGACGAAAAACCACTCCACTGAGTGCTATTTGTGTTTATTCATAGATATGACTGTTGTTTGACGCCCCCAAGCTGTTATGCCGATAGTACAAACAAGGGAGTTCACCGTGTCTTTATGTCCTATAAGTCCTATATTTTCAGTTCCGTCCTATGATTTCCTATATTTTTTAAAATGTCCTATATTCATTATACACTTTTGCACATGTCCTATGTTGTCCTATACTGAGAGAAAATGTAACAACTCTTCAAAAACAGCTTATATCTCATATATCCAAGCATTTGTGATTTGACCAACAATTCTTTTGCTACAAAACTGAACCATAACTGACTGATAAATAGCAACTACTTAGCAATTACTTATCCTTTCACTGAAGGGTGTCTTTCACGCGTTACAATCCTGCTATTATGGGGACAAATATTAGGTCAAAGTTGTGAAATAACAGGTGAACACAATATGCTGTGTATCCTGGCTTACTGCACGCTGGAACCGCCTGCTGGACTGGGAGAGCAATTATACTGTTCCATCCAACAGGAACTTTATCTTTTTCTCGACATAAATTGCCTAATGCACATCTCTGGCTGGCTGAAAAGGCAAAACTTCCAGGCCCTTTGGGCCCATACGCTTTGTCTGATGGGTTTTGGTAGTAATTTCATTGCTTCAGCCACTATGAGCTGTAAGTTTAGCCGCCAGAAACGGCTGAAAGCGTGTCTATTGCTAAATGAAATATACAAGCTGTTGAACTGGGATAGCAGTTTGATTGATTCAGCCAGAAACCCGAATAAGAAAGGCCTAATAACTCGCCTTAAGAACCCCTCATAAACTCATAAGCTCTTTCCAGGCTATTCACGAGAATTTTCACATGCAAATGAGACAAGATCTTATAAAAGAACCTGTGTTAAGAAGGCGCAAATAACTTACAAATACCTCGCTAATAAATTACCCAGTAATAACTTGGAGAGAACTCGTACTAATAATTTGCTAACAACTCATGCAACTCACTGTGACCTCATAAAGACATTTTCACAAATCTCATGAATAAATCTTATAAAATGTTTATTTATATGAATGAATGTATACTGCAATAGACGATATGAACAGTAACAATAAAGAAGAAAGCTATTAGAAAGCAAAGATGATATCCCCCCTCCCCTCCAGAAAAACATAAATGTAGCACAATAATCCACAGCTAAGTGTTAATACACGGCTAGTTTGTGGCTATAAAAGAGCATGCAATTCATTTTATTGTCAATTGTATAACATATTAATATGTGATATTTATAATCCCTCTCTCAACACATCTAAGGAAAAAAGATAGCAAAAATTATAAAATGAAAACAGCACACATAATGGAAACCCTGTTAAGAACATTAATATGACAATACTCAAAAACCTGAAATACACACTCATATTTCTTGAGTGGTATTCATAACTAACTGTCACAAAGACTCATTCTGCAACTACCCCATACATCGCAACATAGAACTAACACTGTAGATTAATAGTAAAACGAGTTGGAAAATGATTAGTTGTACTACAGTTGGCACAAAATGTATCTCCCACAGCAATCATGAAAGAAATGATCAGGGTGAAGCCAGGTATAATGTCATTTGAAGGTGTATGATCCCTATGGCAGCAATAAACTTTTTTCGATGACCGTATTTGGGCATTCATGTAAGTCTCACCTAAAGCCAAAACTGTAATACATGTACTAGTCTCCAGTCCAATAGGTGCTGTAAAATAATAGGTTGAAGGTTACAGAATTTAGCTGTATAGAGTTGAAAGGTTTCAATTACAAACTGGCTATGATTTCAATACAATGACAATAAACTATTTATTGTTTTTTCATTTCTCTGAATTAGACTAAAATCTGATCCACAGCCATTACTAACATCAATAAACAAACGCAAATTGCGGAGTTATATAGCTTCTTAATCTTTTAACCGTACTGCATGTTTGCAGTAACCTTCATTGATGTCTTGATTACTGGAAATGCCAAGCATTTTTGAGAATTCAGTCAATCAAATTTTAAGATAATTTTCGTCTCCCAAGTTAAATTTTTGTCTCCTAAGTAATGCACGCATAACTCACAGCAAATAAGCAGGCACAATAAATCAATCTAACTCTTACTGTTTTAAGTCTGCTTTGATCATGTGGGGTAGAAGTATCTAACATTTTACACGATAATTGCACTCCCGTGCATTCCATGACGGCATACACTTTCCACCGTTGACAACATGTAACACGGTAAACAGAAAAGTGAACTGTGTGCGTTTTTTCACCAATCACAGCTTACTTTACCCCTTACGCAGTCCAATGGAAACGGGGTATTGGCTGAGACAGAGACGGGAGATTTTACTTGCATCGTGACTTGCAAGATGCTTCAGATGGGATATCAAAGTGATTGCGCGTGCCCAAGAAAACCGAATATTGTCATTAATAGAGCCCTTTCTGAAACACCTCAACAGCAAACACCTCAACAACACCTCAACAGCAAACACCTCAACAGCAAACACCTTAACAGCAAACACCTCAACAACACCTCAACAGCAAACACCTCAACAGCAAACACCAAATACAAAATACAAAAGCATGGCCTAGACACTTACCCTGAAGAGTGTTTCCTCACAGCAGCGATTTTAACTGAGTGTCGGGTGTTATGTGTGCCACATCAATAAATTTTTGACATTTTAAACTATTCATGATAACATTGGTTACCGTTGTATGGGTTACCTTGATACGTTTAGTTGTGTCTTGTGGTGTGTTTAATAGAAATAAAGAAATGATAGAGTACTTTTAAGCCAGAACGTTTGACAGGTACCAGCTGAAGGCTTTAGATTTGAAAAAATAGCAATGGTAAGAACCTGACCTGTAGTCTATCACTAGCCCAAAACAGTTATATAGGAGTCCACAAACAGTTGGTCCGTAATACTTGGGTTATAACTTAAGTCACGAAAACTCGTACTCACATTGGGGGTGTTAAGCTCAATTAAGGAGAGGTCGATGCACAACAACTTCGTTGACGCGGTTACATGCGGTGAAGTTTGCCACCAAGACAGAAGAGTTCCTTCACCCAATTATACACTGTGTATGACTGACTTACGTCTCCCATACAAAATGCTTAGTATGCACTTGCATACAAAATGATAATGTTTCACTGTCATAAGGGGATCCATTTCAAATGCTTCTTTGTATATCGGGTGAATTGCCTACGCACCATGGCTGTCTTTACCCTAAGCATAAAACTACGTGCCCTTCGGCAACCATATGGATTGCCGCCTGCCACATATGCCAATAATCAACAAAATTAAAAAACAAAACTAACCGAATCAAACAAAAGGCTGTGTAAATCTTCCCGCCTGCCCCGACCTAAACCCATGGAGCTGCTGGACAACTTCTGGCTGTGAATATCCTCATGCAAGATGATGGCAGGGATATGAGATTACTTTGACTAAAATGTCAACAACAACAAATTTGAATCAACTACTGCAATATTAACAACACTCATTATATCACTACGAACACAAAATGGTTTTCAAACACCGTGACATTCTCCGCAATAGAATACCTAAACTACTGAAAAGTCTTGATAGCTTTTTTAATGTAATTTGGATGACAGCTTTAAAATTAGTTGTTTCTGTTTCACAAGGTAAAACTTCATTGTGGCTACATGAACTAAAACCTCTAATTGTACGCAGTATACAGCATGGTGCAGGAAAGGCCAGCTACGACACGCGCAGAGGCTATCGAGAGCAGCCATGGTTTGGGCTGTACTGATAGTGATCCAACACCTGGTTCTCCAATACAGGGTCCATCAACTACCAACACCGACAAGTATTGCCAATGATGTGAGAAATATGTCTCGTCTATATGAGAAACCAAACGACAACGTTAAAGACGAATATTCCAGGTTCTATTTTTCGCCTTACTTATAAACTGAATGATATACCTGTGATATGGAAAAAATATGCGAAATAAAAAATGCATCTGATGAGTATTTTTATTTGTGCAAAATATATGTACATTTATTTTATAGGGCTCGTCTGCCCTTGAATGGCGCTGGTGTGCCAAACATGCATGATGTTATTGTACCACATCCGGTTTTGAGGCGATTTGCTTACTGGTCTATACTGGTCTAAAAAAATCCTCCTCAAAATGGCAAGAGCATAATTCAGGGTGCTTATTCGGTTCGTAAAGATCACGTTGCATGGCAATTATCCAGCTGTCATAAAATCTAATCCCTAATTAACACAGGTGATTGCTGTACAGAACTGCATTTCGCCACTATTACCTCGTACACCAGGAGAACATCAAGGGCAGATAACCGTTTAAAGAATATCAAACTTCACGAAATTCAGCCTATCGGTCTTGAAAAAAACATATTTTTAAAAACATCTAGCAATTTTTATTACCTTTAGGATATACTGTGCCAATTTTGCGCAAAAAAATTTTTCAACCAGGACAGTTCACCTTTAAGCCTTCTTAAATGAGACATGTCTCCTTCTGTGCACTGCTCTAGTAAAGATGTAGATGCGATCATTTCGAAGCCGATTGGTTAAATGTTTCCCAACTTATGGTGGCGGCAAAGAGTGATTGTGGTAATCCCTAGACGGCTCTCCATTTAGCCGATTACAAATGCTTCCCGAAGCACAACTCCTTTAGGTAGAAATCTGCAAATCTCAGCATGGTGTAATTTTGTGGCTGTATTTATGGCTGAATGTAATAAGATCTACAACGTACAAATTAGGAATTCGTAGAAGACGAATAACGACAAATTCAGTTGAGTACGATTTCGAGGATTCAAGGTACTCGAACACCAACAATATTCCGCCACAAAACCCAGCATTGAAGAGCTTTGCGACAGCCTTGTTATGCTTCTCAGTGCTATTGCAGGCAAAACATTTGACTACCAGCGGACTATGTTGAAAATTGGGAGTGAGATGTCTTCAGAGAAGGAAATTTGCGTTGTCAAGGCATGGCAATTTTTCCGATGAACAATGCATTCATATCGTAACTACTGACCTCGGTATTTTTTCAGATGTAGACCTTAAAAACTTCCAAATCTGAAGAACAGACAGGTGTTAATCTTAAATCATAGTGACCTGAGAAACTGCTTCCTTTTTGATAGCTCTAACTTTCGTCAGATTTAATTACTAGTCTTTATATCACTACAAATGCATATGTAAGTAAGTAAGTAAATAAATAATCCTGGGTGTAAGGTTTTACACGATGATTTGGTCGAATTAGCCAGAACAGCGATGGGGAAGTTTTCATACAAGCGAACCTTTTGATACTTTAGCTATTGCACAAGCTTTTCCTCATATCTCGTTTTCAGGTCTACTGTTTTCAAGCTCCACACCCTCCTTTCCCCTTCCGCTGATCACCCACAAGTGTGTAACACGATACACGACACCTCCACATTCTTCTTACGCTCTTCCTGTTTTCATTATATGACTATATACAGTTAAGATTTGGTCTTCCTTACTCACAAAGCTACTCTGCGCTGCATATACACACACAATACCAGTGGTATTAACAGCTTAACAGTATTGACATATCATCGATGAAGGTGGACATTCTTAGCCTGTGAGTGGTAGAAGTTGCTATATTACAGTTGTAGAAGATAAAACAAGTCACCTAACAATAGTTACCAACCGTCATGGGGCACAGTTTATCTTTTCACGCCGTGGTCAACATTGGCCAAGGGGTATTGTCATAGAGTTTCGTTTCTTTATCTGATGGAAGGCTATAGCGTGAAATTGACTACCATTTTCTCTGTGCAGAATCCGCCGCTGTTCTTCATCGGAGGCGCAGTATATTCTATTGCTTTTTTAAACAAATCCACCCAAAAAACTCTCCTCGTCCATGTGTCCACAGTAAAGCCTCTGGGCAGTAAAATCCCCGAGCGTGCTGTCCAAGCTGGCACTTCTGATCATGGGTAGACCACCCCACTCTGACCAGAACATGAAACTGAAGCGAACAAATCACATGATAGTATGTGGCTCTCCCAGTAGAGCTAGCTATCTGCTGTGGTATTATAGAAGAAATTGACAGAGATCCGCAGTAAAAGTGTTTTCGTGCAATAATAAACCAATTATACTACATATAGGAACAGAGCTTACCAGAATATATGCTATCATATTTCCACAGAATATCGATTATGTTTTACTGGCATCATAGTGAGAAGCACTTGCCTCTGCTGGGTTACATGTCTACAGCAGTACTTTGAGTGTTTCTTATTTGTTCGATTTTGGACGGGACGGATGGAAATGGGCCTTGTGATATTTGCCAATGGGCTTTCCCTTAGTTTTAGCCGTGTCAAGCGGCGCTTAAGGTTACGTTATCAACTGTACATCAGGTATTTCACTGAACTGGATTGGCAGAGTATTCAACTAAAGCCAGCCTAAAATTCAGTTCATTTAAAAAGGTTCCTTGCAACTATATCGGGAATCGTCCCAGTGTGGTGTAGTGAGGTTTGATTTTCTTTATCATTCAGGAAAACAGGAAAAACTTACTGGAGGGTCAAAAGCAGATTTTACCAGTTTTATGCCTTTTCCTGATGGAAATTCCCATCATAATAAAAATTTATTTAGTGAACCAAACTTATTTGGCACATCTGACATCCACTTAATGTGTTGCAAACTGTTCCAGTGCATCATGTCGGTTCACGCAGCCAAATCGAAAAGATGCACCCGTGGCCGAGGAATTAGAGAGCTATCACAGGGCAGTGATCCAGGAGTCTCTCCAATGTGGTCCTTGTTAGTTGAGGCCCAGGCTATGCTGGTTTCCTCTACGGCCACACGTCGGACTGTTGGTCGGGGAGTCTGCGGACGGTGTTGAGTTCCTCACTTTGCCTACGCCATTGGAACAACATATTCAGCATCAATTATGGAGAAAATGACTAAATCACACAAGAAACTTCATTTGTTTGTTTATATGCGTATTTTGTCGAGATATATATCAGATAAGTTTCCTAATATCATAAATATGCATGGATGATACTCCCAATGAAAACTCAAGGCAGCCAGAAATGTGCTTGTCGTTACAGATGACTGCTGTCGATTCGACGTTTCACATGTTAGGTGGCAGCATATCATAAAATAACATCGGGGACGGGCTTCTACATGTGTTTATCGGTTCACTTTCTTAATATTTTTCCTGTATTATATGGACGATAGGATTCGTAAGAGGAAATTTTTTTCGAGAACAAAATATAGATATACCAGCTCACGTAGTTAATAAAAATACTGCGCAATGCACTTAAAACCCGTCGGCCTTAAGAACAGGTAAAGTGTAACGAATAGACACAAATTTCAAAAGATACTATGTATAATACCAGCCATTCATAAAATTTGATTTAAATCAGGGTAATGAAACGGTCAAGGTTCTTAGAAAATCAACCGGTTTCTTAATCATGCCGGAGCGTAGGTGTGGTGTATTTGATGAACTTGTAGAGATTGTGCACAAGCCTTTTCTAAAATTTATCTTAGATGACCTCAATGACCTTGAAGAAAAGTGTCAAGGTCGCTGAAAATTAGTAGGGTTCTTCCTCGTGTCAAATTGTAAATGTGGTGTAAGTTTAGTGAAACCGTTCTAAAGTTAGTGTTCACTAGGGTAAGAACTGACGGACGAACAGGTCTCAGACACGTCGTGTACTGGTCTTGTTGTCCCAAACAACGATGGTGGTCAAGTCTCTGGCTGGTCGTGTACTTGTCTTGGTGTACCAAATAACGATGGCGGTCAAGTCTCTGGTTGGTCTTGTGATGGTCTTGTTGTACCAAATAATGATGGTGGTTATCTCTGTGGTTGGTCCGTGTGATGGTCTTGGTGTACCAAACAACGATGGCAGTCAAGCCTCTGTCTAGTCGTGTACTGGTCCTGGTGTTCCAATCAACGATGGCGATCACGTCTCTGGCTGGAGGTGTACTGGTCTTGGTGTACCAAAGAAACGATGGCGGTCAAGTCTCTGACTCGTCGTGTACTGATCTTGGTTTACCAAAAAACCATGGCGGTCAAGTTTCTGGCTAATCGTGTACTGGTCCTGGTGTACCAAACAACGATGGCGGTCAGTTTTATTGGTGGAGGAAACCGAATTACCCGGTGTAAACCACCGACGTTTGGAGAATAACGGACGAACATTCCCACGCGTGACGCACAAATGTTAGCGGAAGTGGTCTTCAACGAACGTTTCACCTGGTAAGCGGCCATACGTTCACCCTTCACCGCTTGACCGTCCTTTCACTGAAAGCCGGCGAACCTGCAAATTCCCTGTGAGCTTGAACCCGTATTTCGTGTCTCCTAGGTGTTTGAAGGCAGTCTTGCCTCTAACCAAGAGACCACGGTACGATCCCAACAATCGTTCAGGAAGATTAGTTACAAATCAGGTAGCCCGGCGCGGGCTCTTCACGGGTATTCGAGCCAAGACGAGGCTTGTTCTGACTTCAAATTGATATGAAATCTTACATCAGGTAGGAAATTATTCCAGCAGTAGGGGCTTAAATAATTACACATTACACGCCCCTTAGAATCATGGCAGGAGTACAATTAAGTGAAAAATGCAGTGATGTGTCTGGTCTGGAATTATTAAAAATGCTGTTTCCTGACAAGTAAACAATGCAAAGGGAACAGTTATCTCTTCAGGCGTCTGAATGGATACAAGAAACAGCTTACTTCTGAAGATTTTTCATACATTCTTAAAAATTCAAGTTCATATTCCGAAGATAACTTTCACAGAAAGCTCTATGGGCCATAAGAGTTATTTTCATACGTGTAATCTTTAAGTTTATGGTGTTTTAACATGATTGTATAAGGTGTCTGTTTTGCGAATGGTGGATGCGATCATTACTGCGTGTCGACAGATGGCGTCAGCAGACAATGTCAGTGTGAGCTGGCGTACAAGTTACAAAGGGACGGACGGACTTGTCTCACAGGTATGGTGAATACAAACAGATTAGTGCCATTAGAATGTTTAACGAGCAATTTTTATCTGCATCTGACACTTCTTACTTGCGAATTAGAGAGAACAGCGTGTTCATGGCCATGCTGGCTTCCTCCCAGTACGTGGAAAGGCCTGCTAGCAATCTGTATGGTGGGGGACTTTCCCATAATGCTGGCCGCTGTCGTACAAGTGAAGTATTTTTGAGTGCTGCGTAAGACGGAATTATATAAATAATTAAATAATTAAACATAAAAAACAAATACAAATTTACCGGTTAAATATGTGCCATATTATTTCATGCGTTACCATTCCATGGATTAAGGATAATATTTGCCGAGTTATTCTTATTGTTTGCCACAGCTACATGGCCAAGATATTCCTTTATTAGTTTACTGCCCTGTTTCTTCGTCAATCCAGCTGTTTTGTGGCTGTCTTCAGATAAAATTGTGACCACTTTGTAGCCCTATAATGACAGCCCTTGCTTCCTGCATCAGACAACTGTAAATCCAATGAAGCATATATGTAGATTGTCCTTTCTAATGTTTGTTCTCTTTACTTCAGAACGTGTATCCGGTGATCATCTGCTGGTGCCCGATTTTGTGGCTAAGACATATTACCAGGTCGACATTAACAGCGGCCGTTTTTGGGCCACATTTCGACCGATTCCATTCCAGCACTCGCCCTTAACCCCCATGATAACAGACTGTACTGGCCAGATTTTGAGGGGAAAAAAATAAAAAAAAGCAGTTACCTAAATGGAAGTTTTGTCCGCACCTTTATAACCATGTGTAAGGTACATACAGATATAATTCATGCGTAGACGTTTTATTGGTTATTTTTTGAAAACGCCAACTCTTAAAGAATTTATATATCTCATTTACTATATGTACATGTGTTAACAAAGGTTGAAGGCGGAGATATTACTCCTTTATCCTTGAAAAAAGATGCAGCTATCAATAGATTTAATTCACTGTCTTTCTCTCCTATCTTCTGCTCAGGGAAGGAATATGCTGATCGCATAGCCTTCGACCCTGTTACAGGCAATGTCTTCTACTCGGCCGTCAACCAGGAAGTTTCCATCCCTAACAGAAGTTACATCGCCGCCGTAACTTCGGATGGGCGGGCCAGGAAGATACTAGCAAGTGGGTTAGACAGTCCCGGGGCAGTGGTTCTGTATAGTTCGCTAGGGTGAGTAGAGTGTTTCTGTTCCTTGTATTATTTGTTACATAACCACTTCGCAGACTCATACGAAGACTCTGAGCACCTGTCATTTTGTGAATTTGAATATAAAAACTAGGCAAATCCTAGTAAAATACTGTGTAAGATACATGTATAACTTTCAAATCCTGAACTGTTTATTGGTAACGACCATCATCGTTACAAGATTCTATATGGACTCTGTATTATGCAGATAGTACATGACGTGGGATGGGATGTCAGGAGTTGTGAGCTTGAGATGCTCAACGATTGCGGAGCACGAGCAGATCATACGGATAGTGCATGACGTGGGATGCGGTGTCAGGAGTTGTGAGCTCGAGATGCTCAACGAGTGCGGAGCACGAACGGATTATACGGATAGTGCATGACGTGGGATGCGGTGTCAGGAGTTGTGAGCTCGAGATGCTCAGCGAGTGCGGAGCACGAGCAGAACATCGGTTAATTTCTGAGAACTCACAATTTCTGATACACCATCCCACGGCATGCGCTGTAGGTTTTATTTTACCGAATAAAGTGGAAGGAAAAGGGAAAGATAAGATGAAGCCCTAACTTGTTGCACTATTACGCCGTTGCGTAGGACTGGTTTCATGCGAGTTTAAGCATTGATTGGGATGTATTCCCATAATGTGACATTGACATAGGGCAGGCCACAATACACCTGCTGTAGCATTAAACACCAGTCATGCAGTCAACCAATCAATCAACCAATCTGACAGGTCAGTCACAGTGCACACTGTTATTAATTTTTAGTAAAATTACGGGTATAAGGTTTGGCAACAAGCTGCCATGTAATTTGACGGTAAAATAACCGTTATAATGGCTGAATTACCATGGTGTGAAATAGTATGTGAAACTCACACAGATCACGTGTTTCTCCTAAAACGAATGTTTTACAACTAAAGCGGCTATAGCGTTCAAACCTTGGAAGAAATATCGGAGTTAGTCTGGTAAAAACACGGACTTTTTTAACAGTGTAGTTGTGTTGAATCTGTTAATCATAAGTCAGCAGCAGTATCACCAGTATCATCAGCAGTTTGTACTCCTTTTACTTTACTACATATCTACTATCGACTTACACATGCCCCTTTGATCACAAATAATTTACTGCATGGCTTTCTAACCTACACCTAAACCTGACAGGATAATGTTCAGGACGGGCACTGGTTTCCGACCTTAAATAGAGCGTGCCAACGTTGACGGTTCCCAGCGAGTTGTCATCGTTACCACAGACGTCACTCTATGGTATATATACTATATGTGTGGGTCATTTTGGGGTCTACACAGATAGGAAGACCCCATTTTATTGACCTAAACTTCGTCTGGTGTGCACGACAGGAGACAGTTAAAGAGATTTAATAGCACGTTAGAGTGGCACAAAGCAAATTATGTGATTCCATAGCCATTTTTTCTTAGGTATGGATAGGACTGCTACAGAAGTCCTGTATAGATTAAACGTTTAAGGGAGAGAGTGTAGGAATGAGTTATGCAGAAGGTGAAGATCTCATAACCAATCACATTTTATGCTGTTTTGATGCAGAAGAAAATCGTGTACAAAATCCCCACAGTGAAATCCGGCGGGAGGTGGGGGGGGGGGGGTGCTCTGTGTAAAGTATACAGAAGTTTTGTTTATTGCTTATAAACTAAACAATACCACAAATCATGAAGCAGATATACGTACAATTAAGCAGTGGGAGACACGTATGTTCCCAAATTTTGGCAAGGCAGCAACTGTTCTTGTGTGAAAGAAAACGACATGTTATTGATCGATGTACTATGTTTGGCGGCGGGAGACGAGTGCTTATGAGCGACTCCTCAGCACACATAATAGCAGTCGCCATCTACGGGCAGAAACTGTATTACGCCGGCTGGAATAGACCGTAAATTGCCCCATATGTCTAACACAGGCCAGATGGTACGAAAACGACTGTGTGGTCTGAAAACCGAAAAAATCCTATATTTTTGTTACTGGACGTTCACAAGGCAGGCCAGTAATGGGATAAAAAGTTAAGAAGAGAACAATAGCAGTGTCGGAATACATTCCATGTTATTGAGCACGTAGTGACCCAGGTGCCTCTCACCAACGCGATCTCTGCGAGTTCAAGACTATCTCAAGCTGGTTTCCTCTCCCGTCGCACTTTGGGAGGTTCGCCAGTAACCTTCGGATGGCAGTGGGTTTCTCACGAGCTCTGCCCGGTTTCCTCCCACCATAATGCTGACCGCCGTTGTATAAGTGAAATAATATATAAAAAACACCAATAAAATCAAATAAAAAATAAATAATTGAGCACGTGACATTTCCTCGATCTCCAGCGCAAACAACGGGGAAATCACAGAGTATGTTGTAAACCAGACATTTAAGCGTTCTACTACTTTGATGCATGAAACATACATAGTGTAGTAAAGACTATATTTATATATGACCTTTTCATACATATTAAAGGGAAAGATCTCCTAAAAATGAACTTAGGGTGAGTGAAAAGGTCATTAAAACTCTATCTGAAAATACCTTCACTGACTTTTTTGGATTTTTTTTTGGCAACAAAATAAACCCAGTCAAATGTATTGATTGATTTATATCTTTTTTGTTTTCGTCCAGAGAAAAGTAACTGTGCCGGAAACAATACGGAGTGCAGCTCGCTCTGCCTGCCAACCCCAACTGGCAGGACATGCGCTTGCGTGGATCGTGTCTCTCTTGAAGCCGATAGGCGGACCTGTACAGGAGGTACATGTTTCTGTCTCTGAACCTTGGAAAAAGGCATCCATTTTCTTCTGTTGAATAAGACAAGAACATAAGCCGTGGGTAATTCATTCCGCCCAGGGCACGATGTCATGACGCCGTAAAACTTATGTACTGTGTCCACAAAACCATTTTTGTACAGGCATATGTTTCTGCCCATGAAAATTAGCCCTGTGTATCCTGCTTAGAAATAGCTCTTGTGATTACAGAGAATTGTATCCCAGTATTGGATGACGGGAGATCCTGATGATAGGATTGGACGCTAGAAGTAATCCGCCATACACTTCTATGGCCTAATCTGAGATCTTGTACAGGACGGTTGTGAAGTGGTGGTCCGATTCACCCATAGATTTGACAAACCCAGTACAAGGGAAATATTGTTGAAAACAGTGTTGAACATCAGCAAAATACATGTGAATAACTAAATAACTAAGTAACGAAATAGATAAGATACCTATGAGCATTCTTGATTTGCTCCGCAGACGAGCCACACTCACCAGGAAGGACAATCAGTACTGCTAAGCAGACTGTAGGTAATAAGTATATAATCTTTCGGAAGCCCTAAAAACCCTGACATTGATCTGACTGGTGACTTCAAATGCCCATTACGATATTTTTAACCAAATCACGAGAAAGTATCAAACTCTCCTAGTATATATGCAAAACAGATCATGACTTTATACAATATGGCGTATTTATATCAATGCAATAGAAATATTTTTTGTTTACAAAAGGCCGGAGTCCACTCGGAGTGAGTTTCGTATGTTATGCATTTCAACCAATGAGATCAATAGAATTTTC
Source organism: Acanthopleura granulata (assembly GCA_016165875.1). Classification (NCBI taxonomy): domain Eukaryota; kingdom Metazoa; phylum Mollusca; class Polyplacophora; order Chitonida; family Chitonidae; genus Acanthopleura; species Acanthopleura granulata. Next base: position 1,881,570 of record JABBOT010000032.1, read on the forward strand.
TCTGAATTGTGGTAATATAAGTTATGTGACGATCTCCCTAGGGTATACGGGTAGATATTTGACTGAGGTCGATAATATTTTGCCGTGGCGAAGAGGATAAAAAATATTAAAAACCGTATACGTTACAACGCCATGATTACTTCTAATTGAAACACCGTATGGAATCAACGTGTATCTCCTCACTGTCCCATTTCCGCTTCTCCCACTGCTCTCTTACTGTCTCTTATCCCTTCTTCCACTTAAAAATGACTGAACCAGTAACACTCCACAGCCATGGCGACTATGCAGAGGGTACTACAGGAGCGCGAATGAATTAGGGTCTCTCCATTCCATGCCCACTTGTCCGCTATTTGCACTATTTTTGCCAGAATCTTTTTATTAGTGTGAGACGCGAAAAGCTTTTTTCATAACGTTTGACATGATCAAAGATGGCGACAAAAAGTTGTTTTAGCTATCGCAAAGGTGTCTCCTTTTTGTTTACATTTTGCGTCGGCGCGTGAGGCCATGGCTCCGGGGTATATGTAAATGTCTAACGTTAAAATAATTAGCACTTCTAACACATTCTTATGAAAACATAAGAATGATAATATTACATATTATTATAAATACAGTAAACTTTAGGTTAGGTTAGGTAGTTTTGAAACATGAAGGTGGGCTTTGTTCTGGTTTTTTCAAACTCGCATTCAGAAACAGATGCGCCGGTTGACAATATGGTGCTCGTAGCTTCTATTGCTGTTGGAGCTGTCATTGTTGTGATTATTCTTGTAGTGAGTGCCGTGTTGTTGGCAAAGCGAAGGTAAGCCAGAAATACTTTAGGAAAATTAAAACGAGATTTTGCCAAGAAAAGATTCTCTTCCTGAGTTACGAATATGTTTGGCTACAGTTCTGGCGTAAAAGTGGTACAGTCATGAGATTCCCATAGAGACAGTGGAAACATTTCATAAATGAACAAAGCTTGTCCATTAGTAGAGATAAGCCTTTTCACTGATGTCATTAAATATGAACTTGGAAACTTCAGCTTTTCCAAATAAATGTCTTTGTTGGATTACTTTTTCTGGGAAGAATATGCTTTTTGCTCATGGTTACACTAGTCCTTTCAGCATGGCGTCAATACTAGTGGACAAAAACTTATTGCTTATTGCTTTTTATCGGAATTTCCTCACTGCATTATGCTAACCAGTTTTCTTTATTAAAGACAATATACTGGAAATTTTTGGCCAAATCGATCAGACAATATACCGAAGATTTTGGGGCAAAATTGTTCAGCACAAACGCAATCAAATTTTAGGCATTATTTAAAAAAAAGCCCAAATAATTACTTTTACAAAGTATCAATCTCCTCCGTGCACGTGTTTCCGTTCAGCGGTATTAAACTTTGTAAATTTATATTGCTTGTCGCCTTATAACATTTTGAAACTTTAACGTCATGTTAACACCATAAACAGTACTGGCAAGAGTCTGATTTTTTTATGAAAAGTTCATAACTTAAGCTATTCTTGATGACTAGAATTTTGATTAGCGAATATGGATAGACTCTTGAATCTGCACCTGATAGTGCGCTAAAATCCACCCTGACTGGGAGAAAATGTCATGTGACGTCATTGACTAGGCTTGTACATGTCAGTTATGATGACAGTGTTCTGTAAACATTTATTCCTGCACTTAGAGTAACTGTTGTGTTGTATTTTCATGGTATAGTCTCTGGAGCACAGCATGAGATGTTACACCGATTACAATTGAAAAGCAATAGCAGTATGTAATCCGAAAAGTCCTAAAATCACTTGAAATAACACGTTACAACAGTAGCTTCTTTTTTTCAAATGCTCGCCTGTTATGAGGCAGAGAACCATTCTACATACATCCCTTTGTATTTGTCCCAGGAAATCTCCTGCGCCCCAAGACCGAAGTCGAATGCTCGTAGGAGCAACAGTAGAAGAGATGGAACCCTTTCCAAGGCTAGATGTCCATATACACCACCACCCAATCCCCCACGGTCCACGGTGCTCCCTCTGATATCATGGCCACTCCCGCCCTCCTTGCAGAGGATGCCGGCCAGAAATAGGGATAATACATATCTCAATCCCTGCTTCGTCCCTAACTACACTCATCTAAAACAGTACGAGGTAAGTGAAACGCGTTAGAAACCCTGGCTGCCTTCATTACAGTTCTTATTTTTCAAAACTTTCAATAACATTGTGTTTAGCTTTAAATATCTCTCAGGTTAGTGTTCAAATTTGTAATTTCATTTTGGAAAATTTTAAAATTGACGTAATTTCATTTTGGTTTCTTCAGGCTTTTACTGCAATCGTTAATTCATACCATCGTGATCCTCTTGAATTTGAATTCTCTGTGTGGGCTTTAAGACCGTTTATAAAGATCTCTCCATGGTTGTTTTGTGTTGATATGCCTCTTTTATTTCGTCGTTGAATATTATTTATTGCCTCTTGTGTATGTTGTCATTAGCAAGCTTATATAGTCATTGTTAGATCACACCTGTCGCTGCTATAACTGCCCCTTCCTCAAACAGGCCTCAAGACTTCTCTGCGATAATCTACTATTCTTACACAATTTCAGAGTTTTCAGATGTGTCAAGCCTGTTCTTTAAAGTGCATGGGTATGGTATGTATGTTAACAAAAAAAATTTAACATATTTCCTTATGTTACCGGTGTCATTTCATACTCTTACAGTGTCATTTGAGTAGTTCTCTCTTCCACCAGTATGTCACGTGCAGTTACAACAAAGCTATTAACGTCACTCTACACAAGAATTATTATTGTATTGCTTCAAATAAAGATGTCTACATTTTGGTAATACTTTATTTCCTGTTCCCTGCCGCAACGGAATAGACGCGGTAACGTGGAGTTATTATAATTGCTTCTTTCCTTATTGGGCCGCGTGCTGTTCACTGCCGCGTTCAAGTTCGCCCCAGTGGGGATGTACATGAAACTGTCACGGAAAGTTGGATAATTTGACAACATATGTTATATCAAAAGTTCACCTCGTGACAGTGGCACAATGATGAAAATTCTCATATCAAAGTGCGGAATGCATCGCGTTGAACTAGTCCGAATCACTACCGAAGTCAAGTCGCCCTGTTTATTAGTCCGCTGAAGGCTAAATACAGCACAAAAACAAGACAGACTCATGCTTGAACCCCAACATGACAGGCGAAAGCAAAATCGTTGACATCGTAATACGGCCTCTATATATCACGCATTTGAAATCAGGAAATTTTTTCTCTTATGTTATGTACAGCAGATGACCAGTGTGTGCATAACACTGATGTTGACTTAAAGGAAAAGAAAACATAAATATAATGTGAAAATCAGATTAAAGATAAAACTAAACTTATTTGCAAATATGTTCTTTAAATTTTTTTTTATTTTTTTTTCTTTGAAAAGGGCATTTTAAAATATTTTTGTATGGTGGATATTTGGGCTAGCTTTTGGTATGTTTCCGAAGGTGGAAATGTCAAGAGAAGCTATACAAGAGGGGGCTTGGGTGTGGTATACTAGATACAAGCCTATATATCCGAGGACATGTGTGTGAAATGTCAAGAGAAGGTATACAAGAGAGGGCTTGGGTGTGTTACACTAGATACAAGCCTATATATCCGAGGACCTGTGTGTGTAATGTCAAGAGAAGGTATACAAGAGAGGGCTTGGGTGTGTTACACTAGATACATGCCTATATATCCGAGGACATGTGTGTGAAATGTCAAGAGAAGGTATACAAGAGAGGGCTTGGGTGTGTTACACTAGATACAAGCCTATATATCCGAGGACCTGTGTGTGTAATGTCAAGAGAAGGTATACAAGAGAGGGCTTGGGTGTGTTACACTAGATACAAGCCTATATATCCGAGGACCTGTGTGTGTAATGTCAAGAGAAGGTATACAAGAGAGGGCTTGGGTGTGTTACACTGGATACAAGCCTATATATCCGAGGACATGTGTGTGTAATGTCAAGAGAAGGTATACAAGAGAGGGCTTGGGTGTGTTACACTAGATACAAGCCTATATATCCGAGGACCTGTGTGTGTAATGTCAAGAGAAGGTATACAAGAGAGGGCTTGGGTGTGTTACACTAGATACAAGCCTATATATCCGAGGACATGTGTGTGTAATGTCAAGAGAAGGTATACAAGAGAGGGCTTGGGTGTGTTACACTGGATACAAGCCTATATATCCGAGGACATGTGTGTGTAATGTCAAGAGAAGGTATACAAGAGAGGGCTTGGGTGTGTTACACTAGATACAAGCCTATATATCCGAGGACATGTGTGTGTAATGTCAAGAGAAGGTATACAAGAGAGGGCTTGGGTGTGTTACACTAGATACAAGCCTATATATCCGAGGACATGTGTGTGTAATGTCAAGAGAAGGTATACAAGAGAGGGCTTGGGTGTGTTACACTAGATACAAGCCTATATATCCGAGGACCTGTGTGTGTAATGTCAAGAGAAGGTATACAAGAGAGGGCTTGGGTGTGTTACACTAGATACAAGCCTATATATCCGAGGACCTGTGTGTGTAATGTCAAGAGAAGGTATACAAGAGAGGGCTTGGGTGCGTTACACTAGATACAAGCCTATATATCCGAGGACCTGTGTGTGTAATGTCAAGAGCAGGTATACAAGAGAGGGCTTGGGTGTGTTACACTAGATACAAGCCTATATATCCGAGGACATGTGTGTGAAATGTCAAGAGAAGCTCTACTAGAGCGGACTTGGATTTGTCATAATAGATACAAGTCTATGCACCCAAGGACCTGTGCGTGCCATGTCAGTGGAAACTGTTTACAAGAGAGGACTTGGTTGTGTTATAAATAGATACAAGTTTATACAACCGAGGACCTGTGTGTGAAATGTCAGTGGAAACTGTTTACAAGATAGGGTTAACTGATTATGTCTTTCCACATAATAGCAAATTAGCCAATGAACTGTTATTAGGTACAAATTAAAATAATGGTGGATGTTAATATATGTAAATATGGTATTGAACGGTAGAATAGGACAGTTGTAACAACGGCGTAAAACAAGAATAAAAATAAATAAAATGTGAAATAAATATGACAGTTGTCAAGGTTAACGTAAATTAGATAAAAAAAATAAATAAATAAAAAGGAAACTCGAAATCATGATTTATTAATTAGCAAGAGTTCAGGTGAATACAGTATTCGCCGAAGCAATTATATTCGTTTGAAAAGTATGAACGAATACCAGCAGTATTGTGATGAGTATAAACTGTGAGGGAGACTACTTCATGGGTTGGATGAAATGTGCTCATAAAACAATGATTTTGAAAAGAAACGGTTTCAAAAATATGTGTATGTCAATTACAGTTCCCATCCTGTTACACGGTTTTGGGGTGGGGGCACTAAATATCTTGGCAGACACGGAAATATACAAATGTTCATCGTCACCGCCATTTGTAACCTGTGTATTATCTGCGTATCTGTGTATCAGCGGAAAATGAAAAAATGAAAGTAAAATGAAAATGAAAATAGTTGGATTTGTAGGCCTGGCATGAAATCATATCTATATATAAAGTGCTATATGTATGATAATGGCAAACTGGTTACCATGGCAACAGTGAAAATAAACAAGGCCGAGTCGCAACACATCGTCACCAAAAATTAAAATATATGGAAATATGAATGTGGAAAACAATTGAGAGATGTGGCCGGGACACAAAGTTTATACCTAACTATCTAGTAGATATCACGGAAATAGTAATCTGGTTATTATGTCATCCACGGAAATGGACAAATGTGATTCTCGACATATCCTAATATATGTACATGTATGTATGCATCCATTGAAAATTAGAATTGCACAAGGACAACGGGCTTGTAACCTAGATATCAAATAATATAGATCTATTAATACAGCATATATAGGGAAAACGGTGATCTACTCACGATGGCTATCTAAGATATAGAACAAATTGGAGCTGAGACTCGTCGTCACAACAGCATCTATGCATCTACTGAAAATTAAAACTCCATATACAAAACAACTGCAGTGTAAGCCCAGAAACAAAATAGTATCTATTTATAAAGTATATATGTGGGGATGATGCCAAATATGGCCCCGAAACAAAGTTCATACCTAACCATTCATTATATATAGGGAAATAGAAATCTGGTTGCCATGGAAATGGACAAATGTGAATCGCGACCTCATCATCGGTGTATCTGTATGCTCCAAAATTTAAAACTATACATGGAAAACAATTGGAGTTGTCGCCCAGATCGCTCAAATCATATTTATTTACATAGTATATGTAGTGATAATGGCAAATGGTTATCGTGGCAGCAGTGAAAATGGACAAATGTGAGTCGCGACTCATCGCCTCCTCTATATCTAAATATCTATCATGAATCAAAATTGAATATGGAAAACAATTGAAGTTGTTGTCTGGACACGAAGTCATGTATTTACACAGCATACATACAAAAAATGGCGATCTGGTTACCATGAACCTCAGAAATGGACAAATGTGAGTCATGACACATCATCGCATCTGTATCTATATATCCACCAAATAGTAAAATTGCACGTTGAAAGTAATTTAGGATATAGTTCAGACAGGAACAGGCAGACGGACGGACCGACTGGGAAAACGTTATACCATTATACGACATCCATTACTGGCTGGCGTATAAAAAGTTGCTTCCATTTGCACGTCAGTCTTAGATGCAACATGCTAGTTTCTCACTCACACCGTCAACACAATTGTTCAAATGGAGATTGCTGTAATTATTGAACAAATTTCATACCATCTTAACTTCACAGATTATCTCTCCTTTCCAAGAAGCATGTGGATAAATCCGCGCTTTTCGGAAGTTACACTGGCAAGCTGTCCTCACACAAAGCCAAAGTGAACATGGCGTAAGCCGTATTTGAGTTCGTGACCTCAATTGTAATCTTAGTAACCTACAGACTTGTAAGGAGCAATGGTCAATCAAAACTGAAAATCATTTCTACGAAATATGTATTTTGACTCACGTACCAACTTTTTATGAAATTGGGCATAAACTGTAACAGTAATCAGTAGCATTTTGAAAGAAATGTTACCGGTAACATATGCTGTATGAACAAACAGACAGACGGATAACCGATCATCAACATGGAGAATCAGAACCATTCCACAAAATCGATTTATGTATCTTGATGTAGTCTACACTTAAACATTTTAATTTTAATTTTCATTGAGATCAAACAAAACCTCTAGAGGAGAGTGGTGTTTTGAAAGATGTGTACTGGAACATATACTGGATGAACCGACAGACTGACCATCAAAATTAAAATTCGTTATTAAGAATTATGTATCTTGATGCAGTCTACTTTTCAACCAAGTTTCGCTGAAACTTGATAAAAACTGTAGGAAGAGAAGCGTTATGAAGTAAATGTGAACATGACAGACAGAGAGACAAATAATCATCTAAATGGAAAATCGATACTACGAATTATGTGTCTTGATGTGAATTACACTTCAATCGAGTTTAATAGAAATAATACAAAACTGAACGATTAGTAGTGTTTTGAAAGAAATGTTATCATGGTACATGGACGATAGTTGTTAATCAAAACATATAATTCGTCTTTGAACAGCTTCAGGCCTAATGTCATCTTAGAGTAATTCCAGACCAGTGACGCCGATTAAATTGCATTGAACATCATTGAATTTTTTGTATTCAACTCTGTTTAAACTGTGGTGCTAGGGTGGGTGTAAGTTGTTACTTCTTAAACAGTTACATAAACAGGCAGAATAAAACCTTAACTAAGGTAAACTGACATGAGGTCGGATATCATCTGTGACGTGTGACTATTTCTAAACTACCACACAACAACCTTATATTATGTAATTTTACCTAAGAAATTTGACTTCAGATTATTACAACCATTGTATTAGGCCTGAGAACTATCACAGACTTCTGTTGATTTGATGTATATATAGTAACAGACTTTATGTTCACTTGAATTACTCTGTTAATTTGTTGTAACATCGCGTTCTACCAAATCCTTATTGTCAAGGCGAAAATCAGCCATTTCCAAGAGTATTGACATAGATACCTACTTGAAGCCAAACATATCATTTGTGGCAGAGGTCTGCAGACACTTCTGTTTATTTATTTCATTGGTGTTTTACACATAACTCAAGAATATTTCAGTTATAAGACGGCGGCCAGCATTATGATGGGAGGAAACCGGGCAGAGCCCGCCGGAAACCCACGACCATCCGCACGACCAACCCAGGTTGCTGGCAGACCTCCCCAACACTTAACTGGATAGCAACAGCCTTAGACATTTCTTATTTAATAAATAACAACTTCCACTGCCTCTTTACGTGTCTACAATTCCATCGATTCGAACTAAGAGCGTCTTCCAATTTCTGGTAGTTAATGATAATCGTGACCTTTTGCGTGGACTGTGGGTGCTGAGTTTGGTGAACATGTATTGAATTGCCATTAACAAAAAGTGACAATAACCAACAACATCTTCTACACATAACACAGCTATCCCCATAGATATATAACGGATTAAAGGTCAGATAATGCCAAACCTATATTACATATACACAAACACCAACGTTTTGTTGCGCCCATTGCACAAAAACAAAAAATGCAAGGAACATTGTGTACTTTATGTGGATTGGGTTGTGAAATTTAGTTGAAATATATGTTTAGTGACAGAGTTATTCTATCTGACTTCTTTTTAATGCTGTAAGATATTACGCTAGGACAGCGCACTTCAGTCCGTATGTGGACTGAGTATTCGCGGTGCAAACTGTTAGCCGACATTTTGTTGTAACTAGTCTCAGACGCGGGCTTTTGGGGTCGCCGGAGATCGGGTCTCTTCTAATGCAAATCCTAACGTCTGAGGAATCTCGGACTAAGTCCACGAGAATGATCAATGTCACTTTGTTGAATGATCGTGCTTTTTCGATGACGTAAACCTAATCAAACCACGCAAAACTAGTCAGCGGAACCCTTATTGTTATGCGGAGGTTGTAATTTTTGTTGTGCTCGTCGTATACGGGTCAGGTACTTGGGAAATCATTTTCTTACTAATGTTGTTGTTAGATTCTTGCACGCATGCGTAATGCGTAATGGAGTGGTACTTTGAAACATCTTAGCCAACATGCGGCAGTTATTTCAGTAAAATCGTGACAGCTGATGTTAACAATTTGTATTATATATCTGATGTTAACGTGTATTGCTGTAATTCTGCTAAATATGCCATGTGGTTTTCTAACTGACAATGTGGCTTTAATATGCTGTGGTTGTTGGTTCAGAGTTAGTTTTTCTTTAATCCTTTGGTATTCAGGCAGTTTATGGTGGTTTGAAGATGATAAGACCATACTGCTATACCTACAGCTTACAAAAAAATACTGGTAGATAGAAAACCAAGACACTTGGCAGTTTCTAATATACACGTGAAACAGCTTTCTTTTCACGGATCACCCAAAGTATATGTCCAGAATAAACATCATGTGACTGAGGTCCAAGGTCAAATATCTCTTAAAGAAAAATAGATCTTTAAGAATAATTAATAACAAACACCACAAATTCGACTTACATTTTTTTATATCAGTTAAAAAGCACTTAAGTAGTGAGCGCCAGTCACCTTGCCTTCAGATAACTACAAGGCAACCTTATTGAAAACGATTAACATAACGGTTACCATGGTAACTATAATGGACTTGAATAACACTAAATGGGAGCAAAGAAGTGATATTTGTTGCGCAATAGTTTTCTATAAATGTAAAAATACTGTGAAAATGTCCTAAAATCCATTTATGAGTACATACCTAAAGATTTCTACGAGTTGACATTTTATAATCTACAACACAATTTTATCTGTGAAAGGTCAAAAGTCATTTAGTAAGCTGAAAACTCCCTATTCTGTGTAATTTGATCCTAACAACCTCTGTTAGACATAAAATCAGATTTTCCTTATCAATAACCACATGTTGTGGGCCTACATTGAATAAATCTACAAAACCAAATAATATACCTCGGCAATATAATACATAGTGAGCAAATTAGTCAAGTTAATTAAAACAACATCAGTCATAGAATGCAATTAGTACAGTTGTAATCATACTGCAGAAATCTGAACGATTTCAGGAAGTATCGATCACCAGAACCACATCAATGGTTGCCCATCATGCCTGTGCTGATAGTACTGAATTAATCCAACAGTTTGGTACAAAGTCATTACCTAGTACTTGAATGCAGAACATTTCAACTTGATAAAAACAAATCAAATATGGCCTAGTACATCATTCAACAAATATAAATATGATAACAGGTCACTAAAACTTTAAAGATAAATTACAGTTTCCTTTTTCTGCTTTTAAATTTCACCCATTGTCTCTCAGCCATAGAACCATTGCAGTGCCATTCTTTATAACAACTTCTTTTGTTCATGCAAAAGAATGCATTACAATTAGGACAAGTTATAAAATACTTGACACCAGGCTGTGGCTTGCCAGCAAGCCGGGCGTGGGCAGCACACAAATCAGAGCTATTACGAGCGGCGGAAACTTCTCGAACACGTCAAATTTACAGAGGTGCATGTAGCTGGAAGTACAGGAGATAATTTAAACAATGAATTTACTAGACTCTTTCTAAACTCTAACTGACCAAACCGACTGGGTATAGAAGTATCATGTGGGAAGTATTTCACATACTCTAGGTAAATAATGTAAGAGTTTACAATCACAATGCCTAAAGAATGTAAAACAGAACTTTTCACCCATGAAACTTAGTCCTTAAATAACATGGGTACTTATTAAGAAAGTGATCACTTTCATTAACACTACCCATGAACTTATTATAATAAGAAATAATTTGAGGTTGAACTCAAATTTTCTTTTCCCAACCACTCCTGTGGTTAGTGGCCCTCTTCGCGATATAGCTTGTCAACACCGTACAATAATTTCCGAGCACACTTTTTTCGAAATGGTATTCAACAATACAAAACTGAACGTTTTAGTACAACGGTGTCAGCGATGTGGCCATCATTATAAACTCGTTTCAAACTTGTTCCACTCGATGACACGCACGAAGAAAATGACGAAATTACGGATCAAGCCTTCATTTATAGTCTTTCCCTGACTAAAACAAGACACTTTTAGTGTAATAAATTGGTATGTTCCTGATCAGTATTAAATTTTGTGTTGAGTGATGAGTTTTATATGGACAATGAAACAACTTACTTGTAGACTTTTTACCGCATTATACTGAAGACGAAAATTTTTCTAATGTATCTGTAATTCACGACTCGCATTAAAAATAGTCCCGACTTCATTGGATTATATTAAACTCATTTCCGTAACGAAATCTAGATTTGTTAGTGCCATTGAAAAGCCCTGTTAATTCAGAACAAACTGTTTATTTGCCAGGCTTGCTCATAACTCGGTGGTTGAGAACAACCAATTTATAAATATACGGCACGCTTGACGGGGCCCACTTTAGCTCTCATTCTGGGCATCTTTTACTCCGTGGCTTTTACAACATTCAGTTGGTTGTTAAATAAAATGTACTGCTGTAACCAGGAAAAAAACTCAGGTAACAACAATCGACATTTCACAGGAGTTTCCAGTGACATATAATTTATTACCTTTATGAAATTCTATTTTCAAAAATGCACACGTTAACACGTGAATAACAGCTTATGGGTCATATTTTACCCTTAGGAATGCGAAGGGATTAAACATTACTTGTTCTTGTTATTAATATTAAACCCAGTAAGTTAATTCTATAGTAACTAGCTCAACACTACTTTATTTATTCCACAACCAATGTTTCAGGAAGATGTAACAGTCCTGATGTAACCAGGTTGATCTGTTCATTAGCCCTTGTTGGTGCCCGTTCCTGTGCGTCAACACGACAGCTAACTGAATATATGCATTTGTGTGGTCATGTGATACTTATGGCAAGCAGTAATAATGTGCCATGTATACTATTAATAAGTATACAGACATTTGCCTTTACACAGGGTAACATATAGGTATTATGTTAATATCCTAGTGTCAGTGTTAATGATTTACATTGTAAATCAGCCACAATATCAGTCTAAATAATGTAAAGTGTCTGTAAAATCGATCATTGATATACATGTATCTCATGCTGTTTCTTTAAAAGATTTCTACTATTGCTTTTTTGTGGGCCTGAATAAATACATTGGTGTCAGACTTACCATTGCCAATATAGAAAATAGTGTGTTGGGTTCCTTGACTTCGAACCAACGATCACATTTACGTAAATCAGATAAGCTTAAATGACGCCGGTGTAATGAAAAGAGATTATTGTGTGTCATGCCCATAGGCACGTATTTGCAGATAACCTTGTTAGGCGCCCCGTGAGGAATGGAAATTCTCTTCATTTCGCTGCCTTACACTTTCATCAGATCAAACTGATAACCATGGAAATGAAGTTAAATATCATCAGAATTATAACCGCGGTATTAGAGCCAGCCATAATCAGAATCAAGACTTTCGCCAGAGCTATAGTAGCGATCCCAGTCGTCATACTCGTCGTCACTAGAGACATAAACCTGAACTAGATCATAGTTTAATTCATCCATCATTAAGAAGCTCTGCAGCGACTCTGGAAGCGGAAGCTGTCTGATGGCAGATGACATTCCGTGTCCGTGACGGGCACCACTGAGGGATCTTCTGATTGATTTTCGGCACTGCTTTCCTAAGCTCATCACTTTGTAAGGTGCTGACCGTATTTGATCTATTGCTTCTAGCGAGAGGAAGTGCCAAAAACATGCTTCTTGGATGACATCATGTAATTCCGAGCTGGTCGTGTCTTGAAGAATTACCTCGATTAAGGATATATCGGACTTTGTCAGGGTGGAGAGATATTGTGTAACAGTGTCCTTGCACAAATCGTTCTAGACCAAAAAACAAAGTAAAAAAATAATAATAATAAAATGAACTGTTTTTCTTTCCCCAGATTGGACAGTAAGCTGGTATAAATGTGCACAAGGACCCACAAGACAAAAAAGTATGAGATACACTCCTTTCTTAGATGTATTTATCTATTTATTTGATTGGTATTTTATGTGGTGCTCAAGAATATTTATACGACAGCGGCCAGGATTATGGTAAGAGTAAACCGAGCAGAGCCTGGTGGAAAACCACGACCATCCGCAGGTTTTTGGCAGGTTTTCCCGTGTACGGTGGGGGAAGAAGCCAGCATGACCTAGACTTGAACCCACAGCTACCTCATTGGTGTTTAGCAAATGTAGTGTTACTCACTATCAAAACCATTACACTATTGAAGCTAAATATGTTTACACAACTTGCTTTCTCCAACAGACACAGAATGTGAACTGAGTGTACTGTGTGAAGGAGGCCTATGTCGTGGTGAGAAGAATGAACGAATCAATGGACATGACTTAGCGCCACTTCGTCCTACTCTGGTGAAAACATGGTTTCGACAATGAACATGATTACAACAATGAATATGGTTACTGCAGTGAACATGATTTCGACAATGAACACGGTTACGACGATGAACATAATTGCAATGAACATGGTTACCAGAATAAACATGGTTACGACGATGAACATGGGAACGACAACGAACATGGCTACGACAATAAACATGGCTACAACAATAAACACGAACACGACGAGAAATATGGTTACGACAATGAAATAAGGGTGAATGAATGAAAAAACTGACTAAGCCGTTTTACAAAAGTAAACCTGTCTAATGCTTAGCTGACCTACCATAGCCGGCTATGTGGCCTCTGTGTAGTAACTTCAGTGGTTGAATCAATGATCATAATTGTTAAATTAGCTCAAAATATAATTACACTGAATTACTATGTCGAAATATTAGGAAAGGGTGATAATTTCTTCATTTTCGTTTCTGACACCGGTAGTTAACAAAGAGCGGTAACTCTCACAATTGACAGTCGAAGTAAAACAACTGTAAACGCTTTGTGGTGGTTTGTTAGATTCAAAAAGGCTTTCACCTCCTGAAATGAGCTGATATATGACTATTTTTCTCCAAAATTGGACATACAATACTGATGAATAAGTGACGTAGGCTGTAGAGACGTGATAAAACCAGTGATGTGAGCTGTAAAGACGTGATAATAGTAATGATGTAGGCTGTAGACACATGGTAATAACGTTGATGTCGATTGTAGAGGCGTGATAATAACAGTTACGAGGGTGTAGAGGGGTAATAATGCCAGAGTGATGTACGCTGAGGAGTCGCGATAATACCCTACTTATGTAGATTGTAGAGACGTGCTAATACCCGAGTGATATGAGCGGTATAGATGTGATAATACCTGAGTGATGTGTGCAGTATAAACGTGATAATATCTATGGGGTGTGGGCTGTGGAGACGTGATAATATTTACTTAAGTGATGTAGGCTGTAAAGTCGTGATAAAACTAATGATGTGTGCTGTGCAGACGTGATAATACCTGCGTGATGTACAGTGTACACGTATGATGTTACCTGAGTGACGTGGACTGTAGACCTGATAATACCTGAGTGATGCGGGTAGTAGAGATGCATGATAATACTAGAGTGAAGCAGGAATCAGGGGCGTGATAATATCGGAGTGATGTACATGTAGGCTGTCCTAGAATAAGGTACGCTGTAGAGACGTAAAGTGATAGGAGCGGTATAGACGTGATAATATCTGTGGGGTGTGGGGTTTGGAGACGTGATAATAAATACTTAACTGATATAGGCAGTAGAGTCGTGATAAAGCCATTGGTGTGGAATGTGAAGGTGTGCTAATGCCTCGGTGATGTACGCTGTAGAGACGTGAAAAGACCTGAATGATGTAAACTGCAGAGAAGTGATAATTCTAGGGTTGTAGGCTGTAGAGACATGATGAAGCTTGAATGAAGTAGACTTTAGAGCCGTGATAATATTAGAGAGAAGCGGGCGGTAGAGACATGATAATACCTAGGTGATATGAGCGGCCTAGGCGATATAATACCTGAGTGATGTCCTAATACTTTAGTGATTTAGGGTGGAGAGGGTTGATAATACCAGTGTTGTAGGCTGTAGAGACGTGATAATTCCAACGTTGTAGGCTGTAGAGACCTGATAATACCTGAGGGGTGTGGGCAGGAGAGATTTGATAATACCACAGTGGTGTAGGCTGTACAGGTGGGATAATACCTAAGTAATGGAGGTTTTAGAAACGTGATAATACTAGAGTGATGCAGGCTGTAGAGATATGATAATGCTGAAGTGATGTAAATTGTAGGGGTGTGATTATATCAGAGTGATATAGAGTGTACGGACGTGATAATACTAGAGAGATGTAGGATGTGGAAACGTGATAATACTGGAGTGATTTAAACTGCACGTGCGTAATTATGTCAGTGTGACATTATAGGATATAGGGACGTGATAATACTAGAACAATATGGGCTGTGGAGACTGTGACAAACTGCGAGCCTACTTCACACTCCTGAGAATGGTTCTGAGTGGGCCTGGATGATGTAATCAGCCTCCTATATGATGCCCTGTAACCTCACACAACACACAACGATGTTCCGTTCCAAAAGCCACACACTGATAAGCTTATAAATGAGCTTAATTCTCCGTGCTGTTAATGTGGTCAGTATTTGATTGCATGAGAAGTGGCATTCCTGACACACAATCACATACCTGGGATAAAGATGGTAGCACAGCTCCCTCCTTCAAAAGGTAAGCCACAAGTGGTGTCTCGTCTTTTTTCATCGCCGTAAGAACAACATTCCTGTCAGACTGTATCAAAGAGAGATGCTGTGAGGCAAACGTATACTTTCACCATAATAATGTTTCAGTGCTCTGGATTTCATTATTATACACAACCGTGTGCCATGAACTATTGGACGAAGTATACAAAACCTAGAAAAATTTCTCCACATTTGATGTCACTAAAGAAGGAGTTAACTCGGTTGAGGTAGCGACCAACATGTCAGTCTCTTTGCAAGTATGCCTGTAAACATTTCTCGTGCGCACATTTCCTGTCTTCACACCTTTTATCTGATTTTTGTGACGCTTTCCGAGCATGACGATACACGGATGTTCCTGAACCGTGAAGATTACGTTTCATCAATTCTTTACAACATTATAACCCTTCAATTACATACTCTAAAGAGAGGAAGTACTTCTGAACATAACGCCCAAATTTTTCGAAAGACTTTCGTCAAAAGTTGCTGATATGTTGGAGAAAATATTTGCAAACATGCACGAGCTTCCATTCCGTGAATTATTTCCAAGCTATAGCCTTTGGGTGTGCATACATATTTCATGAAACTTTGCGGATGTAATTGGGACAATATGAAGATATGATTACAGATTCCATAAACATTTGATTATAAGGGAAATATAAACTTACTTATTTCCATGGCTAAAACCGAATTAGGTACCGTAGGAAAAACAAAACATTACAGTTGAACACATATGATGGAAACTGAAAACGTCTAAATTTAAAGTGAACAAAAAAACACCCACGGAATTTCAATTAATTTGTAAAGAAACTTTCCACATGTGTTCTAAAAATGTTCAATAGAATTCCACAATGCTTATCAACAGAGTAAATAGCAAATGGCCATCACTACGTGTACTAAGAAACGAAGTGTTCTCATTCTCAGTGACTGTTACACCATCGTGTGACAGTCACTGAGAATGGGAAGAATTCGTTCCTCAGTTTTCCTTACTTCGAACTGAAGCCCTGTTTACAAAGGAAATGTCTTCAAAGAATCTTCGGAAATTTCGAAACGAGTTGCAGCTAAAACTCTTGAGTGGGTTACCTGGCGTTTTTCTGTCACACTTGCAAATTACTTCTTTTTCCTATGTTTATATAATGACTTTATGTTGACTTTAACTGAAACATTTCTGTGTATGTAATCTAGTCATGAAGTCTCAATTTTCACAGCAACACATTGGTCAAATCCTTCAGTTGTCTTTTGCTATATAAGTTTCATCGGAAACCCATGGCAGAGTAGTTAAGGTAGCCATATTTGACACTCCTTAGCTCCAAGGACAAAGTGCCAAAAGAGAGTCCGGTATGTGATTTGACCTTTATAAAATTTTAAATGATTGCCTACTTTACAAAAATGTACTGTTGGTGCACTAAAAACAAAATTATCATAGTTGGGCGATCAGAATTCATTAAAATCTGGACAACATTAGGATAGTGACAGATTATACAAATTTCCACAATCCTGTTGACATAAATCGTTATTTGTCCGAAGCAAACAGTCACCTACCGTATCGAGAACGTTGATGTCAGCACCGTGCTCCACCAGGATACGAACAATGTCCACGCTATGCTTTGATGCAGCTATGTGCCAAGGTGTATGCCCATCCTGTTACAGAACATAACCGCTTAAACACGTGTTGGAAAGTAGAAACAAATATTGACAGTTTTTTCTACTTAGATATAAATTGGCACCTACATTACTAATACATCCTAATGTGTACAAAACCTATACCATTCTGGATGTGAAGTGCTGGTAAATATCTTTACTGTACAATTATCTATACTTTGTGTGTGAAGGGTTCATGGTTTCAAAACTAGTGCATTGCAGAATTTCCTCCAAAGGCCTTCACTTTAATTTTCGAGGACGACTGGCGACCCCATAAAAACAAACTTCACGCACATGCGACGCCTCGAAATCTGCAAGTTGTCAGCGCCCCGCTCCACCAAAATACAAACAACGCCTGTGTTATCACACAATGCTGCCAGATAGAGAGGTGTCTATCCATCGTCTTGGCCTAATGGATTAGTGCGCCAGCTCGGCGTAATGATCTAGGTGCCTCTCACCAATGTCGTGACAGTGAGTTTAAGTTCAGCTCATCCTGCCTTCCTATCCGGCCATGCGTGGGAAGGTCCTGGGTTTCCCTCGAGCCCTGTACAGTTTCCTCCATACAAAATGCTTGCCCCCCTCATATAAGTTAAATATTCTAGAGTTCGGCGTAAAACACCTATCAAAAATACACAAAATTCCATCCCCTTACATGATATAAAGACTTGAACTGGGCGTACCTCTGAAAATATAACAACAAAAAACAGAAAGTTCTTTGAGACCAGTTATTAGATTTCTTATACGAGTTTTCTATTCGTAACAAAGATTCTTTTCTAGCATTATCTTCTAAAACCCCGATTATAAAACATTAAGATACTTACCATTGCAAGATACTCGGATGAAAACATTGTAAATTTTTCTATCCTAAGGCGGAGAGTAAAACTGCAGCGACGACGTCAGCCTGATAGTTGACTAATGGTCTCACGTTACCGGTGAGATCCGACATTTCAATTTGGCTCCAAGTGCTCATACCAATGCTTTAATAGAAGAAACTTACACACAATTAGCACTTATGGCTCATGCAGACAAATGTTAGATGAGTGGAGACGGCGGTAGTATGTAGATGATCTACCACCAAGTGTCGTCGTGACCTAAGACATCATGTGGACTATAGGCATTGGTAAAAGTTTACAGGTAAGAACTTACCTTATTCGGTATGTTCACGTCAGCGCCCCACTCCACAAGAATATGAATAAAGCTCATGTTTTGACGAAGTACTGCCCTATATAAAGGTGTCTCGCCATTCTGTTACAAGATATAAACTCTTGAAATCAGTAGGCAGCAATTTTTTGGAAAACGTCTTGGTAGTCTTGTATATCCTTATTAACACTGATTATTTTATTGCTGCTTAAAGCCATATTAAAAATTTTTTTGCACTGGCACGAAAGCGATCAGTTTTATGGGTTGAAGGAACCACTCTGCCGGAGTAAACCACCAAACTATGGCAAGTTAATAACCAACTTTTCCGCCTGTGGAATATACATATGCACACTATATATGGGCGGAAGACAAGCAGTTACCGACGAGCGTTACACTGCGAAAAATGGAAACACATGCGTTGTATTCCCTTAACGACGCACATCGCAGATAATCTCAACGCCTGACTTTCGTAAACCACGAAGGGGTGTCCCTACTCAATCATGCTTAACTCACTACTCAACTGCCAGAAAATCAAATGTCTGCTTATTTATTACCACGTAGTTGAGCTCAGAGCTAACGGCTACTTATTTTGTGGGTGCATCTGATAACTTACAAAACAGTGAATATTAATCATTGATGACCTTCCCATTTTGCATAACGCACTAAATGACCTTTCGAACCTCTGGGAACTCAATCCACCTTACTTGGGACTTAACTTTTGTCACAAGTCGAACCATCACTGATCTTTCCCAAGTTCAAATTTCTTGACAACAGAAAACGGCAATTGTAGACTAAACATTTTTTCGTAGTTGCAAGTGAATTTTTCAGTTAAAAGAAGAACAATACTGACGTCATTGGAGCAGGTTAATATGCCAAGAACCATACTTGTAAAATCATTTTAAATTACGTGATTATGGAATCAATTCTTTCAGGGACCTCATTGGCCGGTGGGTTAAGTGCCTTAGTGCAGCCTAATAACCCAGTTGTCTCTCATCAATGCGGTGAGTGTGAATTCAAGTCCAGCTCAAGCTGGCTTCCTCTACGGTCGCTCCTCCAGAAGGTCCGCCAGCAACCTTCGGATGGTCGTGGGTTTCCATCAGGCTCTATTCG
The DNA here is from genome assembly GCA_016165875.1 of Acanthopleura granulata. Classification (NCBI taxonomy): domain Eukaryota; kingdom Metazoa; phylum Mollusca; class Polyplacophora; order Chitonida; family Chitonidae; genus Acanthopleura; species Acanthopleura granulata. Next base: position 1,901,185 of record JABBOT010000032.1, read on the forward strand.
GTTTCTTCCCACCATAATGCTGGCCGCCGTCGTATAAGTCAAATATTCTTCAGTTCAGCGTAAAACACATATCAAATATATCATTTAAAAAATTGTATTATTTAACGCTGTAACTCTAAAAAAAAAAAAATTAACAAGAGGCTATCTACCTTGTTCTGTGCGTTTATTTCGGCGCCCTGTTCCAGCAGGAAACGAACAACATCCTGGGCGTTGGATTCCATGGCTACGAGCAGGGGTGTTTTCCCATTCTGTAGAATACATGTCCATGGCGATTAAAGTAAGGTCAATACCGGTGCTACGTTTTGAAATTTCCAGTACAGTCACCTGTAAGCCCACTGAGCCCCGTAGCATGACTGGGATATTATTAGTCGTCGTGTGTGATCAAGGGATCCACCTGTATATGATCTGGCCCCAACTGGAATCTGCCAGGCACGAGGAATCGCGGCGACTTCCCCATACGAGTGTCAGGAGGCTGACAGGTGGTATGGGGAGAAGGGTTCAGGTTGTCATCCAGGCACACGGCGGACACACCCGATATTGAGGTGAAATGCTTTACGAGATACCAAATGATTTGTTTCATTGTGTAATTTCAACCAATGCTTTAACACTATTCACTCAAGAACCATACTTGTAAAGCCATTGTTTCACATCAAAACCATTGATGATAGAAATACATATATGTTATCATCAAAACACATGGATTCCAATCATTTTGTCGTTTTTCATTAAGCAAAGGGTCACGCGGTTCACAACCAATTACCTGTTGCATTGGTGTGATAGAGAAAAACATGGATTGCACATGTACACAATTGCACAGTGAAAAGCTGGGGCTGGTTAGCTATGTTTTTTGTGTATACTATGTCAGCAAACACTGTTTGGGGCACAGGTGTACTGTAGCTATTTGGCAAATATATCTCCATTCCTCATACCTAGTTGATTGCTGTTTGTAAACCTGCATATCAAGATCACATCTTGTTTACGACGTACCCTGTATACGTATAGGCTACATGCCTTTAGTGTAGTGTTATGACAGTTGGTAGTTTTCCTGGCGGAAACCGTGTGTAAAGTGCCGCTCAACATACCTGCACAAATGTTCTTACGCAGTTTAGCTATAAATTCAAGAGCTCACTTGTATACAGGGTTACAGCTTTTTTTTAAAATAAAGATTGTTTCAAGAGAATATGGCAAACACACAAATCATATGGTGTCTGATAGTAGCACATACCTACAGGTATCTTCAATTAAAGTCATAGGAAATAATAATTCAAATTAACTACACGATGATACAGCTTACTTTTTACCAATGAAGGCATATATTTTCAGATCCAGAATATGGCTTGCTCAAGAAAATATCCTCTAGATGCCTTCCTAATTCTTACGTCTTGGTTTGAGATGAAGAAAAGCTTGAGATCAAGCTTATAGCTTCACCTATACCTACTATTACTCAGGGCATAGCAAAAATTTGCAAAGGTCTAGGAATGTTGAACAAATGTTCTTTTTCCGCTAGAGTTTATTTACTCCCCTTATTAATTTCCTATTTGTATCACTATAGTGTGCATTTTATGTTTGAGGACAAAATTATCGAGGTGCACTAATAGGTAATTATCTCAATAAAACAATAATATTTTTTCAGTACTAGATTTTTTTTCCTCAATACTTGGAATAACCAGATTAACAAGGGAAGGAAGGGAATAAAGCATTCCACGTGTATTTTTGTACTTATCGCTACACATAGGTGAATGTAACATATGATAAAAAACATAAAATGTAAAAAGACAAAATGATATGTAGCAGTGGGGCGATTTCCCGAAAGGTGGTTACATTACACAGCCATTCTTGCGGATATATTCTATAGGCCTACAAAGTTTACTTGTCCCAATCAAGTAGCACACTGCACCGTGCAAGATTTTTTATTATTCGAATGTATGTGCCAAACTTGAAAGAATACATTGTGCATGAACAAATATCGAATACCCTTAAAAATGGGATCGTCACCTCAGTTAATAAGTTGATCGACAAATGCATTCACATTGCAAGCGAGCTTTCATGCATGAAAATGAAGCTGAGAAAAGATCAGATCTCTACATCTTGATCAGTTCACACCTCCCAGTCTAAAACAGTAAGGCTTCTCTGTGCCTAGTACTGCAAGATTTGCATAAATGTAAATAGATAACAAGATAAGTGTCAGTCCAAGTGTCTGCAATCTGGATGTCTAGTAAAACTTTGATGCCAAGGGTCATGATCGATGGCCAAAACACAGCAGTCAAAACACTACCGGTACACACTGTATGGAGTCTAGCAGAAGCTAGCTACGGAGCCCTTCGTGTCAGAGGAAGGTACAATTTGTGTCATAGTATAGGTCTATACATAGCAATCATTTAGTCAACATCATGGAGTAAATGTTCTTTAAATGTCTTTCATGTGATGGATATATATATTTTACCAAATAACTAGAGCACATCTCCGCTTCATCGCCAGAAAGTGTATGTTGAAATCAATGTTGTGTTGTTGTTGCCCAGAATACAAGCACCACATGGGGCACTTCAGTTTTAAACATTAGTTCATTAATCTCTTATATTAAAACTGCTTTAAGTGTCAAGGTGTCTTGCGTTCATGAAATAAGGTCTAAAAACAACTGAATACCTCATCGTCACATATGTATCTGCGCATCCACTGAAAATTAAAACTCCACAGGGAAACCCTGTAAATTGCAGTTGTAGAGCAGACACGAAATCATATATATTTATACGACATACATATAGTATTTATTTATATATAATTATACACACAGTACATGTAGGGACGAGGGTAATCTTGTTACTATGGCAACCGTGGAAATTAACAAGTGTGACCTCCACGTGAGATGCCCAAGTGTTCATTAAGAAATACAACTAAATGTGTCACACACAAAAACTTCATGCCTACATATAAAATATATGTAAGGGATATAAGGGATATAGCAAGTTGGTTACCATGGCAACCAAGGAAATGGATGAATTTGAGTCGCGACACCTCGTCATCTGTGTTTCTATGTGTTCATCAAAAATTTCAACTGTACATAGAAAGCAATTGGAGTTGTCGCACAGACACCATGTCAAGTCTATTAATACAGTACAGTATATGGAAACAATGGTGCTCTGGTTACCTTGGCAGAAATAGACAGAAGTAAATTGTCACATCTAAATACATCTGTCTGTATGTATTCACCAAAAAATTAAATTTCATATCGAAGAAACTGGAGCTAAAGGGCGGACACGAAGTCATACCTCTTTATGTAATATATGGAGTGACAATGGCATTCTTGTTACCATGGAAACAGTGAGAATAGACAACTGGAAGCCGTGACATATGGCCTACTGCATATCTAAGCAACTAGGAATTAGAATTTTATATGACGAACAATTGGAGTTGCAGCCCGGACACCAAGTGACATGTATTCATACAGTCTATACAGGCGGAAATGGCGATCTAGTTACCAAGGCAACCGTGGAAATGAACAGATGTGATTCGCGACACATCATCACACCAATATCTATGTGTCCACCAAAAATTAAAAACGCGAGTGGCAAAAAATTCAAGACATAGAATGGACATGAATACGGACGGACAGAAGGACAAGTTGTTTGGACAATACAACTCGTATATTGAAATCAGTATCATTACAAAGTTAACGTTCTTTCGAGATATATTTATTTCTGTGTTTACGTACCTGCTAAGTTAAAGGTTTAAGAGGTCAGTTATATTCTGAAAAGCTTTATGATATGAACACAAAATAGCTTTTTTGGTTTCTTTGTTTGTTTTAATGATTTCACCTGTTATGGTAAGAGAAACTGAACATGGGATGGTGAGTGATTGAGAAGAATCGTACCAATACGGCCGATGAATATCAGGCTTTAGTTGTCTTTCTTACCATCCCAAATGTATTTGTCAAGGACACTTGTCCTAATGTTCTGAATATATTAAACTCAGTGTCGGAGAAATGTAATGATTGATGGATATGTACATTGCTAAAACTGCTGTTTATGCGCCAGCTTTAGAGAGTTTACCAAATATGTCGCCCTATTATCAAATCTCAGAGTCCTGGGTTGGAGAGTTTTACAGTCCTGACCTACATGTACATGTAGCATAGTAACGCCACAATAACAAATCCCTCCACTGTGGGTCTCCCCTGATCATATATGATACAAATAAAAGTCGCGATGACCTCGATGTATGCAGTACACAAAGTTGTTTAGGGAAAGGCAATGCCCTTCAGTAGTACAACCATGCTACCGTAGCTCTTTGGTTACCATACACTGTCCGACTCAAGCGAGGCATTTACTGTAGTAGCTGTGTTGGCAAGATACAACAGAACCATGCACCATCTTGTTGCCCTTTTCCCTCAGATGGAAAATTATATCTCCTCCTACTCCTACCGACAAAAACGTTGTAACGAAGTTTGCATAGTTTTACATTCCTTCAAGACCTTCATCTTTGAACTAGTCTGTCGATCTATCAGCTAAGCAAAAAGCCATTCAAAAATCAAATTACGGCCAGTTTCATAACCTTCGTACCGACAAATGACCCACATAAATGACACCACACTTAATGAGATATAATGCAGTGTATGTTTACGGAGGAAAATATCCGTACCAGGATAATCAGCCCCAGTAGTAAGTAATCTGTTCATCTGCCAATTACGGACATGCAAACCTCATTTTAATGGAACTGTGCAATCGTCGACGCTGGAGTCAGTCTATAGCCCCGATAGTATTTTACCCTAGTAATGTGTTAGAATATTCCACCTATCCATCCTATCGACCTAACAGAGACCAAACCAAAACTCACCAAATTCCGTGCGTTAACATCAGTACCCCTAAGCACACAATCTCTGACCTTTGGGAGATCACCATTGTTCGCAGACAACATCAGAAGTGAGAAATTCCTTCTCGTTGTAGACCTAGCTGTAGCCATTTTAGTCAGTAAATATGAAAATGAAAGTAAAAGGAAACACCACTAATGCTATAAAAAGAAAAGAACTAATCTTTTTGTAAGAGTGGTGTCTGAGACAACTATATGCCATCCGGAAAATACCGAGTGTGATCGATTCTGTATAACTTTAGTTAGAATGGTTAATTTATTTTATGAAAATCATGTCATATGAACTAACGGGTAATTAGTTCATGTTTTATTTCTAGTAGAACTATTTTTGTATCTGATTTTATATTTTATAATTTCCGTGACGGCGCGTATGTTTTGATGGACGCCATTTTTGTTTTACGACTGCGATACGTACGGACTGTCGAACTGAGATAGCGAATTGAACCAGAAAACAGAGTTATTTCTGTAAGTATCTACTGACCATGTGAGTTTAATTATGTTCTAAACTGTTGGTTTCAACGCTTAAATCTGAATAAATCATTGCTTATTTCCTAATGCACAAGCGCTACATACTGAACGAGCGTGTGCCATGTCAAAATTACATATGACTGTGCAGTAAATCCCAGAGCTTGTGTGTAGCAGTACGCTGGTCTGTTGTTTATGAAAATGTATCAATAAACATGCTTATGATTTTTCATGTTGGAAATATTGTTAATTATGAGTGTAACAAAGTTGGGAACTTTGTAGGCTAAGCTTCACTCCAGTTGTTTGCTACTGTGTTGGCCTGAGTTGTGCCCCTTGTTCTGATGTGGCCTTTGGCCTGCTGTTTACTACGGTGTTTGGACTGTTAGCTTGACCTGATGTATTCATGCTGTCTGTATACATTTGGGGATGAGATTTACTGTTTAATGAATATTTTATGGTGTTTATTGTTACACTATGCTTAATCTCAGACTCATAAACTGTAATATAAATATGGTACATGTAGTTATACATACACATATACATATGTTTTGCTAATCATACAACCTGCGGATGGTCGTGGGTTTCCCCGGGCTCAGCTCGGTTTTCTCCCCCCATAATGCTGGCCGTCGTCATATAAGTGAAATGTTCTTGAGTACGGCGTAAAACACCAATCAGATAAAATAAATAAAATCGTAAGGTTGTATTCTTATATAAGTTAATTAGTTGCATTCAACTGAATAATGTGGAACTAAGAAATTATTGTATATTACTGAATTATTTGAAATTAATGCTTTATTATTTCATTGTGACATTTAATTTTATTTCCAGTTTTCATTTATCGTTTCTCATTGTTATTACAAAAGAGCAATGGTTAAACAGGGCAGTCAAACCCATGGAGTACACCGTTAATGTTTAAGATATACGGTAGATGGTATTAACTGCAATGTATTTGTGCCTTAATGTCTAATGTTTTGTTCGGCTTTCTAGCTGTTTTGTGAAATGTTAGCTGAATTGGGTGTAACAGGATTATTACTATAGGTGACAATACTTTTGAACTATAGTATAATATATATGTCTGAATGTCATATGGAAAGATATGATATTATCCATAACAGATAATGCAATAGTTTTGTATTAAAATCCATACGTGATATGAATATTGAAAGCTGTAACACTTCTGTTGTGCATGTGTTTACAGGTAATGGAATTGGCAATGAGATTTAATGGTCCATTGGGACTTTGGCACTAATTAACTACAGTAACCTTACGCTGGATGTTGTGTTGGTCTATGGGAACTGGAGTATCTATCACGCTTCTTATATATGTCTTGGTTATGGTTAGTGAAACGAAACACACCGCTGAATATTTAACCGCGCACCGATCAATAAGAATTTACTGTTACCGTGTGTCAAAACTGTTTTACTTCCCATGATCGGCCCTTACTTAGGACATGGTATGAATTAAGACACCCGTGTGTTAAATGTAATCACATTGCATGTATGGAAATCTGTTGGAAAACCTGGCTCTTGTGTCGTGGATACAGGCATTTGCCTTTCCGTTTCAATTAACATGTGATGCGGGTTGAAACCTGGCTTTGGACAAGGAATATGTTGATTCACTTACTAGGGGCATAGGTAACAACAAATGGTCGAGAACGCTCTAGTGGTCAGCTGCGATACCGAGCGTTTGATAGAAATAATTTTATTTACTTGTTATAGTAAAATCATTTATCAACAGTTTACATGTATTGTAATCGATACAGGGAATGTACCCTTATGGGCTATGTCTATATGCAGTTGTTATTATACATTGATCTTCAACTGGTACATTGATTATTTGATAGCTTTAAAACAAGCCTTTGGTAACAATGGCTGTGGAGGATATAGTCACCTTCGCTGGATTTAAAGAAGACCACAGACTCACCAGATGATACATCTCAATCGTGCGGGTACCTTTACAAAAAACACAACTGTTCCTGTCACGCGGACTTTCCGAGAGGACGAATTGCTACAATTTTGCCACTGTGAATTAACCTGAATTTGACAGCAATATGTGGAAGGGCGCTGCAAATGACGTGTACATATTGAAAGGGTACCATTACTGAAGAGGAAAATTTATAAATATATCGCTTGTTCAACTCTCAGAGAGGGATAGGCCTTACACAAAATCAAACAAAGAAACACGGGATGCTTGAATAATTTCAATACATATATTTCAACAAAATAGTCAAATAGTACAACTGACAATAATATATAAAACAAAACAGATAAATATAAAATATATAGTTTCATACTGAGGATAGCGTCCAAAACCGGGTGGAATATTCCGGCTTTCAAAGGAGAGTCAGTTCACGTAAATATAGAATCCACAGTTCTTGGGAATTCTCACATCGAAGGATGACGGTCATGTAAGTGACAAACAGTACGGTACGGCACGTCGATGATGGTTTATATCCAATTGCCCGTGAAGGTGCACCATCTAGTGTTGTGATGTGTAATGTGAGACATTCTGTGAAATCGTAACAACCAGTGCTGTGAAGTTTACCGTGTAAGACTTTGTGAAGGCATGATAACTAGTCCTGTGAAGTCTACCGTGAGAGACTCTGTGAAAGCATAACAACCAGTGCTGTGAAGTCTACCGTGAGACATTCTGTGAAATCATAACAACCAGTGTTGTGAAGTTTACCGTGTAAGACTTTGTGAAGGTATGACAACCAGTGTTGTGATGTGTACCGTGAGAGACTCTGTGAAAGCATAACAACCAGTGCTGTAAAGTCTACCGTGAGAAACTCTGTGAAATCATAACAACCAATGTTGTGAAGTCTCCCGTGTAGGACGTTGTGAAGGCATGACAAGCAGTGTTGTGAAGTCTACCGAGAGACACTCTGTGAAAGCATAACAACCAGTGCTGTCATGTGTGCCGTGACAGACTCTGTGAAGGCATGACAACCAGTGTTGTGATGTGTACCGTGAGAGACACTGTGAAGGCATAACAACCAGTATTGTTAAGTCTACCGAGAGACACTCTGTGAAAGCATAACAACCAGTGCTGTCATGTGTGCCGTGACAGACTCTGTAAAGGCATGACAACCAGTGTTGTGATGTGTACCGTGAGAGACTCTGTGAATTCGTGACAACCAGTGTTGTGAAATCTACCATGAGACACTCTGTGAAGGCATTACAACAAGTGCTGTGGAGTCTACCGAGAGAGACTCTGTGAAGGCGTGACAACCAGTGTTGTGAATTTACCGTCAGGGACTGTGTAAAGGCATGACAACCATGAGAGGCTTTGTGAAGGCATGATAACCAGTGTTGTGATTTGTACCGTGAGGGACTCTGTGCAGGCGAAACATCCAGTGTTGTGAAGTCTACCGTGAGACACTCTGTCAAAGCATAAACAACCAGTGTTGAGATGTGTACCGTGAGACACTCTGTGAAGGCATGACAACCAGCGTTGTGAAGTCTACCATGAGAGATTTTGTGAAGGCATGACAACCAGTATTGTTAAGTCTATCGTGAGACACTCTGTAAAGGCATGACAACCAGTGTTGTGAAGTTTACCGTGAGACACTCTGTAAAGGCATGACAACCAGTGTTGTGATGTGTACCGTTAGACACTCTGTGAAGGCATGACAAACAGTGTTGTGATGTGTGCCGTGACAGACTCTGTGAAGACGTGACAACCAGTGTTGTGATGTGCACCGTGAGACACCCTGTGAAAGCATAACAACCAGTGTTGTGGAGTCTACCGTGAGACACTCTGTAAAGGCATAACCTCCAGTGTTGTGAAGTCTACCATGAGAGACTCTGAGAAAGCATGACAACCAGTGTTGCGATGTGTACCGTTAGACATTCTGTGAAGGCATAATATCCAGTGTTGTGAACTCTACCGTGTAAGACTTTGTGAAGGCATGACAACCAGTGTTGTGAAGTCTACCGTGAGAGACTCTGTGAAGGCATGACAACTAGCGGTGCACAAGGTGCTCTGTGTAAGTATAGCAAACAATGGTGCTGAATGTAGCCTGGTGTCAAATGCGTATGTCAAACAACCAGTTGTACTGAAAGTACTGTGGTATGGTATGTGCACATGCTAGCATAGCGAGGGATGACCAGTTTGCCGTGATGTACTTTCTTTAGTAGAACATCCCGGTGTGCTCGGTGTAACGTGATATGCTCCTTGTAATGATAACAAGTGTTGCTCAATGAACCGCTATATACGAGCATATACAAAGTAAACCTGTTTAAGTTAAATTGATTTTGATTTGCATGTAGAACGTTCGTAAAGTTACACCGGTATCTTTGTCTTACAGGCCTTTTATACTAGTTACAGTATTTGCCGAAAAACGGGAGGAGTGGGCTTTCTATCCTCGTCAGTGAAGCTCAGACTGGCGCACTTTCGATAACACATAATCAGTGAATTTATTTTTTATTTAATTGACGTCGTTAAGCATTGAGGAGCTATGAAGCGGGACTGAGCCCGGATGAAAACCTCTGCCGGCTGCAGGTTGGTGGCAGACCGCAAAAAGCTAAACTTAGAAAAGAACTTAAGAGGTCGTCTCCAACAAGTACAACAAGTTCTCAATTCTCACTAACAAGTACTCCCGCTGCACTAGTAGTCTCTATCGTCAAACTATCTCAACACGTGTTGTCCACCGTCATACCAGTTAAACAAGTGTTCTCCATATTCACACCGGCTAAACAAGTGTTCTCCACTTTCACGCCAGCTCAGCAAGTGCTCTCCACCTCAACCCGAGGTAAAAAAAAGCATTGTCACATTTGCCCCAGATAAACAAGTGTTCTTTATATTCAAACCAGCTTAACAAGTTCTCGTATTCACGTCAGCATAGCAAGTATTCTCGGCCTTGCACAACAGCTGAACAAGTCGTTTCCAACCCGCACAAATTCTGAACAGCACTGCTCCGCCTCCACACCAGCCTACAACGTCCTGACCACCTTGAACAACACTTTTTCAAAGTTTTCTCTATCTTGCGCTAAGGAATATAGACCTTGATGAACAGATGAGACATTTTTTCCTTCTCCAAACACAAAATGTTCGGAATGTCTCGCGGTTGTCATATTTCATACCTTGTTGAGGTACGAACAGGAAATAAATCTTAATTTTCCACAGTAGCAAAGGGTGTTTGACTACAAACTGCTACTTTTCCTAAAGTACATACTTTCCACAGAAACGAAATTTGGCTCTCCAGCCTCTTCAAAGATAAAAAAATGCCTTGTTACTGGGTTTTGTAACCTTATCAGTGTTGTAACAGGGGCATTGCCAACCACAATCGTTTTTATGTGGGCTATTTTACCCCGACCAGTAGATCATTCAATAACGAAAGAAAAGATAAAACTTGTTAACGCTTATTAAGTGTTTATGTACAGATATGGGGGTTCGATTCATTCAAGCGTACAGGTACTTTATGACCAAGGGGGTCCCCAGTAGAGAACTAGATGCAGTAAAACATGGTGGTTTACATTTAAATTCTGAAATCACTCGTTTGCTATCACTATTTTTGGCCGGGTGATTGAAGCTGAAGCTTGTGTATGGTTTCAGGATCCGTGTCGGTCGGTCTGTGGCAGGTCACAGAGGAGGGATCCGCATCCCTGTGTGCTGCTGGGGCGTGTTCACATGGCTACACTACACCATCATGCACGCTAAGTGTATACCTATAGGGTTAACCCTAATCCTTGTGTATGGTTTCAGGATCCGTGTCGGTCGGGCTGTGGCAGGTCACAGAGGAGGGATCCGCATCCCTGTGTGCTGCTGGGGAGTGTTCACATGGCTACACTACACCATCATGCACGCTAAGTGTATACCTATAGGGTTAATCCTAATCCTTGTGTATGGTTTCAGGATCCGTGTCGATCGGGCTGTGGCAGGTCACAGAGGAGGGATGCGCATCCCTGTGTGCTGCTGGGGCGTGTTCACATGGCTACACTACACCATCATGCACGCTAAGTGTATACCTATAGGGTTAATTCTAATCCTTGTGTATGGTTTCAGGATCCGTGTCGGTCGGGCTGTGGCAGGTCACAGAGGAGGGATCCGCATCCCTGTGTGCTGCTGGGGAGTGTTCACATGGCTACACTACACCATCATGCACGCTAAGTGTATACCTATAAGGTTAACCCTAATCCTTGTGTATGGTTTCAGGATCCGTGTCGGTCGGGCTGTGGCAGGTCACAGATGAGGGATCCGCATCCCTGTGTGCTGCTGGGGAGTGTTCACATGGCTACACTACACCATCATGCACGCTAAGTGTATACCTATAGGGTTAATCCTAATCCTTGTGTATGGTTTCAGGATCCGTGTCGGTCGGGCTGTGGCAGGTCACAGAGGAGGGATCCGCATCCCTGTGTGCTGCTGGGGAGTGTTCACATGGCTACACTACACCATCATGCACGCTAAGTGTATACCTATAGGGTTAACCCTAATCCTTGTGTATGGTTTCAGGATCCGTGTCGGTCGGGCTGTGGCAGGTCACAGAGGAGGGATCCGCATCCCTGTGTGCTGCTGGGGCGTGTTCACATGGCTACACTACACCATCATGCACGCTAAGTGTATACCTATAGGGTTAACCCTAATCCTTGTGTATGGTTTCAGGATCCGTGTCGATCGGTCTGTGGCAGGTCACAGAGGAGGGATCCGCATCCCTGTGTGCTGCTGGGGCGTGTTCACATGGCTACACTACACCATCATGCACGCTAAGTGTATACCTATAGGGTTAACCTTAATCCTTGTGTATGGTTTCAGGATCCGTGTCGGTCGGGCTGTGGCAGGTCACAGAGGAGGGATCCGCATCCCTGTGTGCTGCTGGGGCGTGTTCACATGGCTACACTACACCATCATGCACGCTAAGTGTATACCTATAGGGTTAATTCTAATCCTTGTGTATGGTTTCAGGATCCGTGTCGATCGGGCTGTGGCAGGTCACAGAGGAGGGATGCGCATCCCTGTGTGCTGCTGGGGCGTGTTCACATGGCTACACTACACCATCATGCACGCTAAGTGTATACCTATTTATTGCACTCCCGTTTCAAATGTTAAACCTTATGCCTTATGACGGGATGATATGCAGTGTATGTACTTACAAGAAGTTCTGTATGAACCAGCGAGAACCAGATATAGATCTGAACCAGTGTACACCAGATCTGAACTAGCGACAGCCAGATTTAAACCAGCGAGAACCCGATCTGAAAAAGCGAAAACCAGCTCTGAACCAGTGAGAGGCAGACCTGAACAAGCGTGAGCCAGACCTGAACCAGAGAGAGCCAAATTTCAACCAGCCAGAGCCCGATCTGAACCAGTGAGAGCCAGATCTGAATCAATGAGAGCCAGATCAGAACCAACCAGAGCCAGATCTGAACCAGAGAGAGCCAGATCAGAACTATCCAGAGCCACATCTGCATTACCCAGAGCCATATCTCAACCAATGAGAGCCAAACATGGACAAGCTTGAGGCAGATCTGAGCCAGCGTGAGCCAGATCTGAACCAGTGAGATCCAGGTCTGAACCAGCCAGAGCCAGATCTGAACCAGTGTGAATCAGATACAAACCTGCCACAGCCAGATCTGAACCAGCGAGAGCCAAATTTGAACCAGAGAGAGCCAGATCTGAACCAGTGAGAGCCAGATTTGAACCAGTGAGAGCCAGATTTGAACCAGCGTGAAGGAGATCTACATCTATTAATCTAATAGCGAATTCCATTCAGTGCAGATGTAGTGCCCATCTCCAAGCTGGGGTGTATTAACACCTGTGTACTAGTTCAGAAGTACACAAATTTAATTACATAATGGGCACAAAATCGGTAATCACTGCCCACAGTGTAATGCCACAGAATGATTACACAAAGAGTAACATTTGTGGCAATCATGTATGGGTAGCGGTTGTGTAATAATTACTACATTTCCGGATTTCATTACATTAAGGGCGTCTACAAATGGTGGGCTATTACACACCATGTGTTTTGATGTGAGATTACTAAGTCTCATTAATCAACCTGTATTGTAGACAGGGATTCTTATAAACGGACCCTTTGTGCGGAAAGAAGAACTAAGGTGTCTCTCACTGTTACGCATGGAATCGTTACATTTACAAAAATGAAACTTGTTCATGTCGCATGTCCTCAAATTGCAAAAGCTGGACGAGGCAAAAACTGTTTTTCTGTGATATTAATGTAATGCTCAAATAATATCACCTCATTATGCAGGAATTATACAGACCACATCATCGCAATGAGGAAAAACGTAGATGATGCAGACACTCGGGCAATATCCGAACTTCAAGAGCCGCTATCACGCGTCTTTGTTGATAGGATGTACTCGCCTGCTAGTCTCAAGCTCAAGATGATTTTCCTTTCCCAAACAGTTGCATAAGTTCCTTGTATTCGTTATTAAAACAAAGAAATATTTTGTTGTAGTGTACAGCTTCGATATGGTGAGGACAACGCACTGGGAAAGATTGAACTCTATGTTAATATATGAAAGAATACAGATCTGTATTTTTTTTATTTATTTATTTATTTATTTGATTTACGCTGTACTCAAGAATATTTCACTTATAGGACGGCGGCCAGCATTATGGTGGGAATGAATGCTTATTGTTTAACGCCCTACTGAAGAATATTTCACTTATACGAAGGCGGAGTCTCCTTGGTGCAGGACGGATTTCCACCGTATCTTTTACTGGTGCTGCCTCACCGAGACGACTTTCCGAAGACACCCAACAAGCCACCTCACCCAGTCACATTATTCTGACACCGGGCCGACAAGTCCACCTTCTAACCTCTTATTGCTGAGCGCCTATCGAGGGAGCAGGATGTACGATTTTTTAAAGTCTTTAGTATTTGAACCCAGATCTCCCTGTCCGAAAGCGGACGCTCTACCAACTGCGCTATCCGGGCGGGTCAGTATGGTAGGAGGAAACCGAGCAGAGCCTGGGGAAACCCAGTACCATTCGCAGGTTGCTGGCAGATCTTCCCGAGTACGGCCGTAGAGGAAGCCAGCATGAGCTGGAGTTGAACTCACAGCGACCATATTGGTGGGAGGCTTCGGGTCATTGTGCTGCGATAGCGCCCTAACCGACTGAGCCAAGGAGGCCCCCTACAGGTCTGTACTTCTGAAAGCTAAACTGCGAAGAAACAGATCTCAAATCTATGGTGCCGCATATTTTTGTCGAATTCTCTTGCAGTGTATGAGACTGATTCCCACGACAGAATCGTTAAGAGAGACCGATCTACTCAGGAAAACTTTCCAAAAGTTGAAAAGCCTCAATCAAGAGCAACTTTACTATGTAAAAGATGGATACAACTGTATTTATAGAAGAAACTGCAAAAGCGGAGAAGATAGTTTGTAAGAATACGTCATTGGAGTTTCGTTATGTCTGTCACACACAAAGGCTGTGGTAGGGAATATTTTCAAGTCCAGTTCAAGTCCAGCTCATGCTGGCTTCCTCTCTGGCCGTAAGTGGGAAAGCCTGCCAGCAACCTGGGGATGGTCGTGGCTTTCCCCCAGGCTCTGCCCGGTTTCCGCCCACGATTATGATGGCCGCCGACCTATAATTGAAATATCCTTGAGTACGGCTTAATAAATTCCTTAACTGAAAGTGTAGACGTTCACCGAAAAGTAGTGTTCAGCGAAAAATAGCGTGTATCTACGCCGAAAAAGGTTACAGCAAAAATATAAGGCTATGCTGATACTACAGTAAAAGACTCATCCGATTAGTCGCACCTAAATTTCAACTGGGAGAGTATCAGGCAGTACAAATTCAGACGGACTTTTACATGTACTTCCACATGTAATACAACATAGTATGAAATGCAATGTGTTTTGGGTACATTCGACAATCTACGTCTGTGCTCGCCAAAGGCTAATGTATGGACACAGGGGGAGGCTGTCAGGCAGTTTATTCATTAGGATCTCTGGCTTTGAATTTAAAAAAAGCTGTGTTTGATTGGACATCGTAAAAGCTTAAATATATAGTAGTGAATCTGAACATTTGATTGATGCCGTACAGATCAATGTCCTTAACTGGCATCTGTTTGCCAATATATCAAAAGGTAAAGCACAGACTGGGAGACAGTTGTGCACTGTGGCAACAGCCGATTCTTACAGGCCAGTGTTTAGACGAATTTGAGGTAAACAAACCTTTCAGCCTCAGACACGGTCCACGTGGATAATAAGTTTAGGCGGCATTATTGCACAAGTTCACAAAAAGATAGCACGATGTAGGTTACACTATACCCCTGGTGTAAAAAGCAGCTGCAATATGCTCGGCAGTAGTAGTATGTATGTACACATGTATCTTATACCTATGCGTGTTATCTGGCTGTTAGCAATGTAATACCTGATATATATGTCATTCCATTATACAAATGTACAGAAATGGGATATAGGCACAGGTGTATTACGCTGTAAAACACCCAGCACAATACCCGACCTAATGTTTGCACCATAGTTTAGTATGGACATCTGCCTACAACACTTCGCTCTACTACAATGTAGAGCATGACTGCAGCCTAAGCTACATTTCAGTACGAGTCTTCGAAAGCATGAGGCTAATACAGCATTTAGAGTAATTCTAGATCACTGACATCGAATAAATCACATTTCTTACCAAATACCGCTAAAGCCGTGGTGTTTGGAGGCGTAAGAGTTGTTACTAAATGTTATTCACATGAACCGGTAAAGAAACCATCGCCGTTGGTTAAATTAACGAAAAAACCGTATTTCACGGATAACGTATTATTACTTGGCAACTATCGCACTGTCATCCCTTCCCTGGTTTTAATCTCTACGTTGTAGGTTTCTGTGTTGTAACTGTAGTGTCTGATATATGACTGATGATTATTACCCGACAGAGTAGGAGAATTTCCAGTCTGCTTGACGATGTGTACCTAATTATGTCTCTGTTGTGATATATGGAAAGGAGTCAATTATGTGAACAAAGTAACTTCGAGTTTCCTATTTCGTTCTTCCATTAGTACATTTGTAACAAACATCAAAATGTGTATATATTTAAAGGAATGCGTAATAGTTGTGAGATTCAGTTTCTTCTTTACATTAATTAAAATGAAAATTTTGTGAAAGGAGGTTTGTGTATGGGGCGGGAGGAGGTACATATGTATGGCCTCATAAGGTCGAGCTTTGGCGCGAATTACGTCCTTGTGAGGTCAACCGAATAAAGAATACCTGTAAACAAAAATGTTGTATGCATGTTTCGTGTTTTTTTGTTTTTTTTTTTGTTTTTTGTTTTTTTTATTTTGTTTTTGGGTTTTGTTGTTTTTTTTTGGGGGGGGGGCTTTTTTTCCAAGTCTCTAAAAAGTTATTATAGGGAAATGCACATAGTAAAGATGTTCGTGTGCCCACAGCATGTACAGGTCGGGTCATCTCTGCTTGATTGGGAGGAGATTATTTTAAATTTAAAATAATTGCGATGTATCAGTAATATGACCCTGAACTCTGCATTCGCAAACTTATGACATTCAAGCTGTTTGATTAAACGAGCAGACAACTTTTTTCTGTCGCGATTGATTGAAGAGTTTCACTCGACCTTGGGACGGCGCATTTTTTTCAATAGGGGAGTTTCGAGATCTAGCGCTATTATCGCTGAAGGTAAGAAATGCCCTGTTGTACCATGTTCCCTGCCAAAATGTTAGGCAACTATTTCTAATTACATTTACTATAACATGGGCGTCTAAAAAAAAGTTATAAAAAAATGTTACTTAGACTAGACGTACGATAGGGAAAATTGTGGCGCTGGACGTTTTTTTTACTTTAAGAAGATCCTGATTGAAAAAGAAGTCGTTTGTACCTCCCTAATCGGCAAGACAGGTGATTGGTAAATTAAAATGAACAAAATTGCCTGATATTTTTAATAAGTCACATTACACTGTTGAACTCTTTGTAAAATTGTAACTCGAAACTCCTCTATTCTTGAGTAGGTTATGCTGTTTTCATGCTGTTAATTTATTCTTAATGAATAAGGCTTTATATACGCCAAACACGTTTGGGTAAAACATGCGTGTCCGACCAGATTACTCCTTTACGTGTGTTACCTTGGTGGCGGGAGAATGACATCAGCCTGACAGTCCATTCTCAAGGATAGGGGTGGTGGATGAGGAAAGGCTTCACACATTACCTGCAGATAGGGCTGTGTACTATCCTTACGCCTTGAAAGCCCACATTGCCAATTCACTTTGGGAGAATCTATCATTCTCTGGGGAGGTTCTGTGAGTATGTGTTGTTAGACATGGCCATGCGGTTTGGCAAATAGTATAAACAATGTTCACTGAGCTGACAACAAAGTTGGAGCGGTTAGCCCCAACCGAAAAGATCAAAGACAGGAATTACACACTGCCCACCAGATTTGGCACCTGTTGTTCCGTGACATGTGAGGCTCTGGACCATCTTCTTGTTTCCTGAAACAATAACATAACTGTTACATGTCTGCAGTAAAGTGTGAATGCGAAGAATTACCTAATTATGTTTTCAGGAATGCGAAAAGTTACCTAATTCACATGTGTATTTGTTTATGTACAAATAATCGTAAATTTATACTGTGAATTATGCAGTATGAAGCGACATGCTATTACCGAAAAAAGAATCCCATCCCTTGGAAAGCTTACTCATTTTTCCAGATTGGTTTAAAGTGAAGTATCTTGACAAACTTGATAGTGAGACTCAACACTGAGGCAAAGCGTTGTTCCATAGTGTATATGGGTTACAAAAGTCAGATTGCACGAGAGCTGCTACAGATACTGAATTAAGCAATTAGTAGCAAAATCAAACACTAAACGAAGAGCATGATTAAAGTATTTATTTCAGACATCAGACAAAGGCTGAAAATTCACAGCCTGTGTGCGCCCTGCTAACATTTTCTAAGTAGCTTTGTCTACTTCTAGACATATGTCTGTGGGTAATTAGATTCATGATTGACGATTGCCCACTGTGAAAAACTTGTGGATTTCTTTTCAACAAGGTTTGGTCTGAGTAGATGCTGACACCTTTATTTATTTTTAAGCTCCACTGGAAGCAATGCTTGATCAACAGGAATCTCCGACACCTGATGGCTCGGGCCACACCCATACTCTCCCATTCACACTTATATTTTTTACTAGACCTCACTCCAGGACTGCCTTCAAACTGGACAAACTTTCACATATTACACAACAAAGTATTCAACGCCTGGCACAGGTCAGTACAAGACCCCTACATCTGCCGAAGCGTGGAATTTCAGTAAACACATGCAGTATGGGTTTCTAACACACATACCCGACCACATACCTAGGCATATATATTTGGAATAACGTCAAGATATGTAGGTAGCTATACATGTAACTCATTGTGCGAAACTTCCTTTCACGAGCGAATCGTTTTTTTGTTGTTGTTGTTGTTGTTTTCTTCGGAATTATTTTTTCTAGTGTAGATTTGCGCTGGTTATTTCTTTGCCGACTGCCGGTATGCGCAAGGATGTTCAAAGACGTGTCATTTAGACGGTAGTCGACCCATACGATTTCGTTTGATTAGTTTAAACCAAATGGGCAAAAGAAGGGTGTAGTCTTTGTTCGCTTTTCATGATGAAAAAATAACTTGTTTAAGTGGCATTTAGAAGTTGGGATGGAAGTACACTGGAACATGTCTTTCTTATGGATATACAACTTCTTGGTTTATTATCACGATGGATATACAACTTCTTGGTTTATTATCACGACGTTTCGATGTAGATACTAACATCGTTATCAATAACTTGATAACGTGATAATAAACCAAGAAGTTGTATATCCATAAGAAAGACTTGTTCCAGTGTACATGAAAAAATAAGCTAAGACATAGGATTTACGGACAGGGTTCCTCTGATAAATTACGGTTTTTTGTACATATCCTTTGAACTGTTTAATTTATAAAAAAATAGACATCGGCCATTAGCAGATATTGAAATGAACATCAATCTTTGAATAGAGGGAAATTTAATAGGCCAGCCATTCGCCAGACCTGGCGTGACGGACAACAGACACAGCCGGCAATATCGGCGAAGCGTTGGATAAGGTACCATAAATATCATAACGCAAAACGCACACACGTCATGCACAAAATTATAGCAACAGCAGTAACCCGGTAATAGCAAACATTCACTACAAACGAACTATGAACAAGCATATTCGTAAGCGTTAAGACATGGCGTTGTAGTGCGTGTCTCCATGTTTGGTAGCGTAAACAGTGGAACCAGGGTTACCTTCTCGGCAACTCGTCGCACGAGGCACGAAATCTCGCCACCACGGAACCCTAATTCAAGCTGACCTGGTGTGGTCAAGGAGGATGGAGGTGAACACTGAAATGACAAACTATAACACAATACTTATGTACAAGTAGCAAGCCAGGGTGGTTTGTTCAGAACGTACACAGACAATTTCCGCGTACAATCCCCCCAAAAGAATCCCCACTCCAAGTCAGTAAACACTTTAATTCACTATATCGTTCCCCACTCTATGCGTTCCTCAGTATTGTAGCTCCGCTGTACGCCTCTGGGTTCGTTCCAAAAGTAGTCGCCCCGCCCCCTACGGAATTCAGCAGCCCTCTCGCAGCCACACGACAGTCCCGGTTTCCTCAGCCTTTTCACTACGCCTGCCTAGTCGAACCGACTCCTGTCCCCGGTGGTTGTCTAGCTGACGCGACAACTCCGTCCCTCAGACCACCACAGCACGTTCCCTTGTTCCCTGTGTTCACACTAGCCACGGCAGCTCCGGCTCCTCCCGGCGGTACGGCAGCCACGGCCGTCATGGCGGTCCCTGGGAGACTGTAACAAGTCCGGTGACAGTTGAAGACAGCTTGGTTGTCGCCCGTATGTAATATGCACAGCCGGAACTCATATACAGTCACACCTGAACAGGGTATAACATTATACCCTGCCTAGTCTAAATGTGTAGAGGTGCACTGGAATGTAATGCCTACTAGACCGACCCAGTATGTCAAACTTTCCTCCGCTGTTTCATGCAGTTTACAGGACGTCGGTATTGAACAGTTGACTGAATACCTATGCTTGGTCTGAGATAGTAAAGCACGGTGTATCCACGCTAAATGGGAACAGACCATGCGGATAAATATGGCGCTTCCCAGCAAAGGTATTGTAGACAACGGTTCAACCGTGTTTAGCCTACTATCGTGCATAAAAATCGCACTCCCCCTCCCAGTCTAACGGCACTCCCGCCCATGGGTGTCAATGATAGATACGAACAACCGTATCAGCTTCCTAACTCCTAGCTTCTCGATCTGACCAGCTGAAGATCTTGCTAGCTTCCCAAACCTTCAAATTTCCTGGAATCATATTGAAGTCATGTCCACACCAGAAAGTAAACCTGACACACCACTGAGCCATAAATGCTGAATAGTCGTCTCGTAAACATGAAATCTACCGGGTACTTGACAACACTAACAGGATAACACTGATAAATCAAGCCACACAGTATTTACAAAGGTAAATAGATTTATTACCGCCATTTGGGATCTTAAACATTGTCAGCATGAATAAGGGGCGATAACTCAGTTCGCCACAGCCTCAAAAACACGGTGCTCATATAATCCCCCAAACTCCTGGAAAGTCATTAACAGTCTTGGCAATCAACAAAGACAGGAACAACCCCTTTGCCTCAATAGTTTTTCCAAACACTTCAGTGAAGCTAACAAAACTGTTCACGAGGCAGGTGAAGCAGAATACAGGCCTACCCCTACACCTAACGTCGACAATCGCGAAGAACTAAAAAAATCTATCACGGAGAGCGAAATACCGAATATTGTCAAAGACTTAAAGACAAACAAAGTTAAGGCATGGACAATATTCTAAATGAATATATATTCTACACTATACGTATATTGCTTCCAGTATTTACTAGGTTGTTCAATCTTCTTTAGGTCTACTCCCAGATGCGTGGTTAGTTGGGATAGTTAAACCGATATACAAGAATAAGGGAAATCGGAAAGATCCAGTTGATTATCGCGCAATAACTTCACTAAGCTGCCTTGGGAAGGTGTTCACTTCACTTTTAAACAATCGTCCTAGTGATTAGGCGGAGAATAACAATACCTTCCTAAGGGATACAAGCTGGCTTTAGGAAGGGACATTCAACTCTAGACCATATGTTGACGCTGCCTGCTCCTACAGATTACCTTAAAAAGAAACGAAAGAAATTCTTCTGTGATTTTATTCATTAATAAAAGTCTTTCATAAAATCTGGAGAGTCGGTCTGTGGCGGAAACTTATGGCATCCGGAGTGCTTGGAAAGTTTTTTAATGTTATATACATCATGTATAGCAAGATAAAGTCTTGTATCCAGATTAGCAATAACTTTTCCCCAATGTTTGTTTGTAACACTCGATTTCGCCGGGGAGACAATTTGTCCCCACAAAGTTTTTGCTCTGTTTATTAACGATTTCGAAAATCACTTACTCGAAAAGGCAAACGGCATCTCCCTTGAAACAGACGAAATTATATGCGTGTAATGATGTCTATTATTGTTATGTTATATGCAGACGATGCTGTAATTATCATGGACAATCCTGATGATCCTCGGACTATTGTAAAGACTGGAAAATGGGGACAAACACAGACAAATTCAAAATTGTAATATTTGGTAGCAGAAATCCAGTCTTAGTTTCACACTAGACAACTCAAATATTGAAATAGTTGATTGTTACAAGTATCTCGGTGTTGTTTTCTCTAAGAACGGAACCTTAAAAGAAGCCAAAAAACATATTATGGATCAAGTAAGAAAAGCTGTCCATTTATTATACAAACGAATACACAACTCATCACTCCCAGTAGACTGTGCCCTAAAATTATTTACCAATCTTACTATATGGTTGTGAAGTATGGGCTTTGAGAATATAGATTTGCTCGAGGTAATTCATACTGAATTTTGAAAGCACTTGTTATAAGTGGGAAAATACACCCCACACTTCATGATATATGGAGAACTGGAAAGGTGCCCTCTTTCCACCACCATTTGCAGAAGAATGCTTTCATTTTGGGCTCGTTTGCTTAGCGGTGAAAGTTATAAAACATTGTTCTTTGTGTACCGACTCTTATATAATTGTTATGAAAATAGACTCGTGCGTATTAAATGGATACATTTTAAGCACACTTGGTTTATCTGACGTCTTGTTGTTACAAATATATTTAATTACTTTATCTGAATAAAACTCTCCTCCGCCTTAATCAGATGTCATCTTTGCAAGCACATACTACCAACTGAAACCGGTGGGCGGCATAGGTCCCCGAACACGGAGCGTAAGTGTCCTCCTTGTAACTCTAATAAAATAGGAGACGAGCTACGTTACGTCTTGTCATGCTTCCACTTCTAAAATTCAAGGGAAAAGTACCTCCCACGTGAATACACAATGGGAGCTACGTTACGTCTTGTCATGTTCCCACTTCTAAATTCCAGGAAAAAGTACCTCCCACGTGAATACACAATGGGAAGTTTAACTACTGGTTTTTTGGAAATTTTCCTTGCTGAAAATTATAACAGGTTAAGAAATATAAGCCTCTTTTTAACAGATATATTGTTACACTTCCAAAAGTAATACTTCATTTTAACCGTAACATATTCTGTCACTCTTTAGAACTTCACTATTCCTTACAACATTCCACTATTAATTTTGATTCTCTTGTATGTACATTGTATATTTGTATTGTTCGTTTGTTAATATAATTGATTGTGTATAAATATTTTTATATTTCAGATGAGTGAAACCCGCCAATTGCATAATTTGTGTGTTTCCCCCTTGTGTAACATTGGTGACCGGAGTGTGAACTAATAAAGTAAAAAGAAAAATGTAGCTGTAATTCCCTTGGTTTGTGAAAACACTAATCAGTCACCCTGTCGGCGACTCTCTCAGAAGTTGGGATATCTAGGCGTGACGGTGAGGGATATTTTCCAGTGTCCGAATAATTAGACTGTTCGAAAAATTAGAAGAATAACATGTTTTCAACAAAAACAGTTGTTTTTTCTTACTTACCCTGATTAGGGGGATTCGCTCTCTGAAGGGGGTTACCTATCGTGAACAGACATTCCTCTGCTAATTGTACAATGCCACCTACTATAAATTTTGCACGGCTGCTTGTTCAGACTACCTAAGCAGACCCATTAACTGAAACGACAAACTTAATCACCCGACCTGGGTGCCGTTGGGGGGGGGGGGGGGGGTTATCAACACATTCCATAAGACTTTACTCAGAAATGTCAAGATAAAACACCAGTTTACGCTTTTATGGAGCATGATAAGTTTTAAAATTTATCATAAATAGGTTAATATGTTCAACCTTTTAAGTGGAGGCAGGACAGTTCTTGATTCAGCTTAATTGGCAAACAATTTAATGATGAATTTTGTCACACATAATGCTCCTCCAGACGTGTTGGTCTTTTCCCTCCTTTGACTTTTTGAGACGATTGGGTGGTAAAACACTTCTTTTCTGGCTTATTTCTCAACATGCTGTGGAGCTCGGTATGTTGCTAAATATTTACATGTAGCTAAATAATTAAGCTAAAAACGATCCCACAAATATTTGATATACCGTTTAGTTTTAAAGATATTAGTAAAAGAACACCAACGATTTTTTTTTAATTTTTGAAAGTTTTAACTTTAAATGATCACTCTAAGATGAATGCTAAAAATCTGTGCGATCGGTTTTAGTTTAAATAGTCAGTTATTTACTTGGGGAAAAAACCGAAAACTTTTTCAAAATTCTACCATATGTATATGGGTGTGGGTGTGCGTGTGTGAGGGTTGTGTGTATGTATATATATTTTACCTGGGGTAAGAGATTATTTTGTCTTGAAATATTTTATATAGGATTATCTTGGGTACCACATAGCTAGCAACAGATTTCTCACAATAGCATTTTCTCCTTCAAATGAGTCTCTGCACAGAAGCAGAATTTTAAAAAAATTTGCCTTTATTTATGTCTGTGTTTGGTTGAGACAGTAATAAAGCAAGATCGACCCACAGTCTGTATATTTCATGCTGCTTTTCATATCAGTTTGTTTTGTCTGATACAGTAGCTTCTATACGAGTCACGTATACGACTCATTTATCACGTTCTTGTAACGGATTATGCAGGTTTTCTCTAATACTGACTTACAGGGTCATTTCCGATAGATTTCATATCATATAAGTCTCCTGTTTGTATACAGACAACATACTTCAAAAACCAAATTGTTGGATCCGACCCAAAAGTATATGTAAATATATGTATTCCACTGATATTATGTTCATGTACTATATATGTATTTATCTTTCAAAATTTGTCTTGAGTTACGCTGTATGTATTGTACAAAATCATTTCCAAGGGTTTAGCCACTTTACACTCGTAGTTTAAATGCTGCTGAAAGGGTATAAATTTACCATAATCACCTTTTTATCCATGCATAGACGTTTTAAGGGTGTATTCAGTGTCTTCAAATGGTATAAATATGATATAAATACGAAATGGAACAGGAATCTATCCAGTTTCTAACCTTTAGGGTATAAACTTTCAAAATGGGTGTTAAGAAGGTGTGCATTACGTTGTGGTTACTCTTGCGTTATATCCAAAGTAAGTTGTCCTTCTCGAAGCTTTTACTATATGCATATCTTTTATTCAGAGCATAACACTATGGGATTTCTTTCTATCTTAAGCTAATGTCAATTTTATAGTAGTTTGAGAATCACACCATCCATGTATTAATGTATAATTTTCGCTGTGATAAAATACTGTTTCACAATATTGTAAAATGTTTGCGTCCTATGGTTAAAATGAAGTTAAATAAATAGTTGGGATGCTGACAAACAGGTGTGGAACTTGCATTAAAATGATATTCTGTGGTGATATACACCCATACCACAACCTTCCATGTTGTTGTATAGTTAACAAGGGCACTAACTGACTAAAAACACCCTTTCGACGCCTTACCAAAATCCAACCAAGCGTAAATTTTGTAGTGTAACAAAGGTGTCTTCCTAAACTTGAAAGAATGCTTATATGTTAAGTAGCACTTTTTTACATTTAGAAAGACTGAGGTAAGTTATTTATTATTTTTTCCTTATTTGTTTGATTGGTATTTTGAGCTGTACTCAAGACTGAGGTAAGTCAGTTGTTACATTACAGAAAGGTGTATACCGACGTTTTCATCACTAAAACAGATTTACAACTTAGGTCATAAACTTTTCTGGTTTTGTCAGAGTTGCCACTTTTATGGTAGTTCAAAACATGTAAGCTGTACCAGAAGACATTAGACCAGGGATACCAGCATGAAAACATTCTGAATCTATGCCCTAATCGGTAATCGTCTTCATTACGGTGTTAAAGGGCCTGCATTTTAGATCACTTAACTGTCCAGGATTCAAGACTCTATTACCGGTACAAAAAATGCCGTAAATTACCTGTCGATATTTATGATAATGCAGGAACAGAAATTTTCTGCCTGGTCTCTGACTCTCATGTATATAGCCTCACATGTAGGCTAAACGCTATCATGTCTGACCCTCCTGAGTTTGCTTATTGAAATAAGATGCATTTAAGGTCTATGTTATATAGGCCTATATTGACTAAAATAGAAACTATACCCTGATAAATGTTATGTTCTTATGAATGCTTACCCTATACATGTATTTAACAAATACACGACGACATATATATCTTTAAAATTTTCAGTCTACACCCTTTCCATAAGGTATTAATTCACACCATTTCCAAAAGGAGTTAATTGACAACCTTTTCTAAAAAGTGTCGATTCAAACCCATTCCAAGCCATTTATACCCAATATGGGTGTATATTGACACCATTTTAACTAAGGGTGTATGGAATAACCAAGTACTGTTTCTTCATTTCTGTGAGGAGATGCCATGCTTTTAAAAATTATTTCACTCATATAAGGGCAAGGTAGGAAAGGCAGGCAGGCAACCTGGTACAAAAGCCAGCATAATAGAGAATTCTATGCAGGTGGGTCGAACCGGGCTATTACATGCAGAAAACTAGTTCCTGTGACTTCTTCGCTTGGTCCGGAGTATTTACATATAGGTGAAGCACAATGATTGTAGTAGTGTTCCTCGTGTGACATTTTTGATTGCTGTTAGAAGAATTTGTCACTTAGTGTTCGAGGCTGCATCAAAATAGTGGTGACACGGGGACCATAAACGATACATTGTTATGAACTTACCAGACTATTGTTCAGAGTCAGGTGAACTGAATTGAATGGCATTTTACGAAAGACCGAAGATACTTCTGTCGAAATTTTATGGTAGGAAACCAGGCACTCTGAGAGGAAAACCGGAAATCTTTTATTTACATATTTAGGTTGTTGGCAAATATCCCCACGCATAAATAAGAATGAGCTGCATTTGAACTCACAGTACCCTCAAAAAATTATGTGAAATCTTTGGCTATCAAAGCTAGCAAAACTGCATCGGACTCCCAGACCTCGTCAGTAAGAGACTGAAACCAAGTTACCCACAGCTGGTTGGGATGTGCAGGTATCTCCTCACCTGCATTATTGCGTTGGGCATAGTGGTTTAAACAGCTGTTTTTGTCTGGACTTTATATCGTAAAACTGCAAGAATCCCTCTTGATTTCATTACAGATATTAAAACACTATCAACAAAATATTATAGACAGCACTGGTCATATAAAACCAGTCTGTTATAGCTGTAATCCTACTCCACATTGTGGTTTATATATAAAAAGCAATCATGCCAATGTTTGGTTATCACATCTTTATTTGCCAGTACTTATCAAAATACTATTTGAATACAGGTTTAATTTTCACCCGGCATGCCATTTCATGACATTTTTGCAGACATACAAGCATATATGTAACTCCCATACGTTTACTCCCGTGTCTTTTGTGACATTTATGGAATGCGATTTCTAGTAATACACTTTGAACAAACTACCATGAACACAAGAATTGAAGTTGACAGAGCCTTGGAGGCTATTCACTAAGTACAAAATAAATCCCGGGCGAGTGGCACTACATCGTCACGAAGAATCAAAACTGAGTATGGAAAACAATTAGTTGTAACTTGGACTCGAAGTCATGTGTATTTATAACAGTATATATACGGCAAAGGGCGATCTGGTTTCCAAGGAAACAGCGGATATGAACAAATATACGTCGAGACACATCATCAAACCTGTATCTATGTATCCACCCAAACTTAAAACCGTACGTGGAAAGAATTCGAAATGTAGCCTAGACACGAAGTCATGTATTTATACAGATATATAGTGAAAATTGTGATCTTAATACCACGGCAACCGCGGAAATGTACAAATGTAAGTTGTGTCACATCATCAAACCTGTATGTATCAAAACTGCTTTTTGTCCTCTAATACACTTTGAAAGGCTTTTTAGCTGTTTCTTGAAGGGCCTTGAAGGTTCATTAAAAAGATTACAAAATCCTGGCTTGAAAACAAAATCCTGTTTGAAATTTGTATGCATTATTTGCTGAATTATCTTCGTTTGAAGTGTAGACAATGTTGCTCCCGACCGGAGATTTGGAGGCGCCCATACTTTTAACCGTGCAGGAGTTTGACCAATCAGAGAGCCAGGAGATATCAGCTGTTTATAAGCTGTCATGTTTGTGACGTAAATCTTCTGAGTTGACTGTCAATGTAACATGTAATAACATAGGAGGAAGACATTATTTTAATGTTATATGTTTTAATTATAACAAGTACATGTGTGAAGAACACTGCAAAGTATATCCAGACCATTGTGTTGTGGCAGGAGTAAATTTCTTGATCGCTTCATGTTACAAATTATACATTTAGATCTGTATAACAAACAATGCATAAGACTAAATGTGGCACGAATTTTGTTGAGAATAATAACAAGAAAAAAGTAATCATAGACTGGTAAATGCTTCTTCAGAGGATCATGCAACCTGTTCAAAGGCTTAATACTATCTTCTCAACTATCACTGGAACTGTCTGCACATGTACTTGTATCACTCGCGTTTACAGCTGCTAATAAATCAAGTAAAAAATGTTATTCTACTGTAAGCTGGTTTATGTACTTATTATTTACTTATGAGGTTCCCTTGTGACTTCACCCGTAAACCTGGTCACCATGATATGAAAAAAGTCTTGAGTATTGCATTAAACACTCATCAAATAAATACAGCAATAAAAATGGCATTGGTGGACAACAATGCCAGCATTCAAGCCGTGATGTAATTTCTTCAAAATGACAGATAACCGGAAACACAATGAAAAGTATACATTTTTTGTCAAACTTTGACAATTTGGGTAAGAAGTATTGCCATATTTCAATACAGGGCACAAATTTACACAAGATAATATTTGGCTCATTTTATGACAAACCTCGGAAGAAAATTTAACAGAACTGAAAAACTAACCCTTTAACCATGTCAACACAGCTATAACAGCTTACAGTAATTTGCACGTAAATCGAAATTAAAACAATAGATGTGTTATTGAGAAGGCTTTAAGGCACATAACAGCTCCATTTATAAGTCATTTATAAATTATTCCTAAATGCAAGTAAAACTCAATACATGATAATCAAACCCTGCCGTAAATCTCGTCCAGCCAATCTTTCCAGTTTATCACTACATAGCACCACTTTAAAGCTTGTGAAAGACTTTATATTTCCCTGTATTGTTTTAGCGATAAGCTAAGGCAGATAGGTCACATCACTTCTATATCTAACAAAATATCTAGGAACAATGGTATAATAAACCGTATTAGAAACTTCTTGAATACAAATACTCCCCACATTCTGCACTACTTCCTCATCTTTCCGTACACTTATACTGTGCAAATCTCATCTGGGACAACACCTTCCCAACTCACCTCCAGCATTTACTGCTGCTATCAAAACATGCGTTGAGATATATTGCCTTTTCACATAGACTAGAACACACCGAACCAGTGTTTACAAAACTTAAAATTCTTAATATCTTTCAATTAAAACAGTTTGACTCTGCTGTAATATCTCACCGATTTATGCATCACCCACAAAATATTCCTATCTACATTCATCCACATTTGACAAGGCAATTAAATATTCAGAATTATCCGACCCAGAATCAAAACTACAATCTTTCTATTCCACTCTACCATACAAAGTATACCCTTCGCACATTACGGGGTACGGGGCCTTGGGAATGGAACAAGTTAACATTCGACCTGAAGACAACAATTTTTTTCTTCCCTTTTCAAGTCTAAAATGAAAGAAACATGTCCTCTCTCTTCCATGGATACGCGCTTCATCCTTGATGTCACGTATATATATTTTTAATATGTAAGCATGTTCTGCATTATGGTATGTCTTTAATTGATTTGATCACCGTATGGGCGAAGGTCCGCCAGCAACCTGCGGATGGTCGTGGGTTTTCCCAGGGCACTGTCCAGTTTCCTCCAACCATAATGCTGGCCGCCATCGTCTAAGTGAAATATTCTTGAATACGGCCTAAAACACCAATCAAATAAATAAATGAATAAGATTGCACCATACACATGTGGCCTACTTTGCCACGATTCATCAGTTGTTTGGGAGAGAAAAAGTTTTTAGCTGGACTTTATTCCCGCCAGACTATTAAAATAGTCAGTAAATATTTCTGTATGTTCTTAAAGATATGGAGAATAAAAAAATAATCAATCAAATAGTTGCCGTGCATGGTCTGTAGCCTTAAAGTGTTAAATGTAACTAGGCAAATTTCACATGCTGTTCAATTACAATGTATAGGTTCGTGTAAATGTGGCACGAATTTTGTTGAGAATAATAACAAGAAAAAAGTAATCATAGACTGGTAAGATGTATTCCACCCTTCCCTCCTACCAATTAAACTTGCCGGCAAATTTGATTTCGAGATAAACCTACGGTAAATCTTCAACCTTTTCTAAAAAAACTAAAGCAGTTTTAGCAGGGTATGTGTAGAGTTTTTGTAAAAATGAAGCTCAAATTTTCTGTTTGAGTCACCATGGGTGTAAGCTTCATAAAACTAAGACAAATGTTTCTCTAGACTCTATAGTTCTCTAAGAAAAATGTGGAAATATTGCTTCCAGCGGTGGTTGATAAGGTTGAAGAATTAGGGTATAGCAGTTTGTTTGACCAGTACAGGGGCTTAACAGAGAGTATGGTTTTAGCAGTCTACAATGAATACTGCCCTCAAAATATGCTGTACACATAGGTACCTTTATTAAATGCAGACTTGCATCAAGATAACCTCAAAGGTTGACTTCCAGTCAAATCTGCAAGAAAACAATCTTTCATTAATCAAAAAATGTGCTTTATTAAAACAGTAACTGAGCCTCAACACATTAACCTATTTCTGTATGGGTCCAGTTAAACACTCTTCAAACCACTCACAATCTTCCAGGAAAAAGAACAAAAATTAAAACAAAGTAACACACAAACAGTCAAACAAAAACAAAATGGTACCATATTATATTACTGGTGTGTCAGTATTATACCTGTATTTGCCGGGAGATGTTTACAGTTTTTACTCATGAACTGTTGTGGGCACAAATCAGGCACAAACCTTATGTCAAAGGGAAAAAATAAACTTGACAGTCGTTAATACTCACAGGCATTTTCGCATAATTTATTCATTTCCCTGTTGCCAATAACTCATAAATTTGTCATTTACATTCCACCAGATTTTGGGGCAGAAGAAACATGAATGCGCACAGTAACCATGCTCTTTTATTGCAGCGGTGCACATGAATGGTGATCAGTTGTCCGCCACACTATTGTATATAGCCAGTCAGGGAGTTTAATCTGTGGGGTGACTTTTGTTCTGGCCCTGAAACCCGACAGGAGTGTGGGAAGATGCATTTAAGAACAATCTTGTAAGCCATTTCTGTGATTTGTAGCAATTTGTATAAATGTGAATGTGCGGGGGTAATAGAGTTACATTGAATGGGAGGGCAAATCTGAAAGTGCATCCTTGTGGTTATCACATATATACAAAGTTTAAATTTACATACATAAGGTTACGGGCATGATGAAATGTTTAATGTGAAAGGCAGCTCAAATTAAGTTTTCCACAAAGGCTAGACAATATTATGTTCATTTCGGTAAAATATTTTTTCTAACAACCACTACGGCAGCGGAAACTGACATTTGACCACGCTCCATTGACTAGCATGAAACGCCGCCATTCTGTCTGGGCTGTGATGTAACGGTACCAAGCGGGGATCACTCTTATCACCTGAGCCTGTGGTAAGCTGGTAGGATTGTGTTTGTAATTTAAGTATATATGTCAGTTTATAAAATGAAATGCTCCCGAAACTTACCACCTCCACAACACAATGGTCAGGAAATACATTGCAGTGTTACTCAAGCATGTACTTGTTATAATTAAAACATATACCGGTAACATTAAAACTCCCTATGTTATTACATGTTACACTGAAAGACAACATTTACGTCACAGCTCATAAACAGCTGATATCAACTAACTCTCTGATAGGTCAATCCCTCACAAGCTTAAAATCATGGCGCCTTCAGATCCCCCGTCGGCATCACAATACTCCACACTTCAAACGAAGATAATTCAGCCAAGAAGTCATACAAATTCAAACAGGTTTTTACCTTCAAAATGGAATTTTATAATCTTTTTAATGAACACTGCCGCAGTCATGAGCTGTTTTCTACTCCAACTGGGAATATATATTCAGTGCTGTCAGATTTTAGCTCTACTTATCCAAGAACAGAAGACGTCATGTATTAGTAATTTGTTCGACGTCCGTCCGTCTGTCTGTGCTTTCTTTCAAAATGCTACTTCTCCTACAGTTTTTCTTTGATTTCAAAGAAACTTAGTTGAAGTATAGACGACATCAAGATACATAATTCTTGGTATCGATTTTCTAATTCTATGATTGTTTGTTCGTCTGTCTGTCAATTTATCCTTCATGTTGACATTTGCTTCAAAACTTTACTCCTCCTACAGTTTTTGTCCACTCTCAACGAAACTTGGTTGAAGTGTAGACAATATCAAGATACATAATTAATAGTGTCGATTTTTAATTTTGATGATCTGTTGCAAGTCTGTTTATCCAGTATATGTTAATATGTCTTCTGAAACGTTACTCCTACAGTTTTAGACTGATTTCAACAAAACGTGGTTTAACTGTAGACTACATCGAGATACATAATTTGTAGTACTGATTTTCCATTTGATGATAGGTTGTCCGTCTGTATATCCGCCATACGATAACAATTCTTTCAAAATGATGCTAGTTACTCATGCATTTTTTTTTCAAACTTCAACTAAACTTGACACAAGTGAATCAAGTTAAGGTGAATCAAGGTTGCCTGCACTAATTCTCTCATTGTGGTTTTCAGCTGCTGACAGATGAAAAAAAAACGATGTTAGTTTATAAGCATGTTTTACAATAGTTTTAACAACAAAAAACATTAAGTGATATTAAAAATTCCATGGTGTACTGAAGACATTTCAGTGTGAATGTTAACAGTTTGGAACACGTACTGCATCTAAACGGTCACATACTTTACCATTTTGATCACAATACCATCTGGCAAAGACTGAAATATCCCGGCGATTCCAACTCAGAAGTCAATACTACATTGCATTTCACACATCGCTATGTTGGATATTATTATGATCAATCAAAGAATTGCTATACATTTGACATGTACCAAGACAGCAACAGTATCTGATTAATTCATAGTTAAATCAGTATTTAACACGGAATGTAATCCACATTGAAAGGACTAACTATAGGCCCTAAAAGCATGGCCTGAGAATGATTACATAAAAGCCTATTGTTTTGTTATATCTACTGGATTAAGACGATTAACACTGATCAACACGATCTCAGCGGACGATCAGACTCAACGTAACTTGTATTCCTGACGACAATCGGATGGGTTCCCCCTGGTTAAGTAAAGCTTATAGCGTTAGATATTATATCTAAACAGGGCTCTCTGCCAGAGGTACAAGTTAGGATTGGGTTGGAGAGAAGACTAGTCAGGACCTAAGTCCTGGTTACTCTCCATGTTACACGTATAACAAATAAATGAACAGTTGTTGACTAATTGAGGCTTGGCGTGTTTCTGTTGTTCCGTTGTGATAACCAACATAACGCACAATGATTGGACAACTTAACAACTGACCATGCCGGTCAGAAATATATATATGGGCGTACTCCCGGTCATATTATTACAAGAAAAATACAGCTAGAGTACTTTGTCTACGTCTCAATGTTAAAGTCCATATAAAGCTTGTTTTTGAGGCCAAGATTCCCATGCAACGGCGAGTAACGTAGTTTACTATAGCAGTACAACAACCTGTTTCACAAACTTGAAGTAGTAACAAACTCTACTTCACTGTCTCTGCAAACTACAATACGTATGTTGTTTTTTTTAGGGTTATGGAATGAAAAGAATCAGAGAATTCTGGTTGGCTAAAAACACATATACATCCTGTACCTGTAAGACATAAAGATGTTGGTTCTGACTACCCTAAATCTGCAACTCCAGGCACATCTAAACAAAAAGGCGAATGATGTGTCAATAAAAACAAGCAATGAAATTAAATGATTATCCAGATATCGTTCGGAGTAAATCCATACATAAAGTACATACTTCATGTCGAAAAGTTCATTCAGCTAAGAAAAACAGCCATAATGGCGTCAAAACTCTGATTTTGAAACACAGATTTTAACGAGAAATGGATATTGAAGTCATGTAACGTTTTCAAAATTTTTAAGTAAATTAAGCAATTAATTATCACATTCACAGGATTCTATACGTATATACATGTCGCAATATACAAAAAAGCACTCTTTTTTGATGATGTAAATGATGACCTATACAAATGCATTAAACAATATAAGTTTTATATCATTCCCCATGATGCTTGGAAGGGCATGATTGTCAGAGCGTCACTGTGAACGTGGATGTGGAGCTCTCCACCTGATAGGTTTCATGTTATGTGCACAATGTTGCTTACGGATGACTGTTTGAGAATGCGATGATGAGCTACTAGTGAAAACTGAGATTCTTTTACGTTGGGCAGAGCTGTTGTTATCAGAATGCTGTGATTTGCTTAGATTTGTACAGCTCCGTATTGAAAAAAAATTACACAAACCCGGCTACATAATGTGTATTAATCTCATTCCCATGCTTTCAACCTATGAAATGTGCTGAAGGTGCTGTGTAACTAATTACATACGAAAAATATGTCATTACACCATATAACACAAGATCATCTGAACTCATTTCTCAGGAGAATGACTGATTACCTGCATCTGATTTTCTTATCAGGAGGTCAGTCAGTAATTCTTAAAATTTGAAAACATTCAACATGTAAGTCTATTATTCCGGATAGAGAGGCATGAGAGATGAGAATGAGATGTTAATTTGCTACATATATGCAGGTAGAATCACTCATACCTCTCTGTGATTATTTTTGAAAATAACAAAAACAGCACTAACAGATGAAAAACTGCAAACACAAAAATCTCAACATTATACAAATACTCATCTTCAGTGGATATGTCTGCCAGCTTCTTTTCTTTCCACTTGTTAACTATCCCACCTCCTACGGCCAACAAAAGCTGGGAGACGTGGGGATTGGTCAAAGTGTAACTTTGTGTGAATTAAGTATCAAAGAGGTCATTCGTTTATTCTATCTTTGGAAACAAAATACATATTTACTGACCTTGTTTTACATAATGCTGTTTTGTTTTTGACTAGTGTCATAGGGTAATTTCATGAAATAGTGACCCCACAAAAGGCGACAGATTTATAAACCACGGTAACAGGTTTAACTTTATTGATTTTAAAGAATGTCATTATAATTTTAAAAGGGCGTCTGAAATATATATATATATATATATATATATATATATATATATATATATATATATGATAATTTCGGGGTGGTATTGTAAATGATAACATAAAAATGCAGGATAATTGTTTGGCTTGTAATCTATCTCCTGGTCGTAAAATGTGACATAATTAAAGTTGGGGATTTAGTATTGAGTTTTTCTTGGTTTACAGAAAGTGAAATAATAAATAGTGTTGTTTTTCACTGTGACATTATGCACAGTATTTCATTATCAGACAAACTATTTAGCCCAACGTGATATGTGTATGCTGGGGTCAGCTTTAAAATGGTTTGCGAACGCAACACATCGTGTCCTTCAGTCCGTGCATCAAGCCCCGGCTTGGAAAAACAAGCAAAGGTTAGGCTTTCTTATTTATCACGCTTCACAGACAAGGAATGTCTTTGTCTAATACCTGTTCTTAGGGCGGTTTATTTTACCAAAGTTTATGGACTGACGGGTCAGATATGTACACGCTCATGTGTTCGTGTCCTGATGTATAGTTGTTACGCTCGAGCCCCCAACGTGTTTGCATGGCGGAAGTGTGTCAACTGAAAGCGGAAGTTGTTTTACGACATCAACAATGAGCTGAGAGGACCAAATTACGACATGTGGAAGCCGTCTGCATGTAGGACACGAAAGGGATTTCTTGTCCATGTTACCTTCTCTTCTAGTACCAAATAGCGAAGATTTACTACTCAAAAATGTGTTTTAGTATTGGAGTGATGTGTAATACAAGAGTTATCCATAAACTATTCTAAATTTCGGCCTTTTATCCCACTTCTTTATTGCATTCAGTTTAAAGGTATGAAAACGTAACCGTTTCATTGATAGACACGATTAGCAAATTTGTCCACGTTACGTTCGAGCCAAGGTGTTTTTCATTAATTTGGAACTGTAATTGCATATATTTTCTGCCTTCGACTTAAATTAATGAAATTTTGTTGCATTCAGAATGCTGTGAGAAGAGATTGATGAAACTGTGAGAATTATGTACACTTCAGTTTAGATGGTAGTCACCAGCCAGTAGGTAGGTAACAAATATAACTTGGACAGTTTAAACAGAAAATTTAATGCTGTTTACAGTAACAGAACTGACCGTTAATGAGGGGTGGGGTGGTGAGTGGTGCTGTAGTAACCATCACTTTGTGATGCCGGAGTTAAGAATCAGAACTGTGACTTCACTATTACCACATCATCTATATTTTTTTAGTCATAATGAAAACATGTCTGAATGAATATGTAAACAGGGATACGTGTACTATGTTTCACATCAGGAGGACTTGGTGTTGTGGGTGTCTAGGTCTAATTGGGTTGCATGTGCAGGTCGGGTGGGGTAGGATGGATTTGAGAGATGTCTCATTTGAATTGTCCAGACCATTCAGGGTTCTGATTTTCTTTATTGCTTGAAAGTCTCTTTCATTAGCTTTTCTTTTCTTTTCTTTTTTTTTTCTTTTTTTTCCCGCCTTTTTAAAAATAAAACAGGGAGAGGCTAAAGCAAGATGCCTTTCGGTGCAATATGTATCTTCTCCAAGCTTCCGAGAAATCAAGGGAACACAGGGTCTACCTCAGTGACACTCAGAATGTAGTATCAAATGAGCACGCACGTTTACGCATGCAAAAATACAGGCAAAGACAGAAGAAAAAAGGCTTTAGAAAAGAAAGAAACTTCCTGTCAATATTCTAGAAAGCTTGCAAACAGGGGAGACAAAGAAAAACCGAAAGAAAAAAGGAGTACTGGTAAATACAGAAAAGGCTGCAAAGGGCAAAACTATCATCCCGGAAGAAATGACGTATCAACGAGAAAAGACGTATCAGCAAGGAAAACAACATGTAAATGTAGAAAAGTCGTTTCCACGCCAACTCTAGAAGTACGTTATATTGAATGTTCGGCAGAGATGTTAACCGAATCAAGTGATGAAGTGTAAAAATCCGGTGATGCCCTGCGGAAGGCTGTCCAGAGGGGAAGATCTAGCTTGCCGAAGTCCCCAAGGTGATTTGCTGCTACAATTGAAAAGCTATTAACAATTTGATCACCCAGAAAGCAAGCTGAACTTTAGAAACGAAATTTCAGATTTTCAAAAGTAAACAAATTAAGGATCAGATTGAACTGAGTTCTAGCCGCATAAATCTACAAGTTCACAACCACATGCCGTACTTCCTGAAGAAGTGCAAGTTACTAAGAACTGCCAGATCAGTTCTTGGCATTGGATGGAGGCACCTGGCTCGAAATAGCAAAGGCAAGAGGATTTACTGTCGACATAAATCTTCCCTTCCAGCTGAGACCATTAAAGTTATACAGTACTCTGAAGATCATGTCACGTCACTACCATTCAGAATAGCAGTGTCAAAAAGATGCGGAAAAGTCAAATCGTTTTTGGGTAAAACGCTTCAAGAACTCCAGACAGCCCATAGGTTTCACAAGTTTTTTGGAACTTCGTCGAAAACATTTTCGTCTTCAAAAGGAGCAGACTCTTGACCAGTGCCTTTGTGAATATTGTACCAACACCAGTCTTAAACTGCATGCAATCAGTAAGATCTGCGACCACCATAGTTTCCAAGAAAATAAGATGAAGGATATTTACCACGTTTTTCAACTGACGTTGTGTCCGAGGAAAGAGGAACACAATTTCTACCATGAGTTATGCATAAGTATATTATGCAACAACTGTAGCGCCATGAGCACCAAGCCCGGAGATGTTACTGGATTTTTAGGAAATGATAGAGTACTTTGGCAACAGTGGAAAGCCGTAGAGGTTTTACAGTCAAAGAAAGGTGTCAAGAAGTCTGCCAAAGTCAAAGTACCCATTTCAATCCGACACCATGGCCGTTACACTCTCCATGACTAGCTGTCTCGCCACAATATACACAGAGTGAGAGTGTAACAACCATGGCGTTGAAT
This sequence comes from Acanthopleura granulata, assembly GCA_016165875.1. NCBI lineage: Eukaryota > Metazoa > Mollusca > Polyplacophora > Chitonida > Chitonidae > Acanthopleura > Acanthopleura granulata. Next base: position 1,939,272 of record JABBOT010000032.1, read on the forward strand.
AGGAATGGATACACATGAGGCTTCGTACTTTGAGGCCGGCTAGAGGGTAAAGGACGAAGGTAAGGCCATCTACCGCACTTGTGGTTTCTATTTGCTGTGGGTCTGAACTGTTGCTACCTGCCTGCTAAACGAACACCAGGCAAAAGAACTCTGGACTTACTACAAGAATTTGCAGTTACAGCTCCTGTAGCACTGTGCTCTAAATGTGAAGAATGCTACAGTTTTGGAGCTACAAGGAGCTAACGAAGAGCCTGGTCGAATTGGTAGAGCTGTTAAGGTAAACTATGCTGTATAATGTAAATGAATGAACATATTGCCAGTGTTAAAAACAAACCATCAAAAGGTAAGCACAAGAATTCACACGTTTTCAAAACAAAGTTAGCTATTTTAAGCAGACTTCTGCTCTCTTTTCATCCTAAAATTGTCAGTTTTATGTATCGGTAATGCAGTGGTGTCCATGTTACACCCGCTACCTTTTATGTGTAGCAGCAAATCTCAACAGACTCCTCTTCTGTTAATGTAAGTTTTCACTATGACTCAACAAAATAAAATTTGGCTCGAGACAATTTGTATAGATGGAAAAAGCATATCTATATTTATGCTGATCCAGTATACCAACTTAGAAGATATAACCAAACGCCCAAGCAGGAAACAAGATTTTGTAAAATGAATTAAATGGTTCAAAGGGGAGCCTGTAAGACATACTGATAAGTACAAGCTTGACTACAAAGATAACCAGTCATAATTGGTTTAATAAAAGTCAAAAACTTTGATAAGTTTTGCATTTTAGAGGTATGTTTGGCGTCCTCGTTACATTCGTAAGCCAGAGCATTAAGTGTAAAACCATAGACTTCATTGAAGCAAGTTATCTTGCTCTGTCATTATCGTTCACTTGGGTACGATACTTCCTTCCATCTACTAGGTAGGAGGGAGAGATACTGCAGTTTATTTTTCATCACTCTGTAACACTTTGGTGTCATAATATCATGAAGTGACCCAGTTCTCGACAACCCCGACGGCGCCCCACCACCACCACCACCCCCACGGTATAAGCAATATAATAATAAATGATGATAGTAAAATCTGATTTTCTTTATTACTATTACCAGCACGATGTCTGCATGCACGGCTTCGAGGAACCATTCCCAGCATTCCTGTTTACCTATATGTTGTAGAATGTCTTTCTTTGTGACAATATTTAAACACAGTTACAATGTTTAGCTCCTAGTCAATTTTTCTGACTCGGAGTTGTCGGCCCAAACATTTTGGGACGCACCTTGTGAGATGATGTATTTTTTGGGTCGGCTAGTGAAATCGACCCAAAATTGTGTGGTCGGTTTGTGTTTGGCTCCCACACTTGCCTCTTTTCATAGTCTTAGCCCAAAATAGCCAGGTCACTTTTTTTTATGACATTTGGTTCGACCAAAACAACTTTTGATGATTTATTCAGTAAATTTTTTTATCTTGTGCAAGAGCCTGTTGTTATGCACTAGCCCTAAAATAACTAGTCCAGTTTCTCATCACATGAAATCTCACCCAAATTCTTTGGGTCAGCATCCACTAACTAGAATTAAGAAGTGCATGACTTGACTGAAAACATAGGAAATATTCTAAATGAAATAAATATAAGAAACCCTAAACTTACTATAACTACTTATTTCAACATTGAGGGCCCTCCCAGGCCATAACGTTATGAGCCGACCGCCAGTGTCAGATGTTTGACCCGTGAGGCCATGGTTTCTAATCCATGTAGACGATCTGGATGGTACAGCTGTTGCTTTAAGAATGCGGTTAATAAACTGTTAAATACAACAAGGAATAAAACAATTTGGTAAAACAAAAATCAGCTGGTTTCCGGATGAATTACAGAAGTAAGCACATGGAACAAACCAGTTTTGATACCAAACAGTATATCTCAAAAAACCGATCAACCTAGTCCCCCAAAACATACACAAATGGCTACACCTAAACTCACTCCTCACTAAATGGTCACTTCATTTTCATACGAAATTTGACATCAGGGAGATATTTCAATTTTATACTTTTGGGCTCTAAATAATGGTCCGCTGCACAACATTGTTAGACGTTGTAATAAAGATATAACATGCCAGAGGTTATAGTGTAGAATATTTAACAGCGTAATGGCTCAGGAGCGTCTCACCAATGCAGTCATTGTGAATTCAAGTCCAGATCATGCTGGTTCCCTATCTGGCCATACCATGGAATGTCTGCAAGCAACCTACGGATGCTCGTGAGTTTCCCCCGGGCTCTCCAAGGGTTCCTCTCACCCTTGTATAAGTGAAATATTCTTGAGCACGTCATAAAACACCAATCAAATAAATAAGTAAATAAAGAACATGTAAAGATATGCATGTTAGCTTGTTTAGTTTGTATTCAGTTGTGTTTGAGTCCTACCTGTCAACTGGCGTGAAAGGCTGACTTCCTTCTGGGTATGCATATATGAACTTTGGCAGAAAACGGGCACATCTGTTCCTGGACTAATGGTTTGTATGTATAAACATTCAGAACATATTCAGACAAATCCCTTATTAAATCATTTTTTGTTATGTCTTATTGTATTGTAAGACAAAGACACGGACTAAAACATGCTACAAGTTTTAAATTAGATATTTAACAAAAGGTAAATGAAAAAAGAAGACGTTGATATCATCTCTACATGGCATTCTAATACTGAACCACATTTTGTCGGATTCATTGCAAAAGTGGTGTAAAATCAATCATTCAAAGTTTACTGATAAACCATCAAAAGCATGTGGTTGTTCAAAAGTGTAATCTTTAATATTTTCAAGGAAAAAAGGCAGTTGTAAAGACTGGGCTTATTCTCACCTACCTTTCATATGTTCATTCTGAAAAGCAGATTCTTCATGCAATGTCTTGACGTCAGTCTACCTCAGCTTAGAGCTGTGCAGTGTAAACCTAGCACAATTCTAGGAATAGCCTGAAGACTGTACTTGTGTTAACCTTACAAAAGAGGGTACAGTTGTATAGAGCCCGTTACATGTTTGACATTTAATTAAATTAGCAAGTGTATGTTTAATGACAAACTATTACAGGGCATATCTTCCTTTGGACACCATCGCTGTATGACATTTCTACGGTCATACAGAAGCCAACTTCTTATATGTAGAAACACTTGTTGTCGTTGTTGTTGTGCAATTCACCTGTAAAGGCTGTATACCTGAATTTTTGAATTTTTCATTGAGGTAAACTCGTCCACAGGATTGAAACTTTCATGGCAATTGGTTATATGGTTTAGGCGTATTCAGTGTGTTCAATTTTAAACACAGGCAGATTATATTTTGGATTCATTTCAAGCTGTTGTCATGGTCTGCTTACTGTTTTTATCCAGTTTCAACAAAACTTGGTACAAGTGAATCAAGATACATATTTCGTAGAAGTCATTTTCAATTTTCATTTTTATCAAAAACAAGGTTGGTGAGGGCACTGACATTCGTTCAGAACAATTTTTTCTATCTTCTTGTATATGTATGCCTTGTTTTGCACTCAGAAAAAAATTACTCGTCGTTCATTTCATTCCTGTGTTGTGATGCAGAAAACTGGCAGGATTTGTGAACTTGTTTATACAGTGTGATTCGGGTTTGGGTTGAATTCCTGGGGTCGAGGAAATCTTAGTTTGCATCAGGGTGACCCTAATTGTTTGGGACGAGGAGGCCCCATTGCTTTTTGTCAAGGCAATATATAATGTTTTGGGTCAGGGCGAGCCAAATAGTTTGGGTAGGTTACATTAGTTTGGATCGGGGCGACCCTAAAAATTTGGCTCGAAATTCAGCTACTTTGTTGGGGGGGAGGGGACGTCATGACTGTACGCAAAATGTTTTGACCGAAATTGGTCAGGTTTTCATGATGAGTGACCCGTAAGTTTTTCTCTGCATCGTATGGTTGGGGTAAGGCCTTACGTCTGTGTGATTTGGATAAGGCGTTATGCCTGTTGTCAGTGAACTGTGTGATAAGGTACATTATTATTGCCTTATATCAGCATATGGTGATACTGTGCGGTGTCCTGTCCGGTGTATGTGGTTAGTGACCTGATAGGCGTTGCGTCTGGTGTTAGCGTAGTGTGACTGAATGGGCGTTATATCGTCAATGTATGTGATTAGGTTTTATGATTAACAAGTATCGTGCTAAATTAACCCTGCTGTGCAAAGACACTAGAAAAGCAAATCACACAGCACACTGACACCAGCCATGACATCTAGCCAAGTAACACATAACGGTGACGCCAGACTTAACATCCGACCAAGTTACACTTTACAATGACACCAGACTTAACACCAGCAATATCCCACAGTGTGCTAACACCCTATATAACATTCACCAACTCACACAGGAAACTGAACGGTGCATTACAGTTATTTCAGATTCGGTTGTCAAGGATGGGTGGGTTTAACTTACCGAGACATTTTCTGATCATCACACCATAAAATGACTTCTTCTTAAATGTTTTTTTTCTTCTGTTTTCCTTTTTCTTAACGAATGACAAACATCCTGACTGAATGTCTCAACCGAAGTAGAGAGAGCTGGATAGGAACCTCATTTGATGCCGGCCTGATATTGCAGGGCTCTCGAAATGTTATGTCCCGGGCGTATACGGAGGGATACGCTTTGTAATCGAGGTGACGTGGGATTCTGACGGCGAGTCTACGTAATAAGGTTATATCCCGAGCCAACTCTTTGTTAGCGAGCTCAATGAGTTGTGGACCCGGAGAAAGTCAGTAAACAGCCTTCAAGAGGAAATCCGGAAGTTGCAAAGGGAAATCAAATATCATCCCAAACGAAGACTGGGTTGTATCATGCGCCGGTCGTGTTATCAGATATTTAGAGGTTTAGATTTGTGGACAGTTACAACGCCAATTGCAGACTAGGGAATATACTAGAAAATATGAAAGTATAAAAACAAATCAACTTACATTTCAACGTTTTTCGAACTTCTACCCTCCTTATTACTTGGCGAATTTATATAGGCCCTATTTATTTATTTACCAGGCTACTACCGGGGTTCATTTTGTGTTAGTGCATGGTGTGTTATTGTACTGTGTATTTTCGAGGGGTTTCAGGTCCGGTGTCAGTGTACAAGGAGATTTTGTAGTGTGTCATGTTCACTGTCCTCGAACCATGAAAGGGAGCAGGTCCAAATTCGGGTCGTAGGGCATAGCATGACTGCAGTTCTCTAGTTCACGCACTGACGATCCTGTGGTCGACTCATGGGCTCAATCATCTGGGGACACCGAGACAAGCAGAACAACTGTCACAGCAGGGTCGCTGATCACACACAATCACACATCTGGTTCACGCACCGATTGCAACAAGACTTCTCAGTTTCACCACCGATTTTGCCGCGAAACTTTAGGGAGGAAGTGAACACCACGAAGAGCGTGCAGTCTTTATCTCAGAACATATTTATTTGAAGAGGTTAGCATCTGGAATTACCCGATGCTCAACAAGTTTCTTCATGGGGGAAAAAGTCAAATTCTGAGGTAAACAGAACCTAAACACGACGGAAACAAATGCAGGAGTACATCAAAAATTTACGTGACCGAAAATCAAAGCATTCATCACTATTTCCCGGGCCGCTTTTCTAGCATTATTTTCAGGTTACCGTGTTTATTATCCTATCAAGCACATATATCGTGTCAAGCATGCAGACGGTGAGTACTTTCGGGATGCTCAGAGAAGAAACATTCTCTAATTTTATTCTGTATACACACACAGGATAAATTGTAAATTTCATCTAAGTAACAGACGTGCAGAAGTTCTGCAGAAATAACTGACAAAGGCCTTTTCTTACAAGTTTGCGTGGGCGCTGATCATGGTCGGGAAATACAACCGTGGTTGCGTGCAACCTCAGAAATTCTGAAGGTGGGAATCCTGCTTTGGGATTTGATGGATATTCGAAATGTTCCAACGGACCCTTGTGCAGTTGTAAAGTTGAAAAGTTGAAACACCGCTAAAAACGACACTGCCAGTGTCGGCCTAGTAAGAGACTCAGAGCCCACGACACCGTTGCCATTTGCTTTTTAATTTGTGCTTCGATTTATATAATCCAGTTTATTTCTTCTTTAACTGCAAAATGCAAATTACGAGAGCTTTGTGTAGAATTGTCAGTTTAAATTCATGTGTGCACATGACAAATACTCAAATAATCCTCGTTACGTTTCCGTCATGCATGCGCATTCTCTGGCAGTTTTGCTAGCTTTGTCGGGACGTGCCGAATACACATGTACATGTCTACGTGCTTGGGAAGTGATGAGTAAATTTATTATAACTGAAGAGCCGTTCACTATATTGATTTGGGTCATTGAATCGTTCACCAAATTGTTAACGATGGTTGCAGGTCGTTTAACTTCACCGAGGTTCATGCTTCATGAGACTCGATCTGGACACATTTCCACTAAGTGTTGATACACTTTCTACCGCCTTCCTTGTATCTGTTCTTATCACTGGGACAGATGATTTCAATGTGAAGAGAGAACTATAGCAGGGTCTTGGCTAGTGGCCGTGAATGCCTTCTGAGTGGGACATGGCTGGTGACTTAGCTTTGATTACGTAAGTCAAAGGCCAAGAGTGAGGAACTGGTTGTGGTCTGTCTGTATTTTTCAGACGTGGTTTGAAGAGGAAAACAGTTTTGTTTTGTTCCACCTATTTTTTATCAGGTTGATGAATCCTGTTTTCAGTTAATGTGCAATGGAGACTTAAATCATGGCAATATTTGTGTATGTGGAGATCATAGAAACTACAATGCCTCTCCACAGAGTGGATAACAGTTTGCTAACCCTGCGGCGTCCAGATGCACATCAAGAGAAATACAAAAACTCCAAGACACCGTTCCATGTATAGATTTATATATCCGCGTATTTTCCAAATGTGTGTACATGCTGATGGGCGCATAAATGACTCAATAAAGTTCGCGTGCGTGCGAGCGCGCATGCGGTAAAAGGACCGTGGATGGCAGCGGGGAATGAATTTTGTGGAAAATGCCAATAGTTCAAAGAGCGTGGAAGAATCCCCTGTTCACTGACGGATGGACGAACGTACGTCCAAAACTCGAGAGCGTCAAGAGGTATCAGCAAACGAGATCAGGTTAAAACTGTAACGTGTTACAGAGCACTCCCCGCCTGTTGATTCACTGAAGCATCACGCAAACATTCAAAATAAACATATACAGTGAGACGAGAAATTCACTCTGAAGGTAGTAAGAACACTATTTGCGTTACGAGGGAGTGTAAATGTTAGCCTTGCCCCCCTTACCACACGAACCACTACTTTGTTATCTCTGTTATCCGTTCCTGGCAGAGTGATGCCGATGATGCCAGCGAGCCAATCATTTCGAACTACATTCTTGTTTGATGTTGGATTCAATGTCCACCCATTTACGTCTCGCTTGAAGAGTTGGAATGTATTCCTGTTTCCAACGCTTCCAAAAGGTGTCAGCAAATAGCTGTACTCTTTTCCACCCGGTTCGGTAAATGTCTGCCTGATCTCGATCACTTGAACATTCGAACGATTCACAGAAGAAGAATGCAAGAATGATCGTTAACTATGGTATAGCTTAACCAGTAGAGTTAGTGTCTATCGTCACATTAGTATATTTAATACCATGTCAGCATCAACTATACATGAATTGATCTTAATGCGCCACTGGGCTGTAAGTAGAGGGATGATTCTTCTGCATGGTATCAATAGGATCTATATGAAAATAAAGTGAAGCCATGACAAAGAAAAAAGTGTGTTGATGGAACATATACGGAATTAAATACACAAAGCATTGATGATACAACACAGATAAGTGGTCTTATCTGATGACTAAGTATGTTAAAAACAATAGGCGCCTTGGTGGCGACAAAGAGCGGTAGACACAGAAGGAGCCGCAGACAATGTATGACTTTCATATAGTCTATCTCAGTTGCTGTCCACCTGGCCGATTACCATCAGCTGTCAGCCGAGGAGGCTTGAGGCCGTGTTCAGATAAGAAGTCATGAACACATGTTACTTGATACTTCAGGACAATTCCTGTTTCAAGTAATATAGTGTTTTACGTGTAGACTACATCAAGATACATGAATCATTTTATCGATTTTCCATTTCGATGAACACAGTCACCCAGTGTATGTCTGACGCCGGACAACATATGATATCCAGCGCATGTTTCATGATAGTACGACACCTCCTTAAAACTATTTGGTTTCCTAGAGACACACCATGGATTTAGGAATTATAACCAGTAACAAGGCGAATATCATGAACTTTATTCTAGACTTTTACCAGCCATTCCTCTTGTAAAAGACCACCGTTATTGAAAAACATCTGTTTTGAAGTCAGAAGATGGATTTTTTATGGATACTAGGTTTTTTAAGGCATCCTTGACCTCTGTCTACAATTGTGTTTCCCTCAAAACCAACATGACTTGGTATCCAGCGGAATATAATATCATTATCTCTGTTCTTTAGTTTTCTGTTGAAGTCTAAAATTAAGAGATTTTATAAACTTATTATTTTTAAAGTTGAAAAGTCAAACGAGCGAGTCGTTGCATGTCACTGCCTTCTGGACATGCTCTGAAGATAAGGCCAGGAGTATAGCCCTGACGAACGGATGTTACCAGTTGCTGTCAGAGAGCCACAGATGGAATTCCATCCCCATCCATTAACACATCAGTAGATAAAAACTTATAATCCGAATAATTCGCCTTACTTTCACCAACATTTTGCTAAATTGTAAGAGGATTTGTACCTGTACTGTGTTCACAAAGATCAAATATTAATTTAAATTGTAGACGAAGCCAGGGAGGAGACTCTGGAAAACTATCTCCTCTGAACTGATGCTGGCTTGGACAGCAATTCACAGAATTGTCCTTCATATAGCTCATACATATCATGCCTCGTACCATTTGTTACATCCTGTGATGATTTCAATAAACGTCTTAATTTATTACTACGAGAACTAGTGTGTCAAAGCTATTCGAACAATAGCCTTCACCTAAGTTTATTCAGTTTTACAATGGGAAGGCCTTTCTTGTTAATAAATACGGACGTAATATTCAGAATCTGTGTCCATCGTGTCGAGTATGAATGCCATGTTGGACATATGAACACAGGCAATCAAAGCGCAACTGAGATACATATTTGATTATCGACACCGTATTTACCAAAACTGTACACGATTTAGGAAGTGATTTCATTCATCCGCCTAGAACATTCATTGTGTCTTTTCGTCATCATTGAAAACTGTTTATTGCTTCTCTTTGCATGAATCCGTTCTAATTTTTATACTTCATATAATTTCTTAGTTCTGCAATGGTTCGTGTTAACCGATCCGAACCCTATTTTGCGCCGGAACCGTTATTTATTTAATCCAGAGCTTTGTACACTTAGCCGTAAGCATTTTATTATGGGTATGAAGACAATTTACTTTCGAATATCAGCCATAAAAAATTTCCTCCAACAGTTTTAAGTAGCTGACCACAGAATTTTCACTCTGCGTCTCAATAAAGTTTCTGTTTATTCATCCGGAATGCTCAATTTCGTGGACGGATGTTATAAGAATGTCCATTTCGCGGCCTAGGTTCTACTATTGTGCCCTTATAATTTATAATACTCCCATATTAAAATCTGCCATAATTATAGAAGGGTTTGACTGTGGCTCTCAAGGGAAAAATTTCTCCTAGTGTTCATATTGTAGGGCTTATTACATGCCTTTCTGTAACATGACAGGAGTAATATATTTTGCCATTTACTCGTTAATGTAGAACAACATATTGTCTCTGAAAGAATAACCTTTTTGATTACCCGTGATGCACATATCACATATGAAAATTTGAAAACGTCATGGCAGTAAAAAAGAAGAAAAAAAACATTGAAAGAATTGATCATCTGATGACAAAAGAGATAAACTATACATGGGATCTGAGAGTGATCCACAGCAATTCCCGCACTTATTTTTAATTTCTAGTATTCTTGAAACTTCGGTCATTACAGTTTAATATTTTATAATGAACCATTCTTGCATTCACTGGATTTCATTTTCATACATGAGGAACAGTTGTCCTCCCAGAAAAAAATATTAAACAAAATAATATGAGTAAATATTTAGCACTTTGCCATCTGTACATTTCCAAATAAGTCTACGCGATCGAGACCATTAGGATGCTGTTATACATTTCCCTTTGCTGAACAATGAGGACGCCTGTGTGTCAGAACTCAATGGATTTATTTATGTGATTGTGGTTTTACGCCGTACTCAAGAATATTTCTCTTATACGACGGCGGGAACTCAATGGATAGCCGATAAGTGTAGAACCCTACCATGGGAATATTTCAGGACTTTTTTTAAAACCCGGAAAAAGTTACTGTCGTGAACACGCAAGTACAAACATACACGACTTGAACAATTAGAAACAATACGCGTTAAAAAAAAAGACAAAAACACAAAAAATGTTCAACATTCACAACGTTCAACGTTCACAAGCCCTTTCATGGATAATTCTTCTAGTTTTCTAAAACAGTGTTTAAAACATCTGTAAATAACTACAGCATCTCTTTCCAAACATGGTACAAGAGTGAAAACATGTTTGTTCTTTTGCTTTACTGTTTTTCCCTTTCAAAGCTTGCATCATATCTTTGTACAATGGGGAGTACTTCGAGTCTTGAACACTGAGATAGTACGTTTGAATGCCGCTTTCAGTATACATGATGATTATGGCTTAACGCCACATCGGTAGTATAGCAGCCACTTGGGAAGAATAGCAGCCACTTGGGCAATATAGCAGCCACCTGGATGGTATAGCAGCCACTTGGGAAGTATAGCAGCCACTCGGGCGGTATAGCAGCCACTTCGGCACTAGAAGCACCCACATCTCTGTGCCTTAAAAGAAACGATCATATTTAAATTTAAAGTTGTCTGACATGCAAGAAGGCTTTTAAGATAACAGGCTTAAATAGAAGACTGCAGCTTTTTAGCTGACACCCCTGCTCACATGCATGATTACACAAGTCAAGAGGCTGTTTTACCCTACAGAGAACGTAGTAAAGTTGTTCGTGATGCCCCCAGGCAAGAGACTTCCGTCGGGTGAACCTTTCTTCATATGGCAACTCTTACGCTCCCAAACAGACACTCACTTCCAATGCAATATATGAGCTACGCACACTGATGTTTGAGGGTATTTTTGTATGAAAACAGAGAAAATGACCTTAAATTTGTATCAGAAATTTCCTTTTCTTCAACAGATGTGTTCTGACTCCATTCCACATCTGGGCAACGCCGAGCCTTTCTACATGACTTTGTCAGGTGGCATCATATAAATAAAACGTCCCTAGGCCTATTTATGTATTTATTTATTTATTTAGCGCGCTAGCGCGCTAACCAACTGAACCACGGAGGCCCCAGAATGTCACTACGTACGACGTGTATTCCATATCAGTTAATAAATATATTAATAAATGAAACAATTATTTCCAATTTCCTTCCAACTACAAAGCAGACTGCTCCCTGAAGGTGAAAATTTCGCGAGTACGTCGTTTAACAAGAATCAATAAAATGAGTAAATAAATAAATACTTATTGAATATGCGTCATGAATATACTTATTGAGTCACGTTTTGTGCCAGCTCATTTTTATCTATTCGTGTTTTTGCAGAACAATTAACCTTGAAACAGGTACTTGCTGAGAGCTTAAATTTGCTCCATTATGTTGTACTATATATATAATAAATATTAAAAAAAATAATTAAAACGGGTATATTAACAATTACAAACTTAAATCTTGGACAATTTCATTATTATGAGGCCAGAAGGCCTGATTATGCGTGGCTTTGGCTTTGCATAACTTTCTCGGCTGACACAGTTCGCTGGAAACGTACGACAGTGGATGTTGTTCATATATAGGGTTTGTGCTCTTTAGCACATGGCTTAGTCCATGACATTCTTATTTATTGTATACTGATCCCCAATGGCATCGATGGACAAAAAGAATAGATAGGTCACGTGTGGGAAATATGCTGGTGAAAGAAGGGTGTTCCACCACAGATACTCCTGTTTCTAATACAATACATTGCCGTCGTGTATGTTAAGAATTTACCGTGATATTATATCGATCACATTTATATGCTTTACCCTCAAATCCAAACTTAATCCACTATCAGTTAACTTAATTCGTCACTCTTTACCTAAAGCCTGTGGCAAAGGCTTTACAAAAATCTTTACAAATCAGTTGTACTGTTTTGGTAAGTGTGGTGTCGATAAACAAATATGTATCTCAGCTACACTTCGATTGCAACTGTTCCAAGGTAGAAATCACACTCAAGATGAACATTCAGCCCCTAGCCCCTTGTTAAGCGGAATGAAACACAATTGTCAGTCTCACTCTTCAGGTAAGCTTTAGTGTATATTATTAAGGAATTCTTATTTTTAGTTCAACATGTGCACATAATGTAGAGGAGATTAGCAATCTGTAAAAGTGTTTTTGTTACATGTTGCCCCAAATTTACTTGCCTAACAAAAAAGGTAAATGTATCTTTTCTAAGCATAGTTGTAAGCTGTACGTCCTGGAAATACTCATTCAGCCATCATTTGAACCAGATGATCAGTCGGCTAATTTGTTGATAAATCTGCCCAACTGGAAATCAATCGGCTAAGCTGGTAGCCATGTAAGCACATGGGTCGTCAGTTGACTTGGAAAAGAATCTGCCAACCTGAATACTATACAGTTGTGTAACCCACCAACCTGTCGGCAAGGTAAGAAGTCGCTTAATTCACTGCTGCTCTGCCAGCGTATGGTGACCTATCGAAAGCCCATCTCTCCATCAGGCGGTTTGTAAATATGCTTAACAGATAATCTCTAGTCCTCCAGTCTCCTCATCAATTTATCAGCAGATCGTTTTGTGGTCCAGTTAAGGTTGTTGGAAATCCTTCTGTTGATTGAACTGTCCGCCAGTTAATCGATCAATCAAGTCTGGGCCAAATTGTAGGCCTGTTAATCAGTGGAGCAATATTTCAATTAGTTTATTTATGGACTTATGTGTGGATCAGGTCTTTGGGTCAACCAATTAACCAATCAATCGATCAATCTGTTCAAGGAGTCAGTTAACTCCTCTTTTAACTTTTTAATCAATATGACCAAATATACTATGGCTCCATCAGTCGGTTTAATCATCGAACAATGCCTGATTTTGTTAATGAATCGATTAATCTGTCGACCAGTTCACTGTGAAGTCGGTCACACAATTGGTCCGTCGGTTAAACACTGGTCCAGTTTGTCAAGACGTTAACTGATATTCAGTTACTTAGAATGCATTATTGGGCCTAACCAGCTAATCATTCTAATTTTGTTAGTGACTTGGTCGGTGTTTTAAGTCATCATTTAATCGGTTAGTTACTTAACCAGCCAATCAGCCTGTAAACATGTTGAGGAGTTTGTCAAATCAGTCAACCGGGCAATCTATTTACCACATAAACAGTAGGTTTATCTGTCACTCTTAAAGGTAAATATGTTTTAATCAGCCGATCGATTTCCTGATCGTTGAGTTTTTTTTAACCAGTAAAGTAATCGGTAAGTTTCTACATTGATTAATTAGTCAGTTAAACTGTCTAGTTAACAACTGTCTTCATCGGTTGGAACATTTCATCAAATGACCAGTCCATGGACAAGTTTATCAGCCGGCCAAACTGCCGGCCATTTATTTAAAAAGGCCAATTTAATTCAAATGCTAATGCTATTTAATTATGTAGTGTTAAGTTAATTAATCAATCTGTCACTCGCTCCAACCAATTCGCCAGTATTCACAATCAGTTAATGTATATTCTTATATGTCTATTAGTCAATCAACCTCCAGTTAAACAATCTTCCAGTATATTGTTCATTTACTGAATCGGCGAGCCTATGGAGGTTTTGTAATCAACCATTGTGTCCACTAGTAAGCCAACCTTTCGACAAGGCAGGTAATCTGTCGACCAGTTATCCAATCGAGTTGCCCACCAGCGTACAGTATCATTAACCATCAACATTCTAGTCAGTGGATCAGTGTTTAACTGTCTAGCTGTTTATTTATTTCATTAGTGTTTTACGCCGTACTCAACAATATTTCCTTTCCGGACGGGGACCAACATTATGGTGGGAGGAAACCGGGCAGATCCCGGGGGAAACACATAGCCATCATTAAGTTGCTTAAAGGTCTTCCCAAGTAACACCAGACAATTAATTCATCTCTCAACCAGCCCACCAAAGACACAGTCAACAAGTCAACCATTATTTCACACTATCACTCCAAACCAGTCCGCTAATCAAGCAGTCTGAGATCCAGTCCAGCAGTAGAAATATTTGTAAATCAAATGACCAATCTGTCAATCACTCATCCTGTATCAATCTGCTATTTATTTTTTTACTTATTTGATTAATGTTTTACGCCGTACTCAAGATATTTCACTTATACGACGGCGGCCAGAATTATGGTGGGAGGAAACCGGACAGATCCGGGGGAAAGCCCACGACCATTTGCACGTTCCTATCTATCTGCTAGTCAGTTAGCCAATCTATCAGTCAGCTGTCGTTCATAAGTATGTGAATCCGTTTATCAATGCAAACCCGCCTGTGCACAAGTTAACGAAGTTGCAAGCCAGTTGCTAGTCAACTGATCAACCTGTTAAACAATAAACTCTGCCGCAAATACAGAATTTTTAACTGACTTTTATTGCTGTGATGTAATTTCCTTTCATATATGAAGGAGATTTGCCCAGAAGGCTTTGGACTTTCGTACACTGTTCGTAAGCCCCAGGATGGCTGTTTCTCAAAGCGGTCGTAGTGTTAAGCCGGTCGCAAGTACGAAGGCGGTGTGTGCCTTCAGTATAGGTTGTCATGACGATTAGGCGGGCGTTGCGATCCTCTTGAGAGACAGCTTGCTGGGTCGGCTGAGGTGTGCTTAAGGCTGTCGTAACTACTCAGTTTGTCCCGGGTCACCGACATCAGTCCCTGAAACAGAGCCTTTTACATTACGGTTTGATATAGAAAGTGGACATAATCCAACGATATCTAGTTTGATTCACTGCAACACAGTGCTAGGTAGTTTGACGCATAAACCGGAGAAAACCAGGCGAAATCTAATTTCACATATATTTTGTCGTCCAGTTTGACACGCAGCCGGGGCATATATATCACCTTTTCCTTTATGGCAAAGAGAACGCCCTTCCAAAAACGACCTATTTCCAAAACAAACTAATATACCAGCGTCCAACAGTTCTAACGACCATGCGACATGTGATACTTAAACAGGAAATATAGTTGATGACGTGACGTGAGAACCAGTCACTTAATTTTTACAGAAGACAGTCCATATTCTATGTATGACAACCAATTCAAATTTAAAATTCCAAGACCTTGAACATAAGTGGTGAATCTTGGCGCACAATACCTCATTTCCATAACTTATCGTGTCTAATACAATTTAGTATTACGTGTTGTGTACGTGTGTTGGCCTCCTCCGTGTGATGAGGTAGTTGACCCAAACCCATTTCGACGTCAAACAACATGATTTATGCAGAGTATATAGTTTACAGGTTCCTTTATGTAAAGCAGGTTGCTTCTGATTTTCTACCGTTGTCTTTATCCTGAGCAGATTTCGTCGATGAAGCCGATTTGCATATGTAGAAACTCAACTGTAGGCCAAAACTTACCGGAAACGTTAGAACACGCCAACCCTAAATCGTTTTCGTGATAACAATAATGTCTTCCCCACCCAGAGTGCTGGCACTGGGAAATATTCGTCTCATTCCCGACACAGTGTATCCCAGCAGTCCAAATCGGTCCTTTAGTCCCTTCATAGGCTTTAATCAAGGGATGGCCATACCTGTTACAAAGCAATAAAATTTAACCACGTGACAGACTGAAAGAGGCCTATAGAACACTCATAGAAAATAGGTTCATTTAATTTTAAGACTCCATAATATGTTAACTGTCTCGCTTCGCCTAGGGAAATATAGTAAAACTACAAGAACATTTCATAGTTCGAGCTACTGATTTAAGTGAATTCCACGGGTGTTTGTTTTTTAGTGTTTTTCATGCGTCTTTGGTAAGAGGCCTTCTACGCGTATATGATGTTGTATAAAACCGAACTAAATGACATTGTGGCTTTATGCTTTATGCTTGTGGCGGGGGGGAGAGGGGGGAGAGGGGGGGCATACCGCCAGTGCTGAGGCCACTGGAACCTCATGCCGAAGATACCAGGCATGACACCTCACCCAGTCACATTATACTGACACCGGGCCGACCAGGCCTGTTTCCTTGCTCTGACCTCACAGTGTCGAGCGTGAAGCGAGGAAGCAACAAGTACAACTTTCTTCTTTGGTATGACCAGACTAGGGTTAGATTCCGGACCTCGAGACCATGACGCGGGCGCTCTAATCACAAGGCCACCACCCGATTTGTACATTGACATATTATGACATAGAACATGTATATTACAGACCTATAAGTCAATCTGAAAAGGGTTGTTAAATATCTTTTTAATGATTTCCTATACACGTATTTTAGAAGGTAGACTACCTGTAACCAAGGAAGCGACAAAGAGTGTTGGTGGTTTCGAATGAATAACCTTCATCACATATGGTCCCCCATACACCGCTGAAGAAGACTTCCAAACGCCCTGTCAGACCAGTTGCTGTTTTCTCACCACCAACAAGTCTTAAAGGATATGTTTCTGAAAATAATATTTTCATCCGGTGCATTTGACAAAAAAAATTCATATCACCTCAGGGAATAAATGGATGAAATGTCTTTAAAACTCAACACACTACATCACACATCAGGCACCAGTACCATCCGATGGTGGTGGAACCATTTGCCGGACGACCAGTTTGTGGGCCGTATTCCACATGATTTTCTCTCATAAAAAAGAGACAAAGCATTTCATTAAATAATACTTCCAAGATATCGAAAAGAATTCCTCAAGGAAAAGAAGGTGATCCATGGTTATTTCTTTCCTTGTCTTTACACTTAGGGTATACATGTACACACTCTCCTAAAACGCATATGTAAAATATCCACATTCTCCAAGTGGTGAAATGATACAAGATATTATATGTTGTAAAACATGTATGCCAAGATGGTAACATGTTACGATGAGTGATATTTGCTCGCAGGTTGTAGCATAATACTAAATTACAAAAGGTTTAACATTTATAATGCGAAAACACATCACCGGAAATTGTTATTTTGACGTAAGATATTTTGAAATTATTTCAACTTCCTAAACATTTTGTAGAGTGTAGAATTTCTAACATTTTACAATGTGTTAATATATGACAAAATACTTTCCTTCCACCACCCCTGCCAGATGGACGTATTTAACATTATTACGGTCATAGATAAGATCTCAGATTCACAGGAATGCATATGGCAGTTTTACGCCGTGTGATATTGGTTATAGTTACTCCGAGTGTCTACCTGCACTGATATTCTTAAAGCCGCCCAAACTTACCACAAACAAATGACACCCAGCATGTATTAGCGCCGACTGTAAGTTATTTCGTTGCACATTTCTAGTTACTGTTTACACGTGGCCAACAGCAGGAGTGATACAGAATTTCAAGAAGTCCAGTTCAAACTTAACGAGCTTAATTATGTAAGCAACCTTAATAATTAAAGATATGCTCTTTTTTACTTGAAAGATCGTTACTCTTTCGACAGAGTTTGTTTGCTTTATCCGCCAGTGTCTAGCATCACATTCAACATCAATTTGGTCCTATCGCGTTGATTCTTGCATGTGGAAAACCTGTGAATTAATAGTGCCGAGGACACAAGCAAACGGGCACTATTTATTCAGTTTATTGACAGGAGGCCGGTGAGGAGCCAGTCCATTCCGTCTCAACATTCAGCCCCAGCGACAAGCGAGTATCGAAACAAGGTCTTTGATGCAAACAGACTCCGGTTAAGACCGCACCAGTTTCGGTGCAATGGAAACGCACGCTGTACAATCACACAATAAAGAGTTTTGACAGCTTAGCCATTTCCTGATCCGAACACAGCTACGGGGGTAAATTGTCTGATGTAAACGTCGACAGAGTAACAGTTAGGACATATTTGTAGGGAGGTATTGTTTCCTTGAAGCTTGTAATAAATCGGAAGGTATAAATGTAGTATATTACAAGATATGCTTGTGTCCACATTTTGTTACGTTCGAATTTATAAAAGCGCAAACAGGTAACTAACAGCTGTAACCTTACCCTTTGGTTTGTTTGTGCACACTAAGCCTACGTCATTGGTGTGGTAACATGAAGTCCTTCCCCATGGGCCGTGAACACACTGAGAAATGTCAGTCTCATTCCCCAAGCAATTTACGTTTGACAACCAGATCGGCCCGGTCCCTCCTTCAAACGGGGCATTTCTCTGTACATAGCCTCGGCTGTAGTGAAATAATCAAATTAAAATAAACAATACAGGACGAAAACAAAGACTACATACATTCTTCCTGAATCGTATCCTGTCCCCTGTTATGGTATGTGGTCTCTAAGAAATGTAGCACAGTACTTAAAATGTTACACAGCACAATGTACAGTATTTAAAAACAAATATGTCAGAAAATTCCCATTGGTTTCTTTGTGTTGGCGAGCAAGGTTACACAAAGAACATGTATCTTCAAGCTTATCGGCTATCACTGACCACGCACTATTACTATCCAGCATTGTTGTTGTGTTTTAATACGTTGACGTAATAAGACTACTGGAAGTGACACGTTCACAAACATCTTCACTGAAACAAAATCGAGAGACTAGCGTAGAACTGTCACAGTTTAGGAAGATCAGACAAAGAAGAAAAAATGCGTTCGTTGTGCGCACAGTAGTATGCATATAACGTTACTAGATTTTTGGGGTTCCTTACGTGAAAATGACTTTGTCATAAATAACAGTGAAAGGTAAATTATTTCTGCGCATGCTCAGAAGGAATTTCACAGCATCTTGCTCAGTTTCCCTAAAAAAAAAATCAACGCCCGAGAAACGATATTCGTTAAAAAACTTCCTGCATATAACCAACATGAGATTAATGATGTGCGTTTCACTTGATCTTCGAATCCAGCCACTAATACAGATATTACAACTGTTTGTAGTGACATTCATTTGACAGTTGTGATATTTGTCTCTTTTATATCAGTTTCGGTGTACATACAAGTGATCCGGTGTTTTCGCAAGGCAAATGAACGTTGTCATTTAACAAACAGCAATCATCAAGCAAGCTGTTCGGACATTGCTATGGAAGAACATTGAGGCATTCTCTTCGTCGAGCGCTTTATTCTTTACTTGCACTGGAGAGTGACGCTTAATTTTGCCGTCAAGCCAACACATCGTTTTCTCTGAACAAGGTCAGAACATTGAACAGAATGCGAATTGAACATTTTATGTTAAAATATTGTTTTTTGGTTCAAGATCTGTGTATCCACAGGTTACGCCGATAAATAAACTCCATGCAGTCCACGGAGTATGTTGTAAACATTCCTGCTTGTACTAGGACTCCCAGTCATCTTAAATGTGTGAGCGGAGGTAGACATGTAGCAAATAAAATGTCATGTTGTCAAGTTGTCGACCATTTCGATTTCAGACGCAGAAAGTGAGACAACGATGGTAGCACTTTGCAGAATAATGATGGAAACAATGTGTTATACCATATCCAATGTTGGTCAGTGGCCCTACCACCACCTTTTTATTTTTTGTTTTATGGTTGAGATAGGATGTCAAAAATTAGATCAAAACGTCCAGCGACTTAGTTGTTTTTGGCAGCCAAAGGCTTCAGACGAGACAATGTCAGTGACAGTTGTCTGGATTATTAAATCGCCCTTGTATCAAAACCTATCGCAGATGTAATCTTAAAATAACTCTGTCGCAAGTACAGAAATCTGTTATATGCACATTATTATGGACGCCGAAATGCATACATATTTAATAATGTCATCTCAGTCAAATTTCACTGAAAACGAAAGCTGATCTCCATGGCGTCTTGTTACTATTTAGATCTGAATAATTAGATGCTTACAGTCCGTCCGGTGGGGTACCCTTGAAAGGAGCGGTAAAACCGTTGTACCTTTCCAAATCATCGTTTCTAGTCTCAAAGACGTGAAGTATAAGAAAAGGAATCGACTGTGGTTCCCCCTAAACAAGGGGAAGAATTCGAGTGGACGAAAAACGGGAGGCTTTGAATATAAATGTCTGCCAAAATCGTAGGTTTGAAGGTTTCTGATCCAGTACTTGATTCTTTGCTCTACTAATCGTAGACCAGAAGATGATATGTATTAGCAAGTTGTCCGTCGTCCGTCCATGTGTCTGTCTGTAGGGCGTTTGCTAACTTTTACTTCAAAATGCCTCTCCTCTAACAGTTTTTGGCCCACTTCAACGAAACGTGGTTCAAGTGTAGACTACATCACGATAGATAATTCGTAGTATCATGATTTGTAGCATTGATGACCGGTTGTCCGTCTGTCTCTCCGTTCATCCACCATGTTAACATTTCTTTGAAAACGCTACTCCTCCTACAGTTTTTCTACTCTGAACTCCTACAGTTTAGGTCATTTCAATAAAATTTGGTAGACTAGATCAAGGCACATAATTCGTAGTATCGATTTTCCGTATCGATGATTGGTTGCCCTCTGCCTGTCCCTTTATCCGTGATGATAACCTCTTTCATCCCTTTAATCGCCCCTCCTACTGTTTTTGTCCAATTTTAAGGAAACTAGGTTGGAGTGTGGACTACAAATTCCGATTCATGTAAGTGTTCTTTTTGTCTTATGGGAACATTTTGCATGTGCGTCGCTCTCAGTATAACGTTTTGTAGGTAGATCATGCATATTTCTGTATCATAACTGTAACCAAAAATGCCACAAAGACGCGATTTAAACACATACACATGTTGAATATTATAATATGTAATATTAAAGTCATATTGGCAGTTACACATGTATTTAGATGCTACCTGTATCCGAGGATGCGACAAAGGGTAACTGCTGAGGTGGGCGTGAAACTGTCACCACACACTGTTCCCCAGGTGCCGCTGAAGAAGACTTCCAAACGTCCAGTTAGAGTGGTTGCGGTTTTCTCACCATGGACGAGTCTTATATCATAAGTCTCTGCAACTAAATTTGAATTCGATGTGAATATTGTCCTGAAATTATTTCAATAACATAGCCACACGTACTTTAAAATGTGTGTACAACTCAGCACTGTTGTTTCAAATAACCATCATTCTGAAGACACCAGAAACAGGCCAAGATATAACAAATATTATTATTCCATTCTCACTTTGTCCACACTGGATATAACCAACAACAGTTATGACACACCTGTAACAAAAGCTGTTCATACACAAGATACACGTAGCTAATTATAAATCATATTTAAACGCATCTGGAATACCAGTTCTTTGATTTTATTTAATGACTCGATAAAAATACATGTATCTATGAACAAATGTAATCATACACCGGGGGGAAGCGATCGACTATCACAGCCAATTTTAGACTAGGGCCCAAGGGCTGTATAGGCTCGGAGACGCATTCTGATCAACAGTAATCCACTAAAGTGAAAAACTGAAAATGCATTATGGAGGAAGGAAGCCGGGCAGAGCCCTGGGGAAACCGACGACCATCCCCATGTTGCTGGCAGACCTTCCCTCGTAAGGCCGGAGAGGAAGACAGCATTAGCTGTATTTGATCTCACAGCATTTGGGGGAGGCTTCTGGGTTATTAAAGATTGCATTGGTGTCGAATAACAAAACACAAATGTTTGACTCTAGCCTTACCTGTGGGCGCGTTGGAGCAGAACAGTGGAATGCCATACATGGAATCACATAGATAGTTTATATACACTCCCCATGGTTGGTGAGAACACTGGGATATATCCGTATCATTCTGTGAACAGGATAAATCGCTCAACCACATCGGCGCATTGTCTTCTTTGTAGTTCTCTTGCCCCGTGTACCCTGATCTATAGCCTCGCCTGTTGCAAATGAAGCAAATTAAAACAACATAAAGGACCGAAAATGTCTGATAATACAGAAAGAAACGGAAGGGCCTTATTCATTGTCCAGATGTCTCTTAGAATTTTAACAGGGTTAAAAAGAGCTGGCAAAGGAACGACGACGAATGGGTTAATTCTGCTTCAGATGAGGTTATGGCCAGATTATAAAGAATAACAGTTCTAAACTTTGGAACCTAGGTGTCGAAACCGATATTCGTATACTAGCCGTCAACCAAATTGGGCATTCCGGCTGAATAATCACAAGATCATTTTCCAAAAGCGACAAATAACACAAACCACCAAATAACTAAGAAAATGTATAAAATCTAAAAAAATTAGAACGGATTCATAATCAGATATGTATTTCAGTTGCGCTTTGATTGCAACTGTTTATATATCCAACGTGGCGATCACTCCAAATGTACAATGTCTTCGTGGCGACGACACTTCAAATGTACACACACCACCACTTCAGCACGATCTCCTCGACGCGTTCCAGCAAGGGGACAGTTAGTACACTGTAGGGTGTCGTTATGGAAAATGGAAGAGAATATACATTGCTGTACTATGGAGAGATGATAAAAAGTGGTCCAGATGAAAATACGGATAACGAATGTGGCTAATTGTTTCCCAGTAGAAAACCAAGCTGTGCGCAAAGTTTCATCCTAATCGGCGCATGATGTTTCCTGTACACTTCCTAACAGACAAGGCAGATAGACCGAAAGACGCACAAAAAAGTAAAATCATCTCATCGGCTGAGGAAAAAACACGTGATAAATGAGGACTGCTTTAAAGATATTGGTGTCATTCGAACTTTTCGTGATCTGTCAATCTCTCTGTTGTGGACTAACTGGATAGAGGTGGATCTCAACGTTCTGGGGTTTTTTTGACACGTCGCAGAGTGAGCTAACGACCTTCTTATACCAGCAGTCAACATGGGCGTTCCGGGCCTATAACAGCAAGACCAGTTTACAAAAACGAGAAAAAACTTAAACCACCAAAAAACTAAGAAATCATATAAATAGAATATAAAAATATTTCGTGCTCGGTGAATTCTATACAGGATTCCATGTGTTTTCGTGCTTAAGTAATATCACCTTGTTGTAAGTTCATTAGAAGCCCACAGATTTTCTTTCTTTACCTGTATCCTAAAAAGCCACATAGGGTAGTTACAGTGAGGTCGCTGATTCCGTCTGAACAGACAGTTCCCCATATACCGCTGTAGAGGACTTCCACACGTCCGCTCGCACTGCTTGTTGTGTTCTCACCACCGACAAGTCTGATGCCATAAGTTTCTGAAGCTAAATTTTTAATCAGTGATAGGTTGCCTGTATAATCTGTTCAGTCTCGCAAAATTGTCAGAATGAATGTTTATGGTTTATCATCATATCGGCAGTATTTCATCACTGTCGTGGAGATAAAATATGTTTAAAGGCAGGAAACAATGAATAGTTTCGACACGATAATGAGAAGATCAAAAACCTCATATAACAGACAGGCAAGCCGGTCTACCCGGTAAAAATATACGCCTAAAATAAAATTCTAAGATCACAATTCGTTTAAAGTCGTCAAGCTGGAAAATTGTATGGTGGTGTGTTAGAAGTGAAAATGAACGAAACAGACCTGAAATTGGTTTCTCAAGGTTTCAGTTTACAATACAACAAAAACCTGCCCTAATCTGCCAAAGTCCAAATCAGGACCAAAATCCCTTGGTATAATGTCGAAACCTGACAGCTTAAAGAATTTTACTCTGACAAATAAATTTATTTTCACTGACCCCTCTTGTTGGAATGGTCAACAATTACAAAGGTATGTTGTTTTAAAAGGGAGAAACACTTGATTGGCAGCTGTCAGAAATATTTTAAACAATAAATTACTGCTTAAAGGAGAATATAAAAACTCTTCAGCACAGAGAGTAAAACCAGTGCAACGACGACGGCGTAATAGCAACGGTAACTCCGGTGAAATCCGGCCACTTATCAATTTACCCCTGCTAGGTTCTAATTGTTCATGTAAGTGTGTAAGATGTGACAGCTTACACTCCCCGTAGCACCTTGACTTAAACAGAATTAGGTAAGAAACATTACAGTGGTGTTAAATGCAATTTATGTGACGTCACTGGTATAGAATTACTGTGCTACAAAGTGCTGTGCTGTCATCACATTTAACACTTGTATACACAATAACATGAAAATAACATAATGCATACATAATACATGTACTATGTCAGCATACACTGTGTGGCGATAAGACAGAGGTGTGCCGTAGCTATTTTCAAAGTACATGTGCATCCCTCACATGAGAAGGCTTTTCACCAAATTTGAGAGCAGATTAACCCAGTTAGCCTATTCGGCTTTCTCCAGAGCCACAGTCCACACATCTGAAAACTCAACTGAAAAGCTCCAACAAGGAAAACAGGGGCATGCGTGACCCAGAGCCTATCACGCTTGTGGTACCTCACGCTGATTTCCTCTCTGGCTGTACGTGGAAAGGTTTGCCAGCAACCCTCGGATTGTCGTGGGTTTCCTCGGGCTCTGTCCGGTTTCCTCACCCCTGAGGCCGCCGTGGTATAAATGAAATATTCTTGAGTAAGGCGTGAAACATAAATCAAATAAATAAAGAAAGAAAAAAAAAAAGAAAGGAAGGATGAAAAAAAAATAAATTTATATGCCACCACAGTCTGAATAGAAAATTAACGTGTTTGGCAACAATGAAATATTTCATCGTGTGTGGGTTAACATTTATGGCATGTGCTTTACGAAGATAATTCGCTTTTGTCATAGTGGTACACATGTTGTGATGTTAATATTTTGTTGTTTTCTCCAGATCTTCTTCCATTTCTTAACACTGTACATACTATTGTACCTACCACGTTCAGTACCCTCTATGCAAATTCTTACACTGAAGGACGATATTATTATTATTGCACGGTTACTCGGTGGCAGATACGAGGGTTACATGATTTATCTCCCCTGTCGCTGATTTACTGTGTAGTGAATCTATCCTGTATAACACCCATCAGTTCAGTGCAAAATTCCGATGTACCATCGGCTGGATTTAACTATGTCATTCTTTTCAGTGCCCTGTAAAGGGAGATAACCTAGTCAGCCTAGTTTGGAATCGCCTGCAGGATCCAGAGACTGACTCGTCTCGCACGTCACCATTACTGTTCAATCAAAAACAGAGAATTTTGTCTGGTGCCTGATAATATCCGAGTTTAAAGTCTGGCAATGATAATATGCAAACGAATCGAGAAATCAGCTAAATTCAGTTATAACCTTACCTTCTGCCACATTTGAGCACACTAAAACCACGTTGTTCATGAAGTCAAATGCACGGTTGCCCCAACCGTCGTGAGCACACTGCGATATGTTATTCTCCTTTCCCCTGCACTTTACATTACATAACCATACAGGACCAGTCTTTTCTCCAAACAAGGAATCCAACATAGCATAGCCGCGCCTGTGAAAAAAGGGGCGATCAGATGAAGACAAATTACGGGCGACGGAAAGGTCAAAGAATGCAAAGTAAAAATGAAAGATCATATTTACCATTTAGTCTCCTTGAATGCTATAGAGTATGGGGTTATCTAGGACAGCCTTGAAAGGTTACAAAAATGTCTACATACATGTACACGGCATGAAACAAAGTTTGTCCCAGAATTGTAATGTGAGTGTTTTCCGTATAAGTTTTCTTAACATCAAACAGGCAACAAGCCATTTAAAACCCTCAAACTATGTGGTTTTAGGCGTTTAGTATTGTAGTGTTTTGATTATTTTACCAGACTATTTTATGGTGTTTTCTTTTAAAAAAGAAATAAATCTCGTGTTAACAAGAACAACATTTGCACTTGTATATTGTCAGTATCTGATTCATGCTTATGTGTTAAGTTGTGTAGCCAATGATAAATAATAAGAAAAAATGCAGTTGTGTATTATAGAGATAGTGCATGCCGTGGGATTGCCTATGAGACACTGTGAGCTCGAGAGAAGTGGTGTCCAACGAGTATGCAGCACGGGTTGAACATCACTTGTCAAGAGCTCGCATTTGCTATGTCATGCACTATATATTTTATTATACCTAAAGAAAACTGAAGAAAAAGTAGAAGAAGCCCTAAATTGCTGGCCTTGTACTCTGGTGCTAGCTGAGAAAACCATCGTCCGATCGTTTACTTTGTCAGTAAGTGGATCGTAGAGAGCGGACAAAGAAAGGTAAACATTAGGGTACCGGCGTGATTTATTCGCTAGGGGATGCTGCGGAGAAAAGAGACTTCGATCGGCTGTTCACACACAGCACTCACACAAATGCTACGGTGAAGAAAAAGGCAGAAAGAAAGGAACAAGCCTTGGCGTCGAAACCGACATTCTTCAGCCTGCCGTCAACCAAAATGGGCGCTCCGGGTCAATAATCGCAAGACCAGTTTCCAAAAACGACAAATAACACAACCCACTAAAGAACTAAGGCAGTGTATAAAATATAAAAGTAAAGACGGATTCATGCAAAGAGAAGCAGTTTCCAAAGAAGACGGAAAGGCGCAATGAATGTTCTGGGCGGATGAATGAAATCAATATCCAAATCGTGTACCATTTTAGTACATAATAATGGTGTTGATAATCAAATATGTATCCCAGTTGCGCTTTGATTCCAACTGTTTATATATCCAATCATACTCAAAACGATGAATATACGGCCCCTTGAAAAAGACGAGAAAGCAAATAAAATCCTAAACTATCTATTAGAACAAAAACACATCCCATACTAAAAACTGATATGATTGCCAGGTGACTGGAACCTGCCTTGTCACATGAACAGAGGAGTTTTCAGATTATGAACGATCTTTTGCCTGAGGAGAAACATCTCAATTGAGAAACACATGGGACAACATCTGTGCTCCGGTGAGGGATTTCGAAGTCTGCCAGAGTCCATTTCAAGGCCCGCTGTGCCCACGCAAAATCTGCCTTGTCCGTGGCTAGCGTGTGGTCTGTTAGATCTGTTTCCGCCTGTAACTTGACTTTATATTCACATTTATCATATACTTATGGCCGTTACCCACAGGATACTGAGGCATCCTACATTTTTCC
This sequence comes from Acanthopleura granulata, assembly GCA_016165875.1. Lineage (NCBI taxonomy): Eukaryota > Metazoa > Mollusca > Polyplacophora > Chitonida > Chitonidae > Acanthopleura > Acanthopleura granulata. Next base: position 1,966,372 of record JABBOT010000032.1, read on the forward strand.
GTACAGAATGGCTCGTATATGCATCCTCTGAAAACATAGACAACATTTCAATGTCTACATTCAAAGCGCCCTCTACTGGGTAAACCCCTGAACTAACATCGGAATTTGGCGTGGTGTAACTACAACAACAACATCTAGCTTTGAAGGAAATACATTTAATATCTTCATTTCAATATACAAAGAAACGACAACCACACTCTACAAATCCTAAAGTGAAAATGGAGGGGGGGCATTATGTAACATTTACGGGCAAAGCTGCTTACAGGTTGATCGCAGTTCTCGCCCGTGGTGGTACGGGTTTTTAAGTTTAAAGTTTATTGTTGAGTGTTCAATGAAAATATGACAGATCTTCTTAGTGAAAATCCTTAAACTTTTTCTCAAAGCAACCAATACACACGGTCACCGGATTTAAAGCCAGGTCACACCACATGCTGATCCAGTCGGTGGGCTCATCTCGTTTCACACAAACTGATAAACGTGAAATTAATTTTAAAAATGCTGCCGTTTTTATGAATCCAACGTCCATCTCCTTTTCATTCACTGAATGTAAACAGCAAAAAGGGGTCATATATCCAGCGTTCACACATCTGCAGCAGTCGTCAATAGTTTCATTATTTCCACCATGGTGATATCACCGTTCAGTGTCCGATTTGAACATTTCATCTGGTGGGGTGTCATTGCGGCCAGACACTATCAGTGGTTATACGCCCACACGGGAATATACTATCAATAAATGTAGACCTCGCATCACTGTTGTAGAGCCAAAGTTTCAGTCAGTCATCATTATTTAGTTGTTCCTTATAAAGAAAATGTGTTTTTTAACTATACCGCACGTTGAAACTTTCCTCGCATGATCCACGTCTGTCTCTTGGCGTCGGGATAGATCAGCGTTCCGTGAAGTGACTGTCTAATAATAGTTTAAGCTGGTAGATGTTTGTTATATTGGTTTAATTTATGTAGTTTCCATTTGAATCTAATGAAATAGGATTTTGTAAAACATGATCATATTAGAACTGAATAACTTTTGCTCATTTATAGAAGATTTATATTTCGCCTCTCAGATTCTCTAGTTATGGAAAGTTACGCTACCGATTAAGGAGAAACCGTGAACTTCTTGACCATTTTGTACCTAAAAATAAAGGTATATATAAATAATCTTGCTCTCCGAAATCGGCTGATGCGACAGGCCGAATTCAGACAACTCGAGCAGATACATCATTGCGGATCACACACTGTTACGATAATCTCTGTGTAGAGGTCTACTATTAAAGTGGATATCATCGGCTAGTAACAAAGTCCAAGCATACCTGTAGCCAAGGAAACCACAGAGCGTTTCAGCCGTGCCTTTGCTAGGTGTGTTATCATCACACACTGATCCCCAAACACCGTTGTAGTACACTTCCAGGCGTCCACTTCTGGAGCTGGAGGTTCTCTCGCCGTCAATCAGTCTAATATCATACTTTTCTGAAACTGAATTTTACTTCTGTTTGAATTGCTTTTAAAAGTCATATCTCAGTGACACTCGATCAGTCACTATCTTGTTTTTCTTATTGTGTTAGCACCTCGGCAACAGTTGTGTTACAAAGGACCCGACCCTGAGATGAGCTTGGGTCTCTCATTCAAGTTTGGCTCGTCAGTGGAGTCGCCATGGAAACACAGTGTAGTCTAGAATTATACGAAGAATAGCTCTGTTGTTACACAAACACTTTTTCGCGTTCAACCCGCAAATAATCTTGTGGAATTACAGGTTGGATTTAGGTGTAGATGTATGTAATTAAAATGCTCACGCTAGCACGCCAGTTTCGTCCCAAAATGAGTCTGGCCGCCATTGTGTAACTGAAATATTCTTGAGTACGGCGTAAAACACGAATCAAGTAAACAAATAAATAAAATGGTCACACTACAACCTCATTATTGCCTATTTGATGTCCTAAATTCCATAAAATCATACAAATTATTCAATTTTATAAATTGTTAACCCTGAAAACCAGTTTTACAAATACGGACGACTATTATGTGCTACTGTAGTCTGTGTTCCAGGCGTTGGTTTCCATGCGTTGATTTCCATGCGTTGATTTCCATGCGTTGATTTCCACTCGAAACACTGAAAACTTCCGAGTCTGCGCCTCCAGGGGGAATGGGGGTAAGATATATTTTGCCCTTCCCTCACTACATTTTACAACCCAACCAATCTCAAAAACAAGTATTCAATGCTCTTCAAATACACTGGAATCGATTGCTAAAACATTTCAACATATCTGAATTTATTCAAATAGATCAACGAACTGCAGTATAAATGGTGAAATATTTTAATGTCGATGAAACATTTTTTGAAATTTGGTGTTTGGAACATATTAACTTGCACTATTGTGCAATATAATTTAGCAGTCACCCAGAGCGAAAGTCATGCACGTCTATCTATTAAAGGCAGCTTTACTCAGATTTTAGTCAGATTTTGTTGCTTACATCGAAATCCGCCAACAGAACTGTTCAGTTTTGCCTTATGTATTCCACCCATAAAACTGAACCCCTTTAGTGATTGATCGATTGTACCAGACACGGAAACATTTTGTTATATTAAGATATTAAGTTAATCTTAGGGACGGGTTACTAAGCAGTAACATTTAGTAAGAACAGTTTTTGAAGGCGTTTTTACCTATAATTTCCATTGAACGCAGTTATTACATTTACATGTTGCCCTCCTTTCCGGCCATACGTGGAAACGTCCGCTGGCAACCTACGGATGGTCGTGGGTTTCCAAGGGGTCTCCCCTGTTTCCTCCCACCATAATGCTGGCCACCATCGTATAAGGGACATATTCTTGAGTACCGCGTAAAACAGCAATCAACTAAACAAACAAAGTGAGTGAGTTAGTTTAACAATGTTTCAGTCACATAACTACGAGGGGTCATTCTGGTGTGTGCATATAGTGTGTCTTCTTGTGCCAGGACAAGTCAATGTCGCCAAAGTGCTACCATCACTGGAATATCAAGCGGACCACACTAGACATGACACCCCACCCATTCAAGTTATACTGACGCCCGGCCTACCAGTTTTGTTTCCTTTCTCTAACCTCTCAATGTTGAGCGCCAAGCGAGGCAGCAACAAATATTAGTTTTAATTTTTGGTATGACCGGAGCTTGAACCTGGATCTCCCGACCTGGTGGCGAACGCTCTAACGACTAGAACATCAAAGTAAATAAATAAATAAAGTAAACATATATTATTTCTACTCTAACCACGTGTACAACCACTTAAAAGTACAGAGCTTCTAGGGCCTTGCCGGCCCCTTTGGATAGTGAACCCCCTATCCAACGTGTCTTCATTTGCTCCATACACTCCTGGGACATTTTTCTTTTTTATGAATGGCAGATAGTTTTGTGACGTCGTTTATAGCCGTTTTGGCCAGATTTTGTGCTATTACATGCGTGTCGAAGTTGGAATTGGGGCCTACTTGTTACCGGAACTTGTCAGGGAAACTGTTATACGTTAAACGTACATCAATTCGGGTTTAGATTACCTTACCATTAATGAAAACCAACATCCAGATATTAGATCAGCCTTACCTTCCGGCACGTTTGAGCACATCAAAAACGTATCTAGCTCATAAAAGCAATCAGGACTTCCCCATGGATCAGCAGAACACTGGGAAATATCAGTCTCATTCCCAGCGCACACTACATTCCCCAGCCAGATCGGTCCATTCTCTTTTCCAAAATTGTCCTCTGACACGCTATAGCCACGTCTGTTACAAACCAATCACATTGCAAAACACAGAACAGGTAAACAATGCAAAACGAGAATAAAGGACACAAATATCGAACCTTCGTCAGTGTTAATATTCTACCTATTAGGAGCATTAACAACTGCAACTACGACGTGATTGGAAACTAGGTTTACAGAATGTTAAAAATGAGTCCCAGATTATCACCAACCTAGTCTAAGATACCTCAGACGCTTTGCCGCTTCTTTACCAACCGTGCCGTGATGCGGTCTTCCAGAGCGCAACCCTAGGTCAAAGAAATAACTGTAACATGGGCCTAAAACTGAAATAAAAGTCCTCACTAGAAGCAATTCGTGACACGTTATTTAACGCCATTTAAGTTTTCAGTCGACCAATGACATCTACCGGAAGTTATAGCTACCGGAAATCTGCCCTTTGTCGTTAAACGTTCGAGATATCACAGTGCTTCGAGCGAAACAAGAATGAGAGATAGAATCGTTTTGGAGTTCGTTTGAGGTGATCACTGAAGACTTGACCAACTTAGATGTGAAAAATAACACGATGTATAGTCGTGAATTACTGCAGGGAGTACTTCTATTATGGTTTTGTGTCCATTTTAGGTTTGTTTCTTGGACGTAGTGCTGATCGGAAAGTCAGATTGCATCACCTCACGGTTACTATGGAGTGGGTGTCAGACGTGGAATTTGAGCGTCGATTGAAGCCTTGTTATTTCTGGGGCAAATTCAAGTGTCTGAGCAATCTGTGACTATAGATCGTCTGCATACAAATTGGGAAAAGTGCATTCTTTCCACACTGAAACTGCACTAAAGTGGTGTCTGCATGGTCGTGTGGATAGCCCTCTAAGTAACAACAATTTTAGATTCACACAAAATGACTTGATAGGGTTTACAGAGAATGTTATTACGCTGAGCACAAGAGCATGAAGTAGATAGACACTATCTCTAGCAGTAACTGTTGTCTAGGCCAAGCAACATAAGCAATATATGTTTATGTCTCGAGGATTCAGTTGATATTGATATTTATTAAAACAGTCTCGTATAAAAAGGACTGAGAAGTTCTAAAGTTAAACGACGTTTTCCAAAATTATATTTTGTGTTTTCGATCGTAAATAATTAGTGCTGAAAGGCATTAAAACCAGAAAAAAACACAAGACAGGTCTCATTGGATTTGAGCTGCAAAAAGTTACACTGTTTCAGTTATTGTAGCCGTCTGTTCTTGCAATGTGCCACAACACGTGACAAATTCACTGTGTAAGCAGCTGATATATGAGACAAACTAGTGCTGGTAGTTAAAAAATATGTCCATGCTTGAACGAAAGCGCATTTCCTGTTGTACTTTTGCATCCGGTTAATTTCCAAGTTTACATTTTAGTTTACAAACTGTTACCTTTACCACCTGTGACGAAAAAGCGAGATATTTTGCTTGTTGCTTCTCTGGTCGCGCATGATTGCCACGCTATAGAATCTAAAGATTAGCAGATTTACTGAGAATTCAGTATTATATTGTAGATTACTTTAATTTAAAAAGAAATGTAGAGAAAAGGAGTATAAAAAGTTTGCTCTCTTATCGTTCTACACGTTGGCCAAATTCTCGTTAAACTTTACCAGATGCTATTAGGTCCTTCACAACCCCCGGATATTATCTTATTAATCAATTATTTCATTATTGCAATATTTGTGATACAAGATACAATTTTATGTTCTTCATCGTGTTGTATGATCATGTTGTAATATTACGTGCCTGTAACCAAGGAAACCACAAAGTTTCTCAGCAGTGGCAGCTGGAATAGAGTTGCTACACACAGTCCCCCATGTTCCGCTGAAGAAGACTTCCAGACGTCCCGTAAGAGCGAACCCTGTTTTCTCACCACCGGCAAGCCTCAAGTCGTAAGTTTCTGTAGCTAAATTTAAATTCAGTGAGACGTTGCCATGACAAATCATTTTAGTCGTGTGGCTACAGAGCCAGGTCATAATCTTGACCGATTGACTCATCCAAAAAAAATATCTTGGCCAGTCAGAAAGGGCTGTCAACAACAACAACACCGTGACAAGGACAAGAACCATAACAAGACTAACAATGTCAAATCAGACTGTGAGCTAATCAGGTCACACAGAGTTAGAGAAGGGATGTGGGATGCGGTGTTCAAATGTATGGCAATGGTATATTATCGGAATGAACTTTAATATTTCGCTGCTTTAAACCTATTTCAAATGTCATGTTAATGTTTTGATGAAAAGGTGTTCGGTATCAATTAAATGGTATGTGTGAAATATTAAAGTCTGTAAACACTGACAACATCTTGAATAATTGCGAAGGTAGGAGGGTTAACACTCGTCGGTGTAACGAGAGGCCCCAAACGAACTAACTCTCTGGAAACTACCGTGGTTACACATCATTATGGTAAAGCTGCATATCCACATAATTTTTGTGTACGAGCAGTACACAATTTGTGTGATTTACGTGATTTATGAAATACATCCACAATGACGTGTGTATCAGTGATACACAATTTGTGTCACTTATACACATGTATTGTAGATGTGCAAATTTGTACACAGGTGTTTTACACAGTTCTCTAGGGAATGTTACTTATTTCCTTTTTCAGATTTTATGCTGACTCAAAAAACAAACCGACGTGTAAAGGGTTACACATATACTGAAGCATAAAACTCCCATTCACACAAATTAGTTCCCCAGCCCACTTTCTTCCCACAATGATGTTGACCTCCGTTGTATTGGTAAAATATTCTTGATCGCGGTATTAAGCACTAATCAAGTAAATAAATGAGGGGAATGTTTATCCATAATAAATAAAGAACAAAACAAAAATAAAGAACGAAGCCAGTTTTCACTTACATCAAACTTCCAATTGTCATTTTACCCACTTACTTTTAGACCGTGTAAGTTAAAATTGGGAGCACTTACCGAGAGTTATATTAAGACCAAGATATCCAAATTTGAAGACCTGTTTAATATAACAGGGTTTTAAGTTTGGATTCTTCGTGAAATGGGCTCCTGTTGTGAATTCAATGTACAGACGCCTGCCTTTGTTACAATTACTTTTGACTGAAGAACAACACCAGGAACTCAATTTTAGCGTTACCTAATTTGACATTTGAGCAAACCAAGGCAACATCCGAGTAGTGTGTACAGCCATCAACGTTTCCCCAAGGCTTATGAGGACACTTGGCCACATCAATCTCACTCCCCAAGCACTTCAGATCTTTCAACCAGATCGGCCCGGTCCCCTTTCCGTATCCACCCGTCAATATTCCATAGCCACGGCTGTTAAAAAGGAAAGTCACATCAAGATATTTCTAGTTTGTGAAAAGTTTTAAGACAACAAGAGGAGCCACATTTGCGTCAATGTCTGTCGTAAAATCATTATTGCTGAGGACAACTTTTGACACGTAAGGCGTAAAATTCCGACAGAGTTGTTTTTGCTGGCAAAAGAGTCTATTTACTCGGAGGGTGGATTTTGTTTGAAGTGGCAATTTCTCTGGCAGGGACACCTTGAGAAGAAGAGATGGGAGAAATGCGGGTTTCTTCTAACTAGTGTGCAAAGCCTTGTATACCGCTTAGTGAAACACGAGAAAAATAAGAAAAACTCAATCGCCGTTGATTTTAAACAACATCTAAATGTTTCAGCTTTTAAGTACAAAAGCACCGGCTATTAATGTGAGTGGACCCAGTGTCTGGATTTAAGATATTATACTCTTTCAATGGATACTGCAACGTATCTCATAGCAGAGGGTGCCATGTGTCTTGTTAGCTAAGCCAAATCAGTTTAGCACTAGATAGCCCATAGTCCAGCAATATGGTAACCCCCAAAATGCTACAGCTTTCGTCTCTTTTTTCTTGTATATTTGGAATCTTGGTTTTCGTAACTATAAATCACCATATAGTAACATTTCTATATGTCGGGACTATATGCGTTTCCTGTGTAATTTATCTGAGGGTTTTCCGTTGTTTGAAGAATTTATTTGTTTATTTGATTGGTGTTTTACGCCGTACTCAAGATCATTTCACTTATACGACGGCCGAGGAAACCGGCAGACCCCTGCGGAAACTCATGACCAACCACAAATTGCTGGCGGACCTTTCTACGTAAATTTGAAGAATTGTTGATGTGCACATTCGATATTTCCTCAAATTTGGTCCTAATGAAAAGACATTCAGAGTCAACAGTTTTTGTGAGGCCAAGGATCCTACATTGTTCACTTTATGTCCACTATTAGTGAAACACGCTCATAATAATCACCTAGAAGAGCACACATACAACATGTCAATCTGAAAACCGTTAAGTCCACCGGAACACAGCTGTCGACAGTATCTTCTTCGCTCACTGAAACTCAGAACAGTATCGTCTTGTAATTGTACACCTATTCCTAACCTACCTGTAGCCAAGGATGCCACAGACAGTCTTTACTGTGGAGACCCCGAGACCAACATCGCATACTGTGCCCCATATGCCTTCGAAGAAGACTTCCAAACGTCCTGTAAGAGTGGTGTCGGTTCGTTTACCATTAACAAGTCTTACTGGAGTATTTCCTGAAATTTAAACGTTAATTCTGTTTTACTGCTCATGCCAAAATTATATCGTTCTGATATGCAGCCTGTGCACTGAGGCCATTAATACATGTGCAAGCTTATATTCCTCAAACATCTGGTTAGATATTAAACAGCACGACTGTCTCAATACGTTGTCACACTGATTCTGGACAGATCAGTGCTGTTTGAAAGAAAAAAGGCACAAATGTGTAGTAACGTTTCCCACACAGACATCTGAAACCTACGCGCCCAAAAAGATAACTGTATTTGATTTTTTTTTTAAATTTTTGAAGAGTGTTAAATACATAGAAATCTCTGCAATATCTATGGTGTGAATAGAACTCTAACTGAGGTAAATTTTACCGCTGGCATATGGCTTTTGGCCAACCATCACACTATCTTCGCTGCTGTATTTTTATTCTCTATGCTATAGTCTTTTATATTGTATTCCTGCAAAACAGGGTGATCTGGTCAATTTACATTGTTTCCCTGCCGTTGAGATATTTCCCTGGCTTCTTTCACAACCCTGATGAGCATGTGATCTACCTCTAAGTATAACAAATCAGATAGCAATCCTCAGCAGAGATTTGCTCAAATCAAGGCTAATTGACCAAGTTACAAATTTATATATACTGATAGTTCAAAGGATGGAGACAGGGGAGCGGCTGTCAAGGAGCAGCAAGCGGTTTTTCTTCATCTACTATCTTCATCTTTAATGTTTTCTGCCTTGGCCTAGGTTGTAATTTTGTCCTTATTATTTTTCTTCTGGGCATGCCAAGAAAACAGTGATATTCAGATCGCTCTCCCGAAGTATAGCAATAGATAATATTAACTTTAAAAAAGTCCTTTGATTCTCGAATAAGTTTACATAGAAAGTTAATTAAAAGCGGTACTTAGGAATATTCCCTTGGATACCAAGTCACTGTAACTGTAACTAAATAAAGTGCATTACAGTCATTTATCATCTCCCCTCTTTCCCAGAAATACTCTTCTTCAGCTGGTTTGACATCTTTTGGGGGAATGCTCTGGAGTCAATGGCCTCCTTGGCATCCACAGCTTTAATAGAAGAAATTATTTAAAAGTTCAGAACTTGTAGTTATTCTCTTTCTGCCCTCTTGAAACTACTTGACGTCCACTCTGAAACCCTCTTATCATGACAAACTTTAAAACAAAAGTCGTAGAGGTTTTTAGACGTCACTCATTGAGAAAATGATATGCTGAACCATAATGTTTCGAACTCTATGACAATATGACAACAATGATGACAATATTCTCTTTGAAAGCCGGCAATGAAAAATAAAACCCGACAAAAGAACTTCTGAAATCCTTCCTAGGAAAAAAGCCCTTAAAATGACTATTAGGTGTGTTCAGAGGCCAACAGGCACCAAAAATATCACCAATATACCATTCGAAAACGAATTTCTACCAGTAGGAGACCAGGTAAAATCAACCAATTGGAAACCAGATTATTATAGGGTCTGCCAGGGTCAGTCAGCATCACTTATTGGGAAATACTACTATAAGCTAGTAGGTATTTAAGTTCACTACTGACCGCGGTCTATGGTTTCATTTTGGTCCATTTTATCTGCGTAAGACAAGGTAACAATCAACTTTAAGTCGCAGGTAGGGAGGTCGGCCAGCAGCCCCCTGGTGATCATCAGTTTCCCTTGCCCATTTTCCTTACACCATAATGTTGGCCGCCTTCGTCTGAGTGAAATATTCTTAAGTGCGACGGAAAACATTAATCTAATAAATAAATAAAATAAAATTTAAGGTAATCTTTCTAGGAAAACAGCTCTTAACTGGAGTTTTGATGACACAGTAGCTCAACTTGTTGGGGCAAGATTATGTATCTAAAAGGGGCAAACCACAAACAAAATTAAAAGTCAGAACTACAAGATACGCATCCTGATTCACTTGTACCAACTTTCGTAAACGTAACTTGTAGCATTTTGAAAGAAATATTAACATACATTGGATGAAAATACAAACAGACGGACAGCCGATCATCAAAATGCAAAATCAATACAACGATTTATGAATCTGGATGTAGTCTACACGCAAAACACTGTATTACTTGTAACAGGAATTATCCTGAAGTATTAAGTAACATGTGTTCAGGATTTCTCATCTGAACACGGCCTTAGGTGTCCCTTGCTCACAGCTGATGGTAATCGGCCGTGTGAACAGCAGCTGAAACAGACCGGATGAAAGTCATATATTGTCCGCGGCGCCGTCTGTGTCTACTGCTTAGTGTCGGCCTTGCTTACGCTAATCTATTTGGATAGATTTTAGGAATTTCTCTTAAAATGTACATAAATGTGCATGGGTTCTCTGTAAAATGGAGTGTGGTCGAGAACACCAATGTTGGAGCATATATTTTGGAAGACCACATGACGAAAGTTATCTCTGGGAAGTTAATGGCCTTTTTATTATCTCTGAACAGTGAGTTGTAGGACTAACCTTGTGCATAGGCTCGGTTTTTAGATGTGCCGAGACTAACGACAGGACGTTGTATACAGGATCAAAAATTTTTTCCATGACTAGCAAGTTACTTATTTTAGCGTATTCTTAGAGTCTTATTTATCTGACATAGTTGTTTTAAAGATTGTTTGGAAAATAAAATGGTATTTTCTTGCAGCAAAATGTAAGTTTCAACACCAAAAGTAATATTTTATGACCTTGTTTGAATTTAATATCGATAGTCTTGGCGAATGTATCGTTACCAGTCCATTGCTTACTGCAAACACCTCCCAAAAGTGGAAGGATGTTTTTCATTGTTTAGAAAGAAAAAAATCTCCATTATTTGCTTGCAGGATACACATAGGGACCCCACATATAAAAATATTCTTAAACGAGAATGAGAACACGATGCATGGGTAAGACTTCACTTTTCACTCAAGAGTCGAAATAATTCTTATTAAATCTCAATTTTGATTACAAAGTAAATAGTGTAGATATTGACACAGATGGCAATTACATTATTGTAGACCTAAATATCCCCAGTGTCCCGGTAACTTTATGTAGTATAAATGGATCAAACACAGATAAACCATCTGTCTATAATGTAATTATTAGAAAACTGGAAGAAATATCTAATCCCTCTGTAATCATCTGTGGATACTGGAATTTAGCTATTGATCCTACAAAGTGACACATAATTATGTAAATAATCCTATGGCCAGAAAGAAAGTATTAAATCTCATGAACAACAAGGAATATACAGATGTTTGGAGCCAAATGCACGATAGAGGCAGATGGGGACGGAAAAACAAGCTAGGCTCGATTTCTTCTTGGTGTCAAGGGATATTCTCAACATATCTACAAAAGCGAAAATCATCCCAGGTTACAGAAGTGACCACTCCGCAGTAAAACTAAAATGTCAATTCGTGAACTGTGGTAAGGGTTATTGGAAACTAAACTCTTCACTCTTAAAAGACCAAACTTACATCTATTTAATAACAAAAAAACACCATTAACCAAACAATAAACGAATATTGTCCCCTAATTTACAACAGAGAAAATTTTTTTAAAAAATCTCCAAAGAACGACTTTACCTTTGCATTAGTTATTGTTGGGAGTACTACTGATGAAAATAAGAGGAGAATCAATAGAATATTCATCAACAAAATGCAAGAATGAACAAACGAGAGAAACAGAAATGAGGAAAAAAACTGAACAACTAGAAAAAGAAATTCAGGTAATGTTCCTGGTTTAAAACCCTACAGACTCAATAATCGGAAAACAGAATACGAGAAGCTGGGAGAAAAAGAAATGGAAGGTATATTAATCAGATCAAGGGCAAACGAAATTGAATGGGGAGAAAAACCGACAAAATATTTTTGGGCACCGGAGAAAAGAAATTATACAAACAAACTGAATTCAAAATTAACACTTGGCGATGGAAAAGAAATACATCAAACCACGGAAATTTTGGGGGCACAAAGAATTATTACTCAAATCTATGGGCCTGTACAAGTACAGGTAGAGAGAGAAATGACCTAAGGGAGGGTTTGAAAGATATAAAACCAGACAGTATCTCGAATATGGATGCTGCCGAATTAGAAGGCTTGATGACTTTTAAAGGCTTAACGACAAGCTTGAGACATATGAAAAACAACAAAACTCAGGGAATGGATGGTTTTCCGGTGGAATTTTATAAAATGCTCCGAAAAGATGTTGAACAAATCGTTTTCAGATCAGGGACTGAAGATTTTGTTAAAGGTGAAATGTGAGTATCGCAGACTCATGGGATTATAGCATGCTTGCCTAAACCAAGTAATCCAAGAGAAAATTTTAAAAAACTGGCGGTCCATTACTGTGTTGAACGTAAATTATAAGTTATACATTGCGCGTATTGCAAATAGAATAAAACTTGTTCTTTATAACATCTTAAATGAAGATTAGAAAGGTTTTATTTCCCAAAAATCGCAGAAAATATACGTTTAATTTACGGTGTTATGTTTGAAACCAAAGATAAAGAAATCTGTCGACTTTGAGAAAGTTTTCCATTCTGTCCCATGGAAATTCATGGAAGAAGTACGTGTGACTTTCAATTTTGAAACTGACATAATATCGTGGGTTAAATTGTTTCATGCAGATATTTCGGCCTGCATTTTTTAAAATGACACTGTGTCTTCAGTGTTTCATATCAGTAGGGGCTGTAGGCAAGAAGATCCAATTTCTCCGTATCTTTTTCTCTTTATGTGCTGAGATTTTGGGCTCAAAGGTACAAAATAATCATATAATATAGCGACCATCCATAAACGACACGGAACATAAAATAAGGCAATATGCGCATGACACTCAGCTATTTTTGGATGGGTCTGAAAAGTGACTTTCGGGGACGCCAGATGGTGATAATCGGGTTTTAAAACGAACATAGAAAAAACAAAGATTGCGTGGATACGCTCTCTCCCTGGCTCAAATGTAAAATTATGTCATTTGGTTAAAGTAGATTGGGTCAAGATATTGAACATACTGGGCATACATTTTTCAACTGTGGAATTCAGAATAGAAGACTTGGAAAATGGCCTTCAAAGATGGAGAATCAGGAACCTCTCCTTACTAGGAAAGATAACAGTTATAAAATGTCTGGTCTTGTCAAGATTACTGTACGTGTTCATTTTCCTTCCGAACACTCCAGACAATACACTGAAAGAAATAAATGTGGTGCTCCATAAATTCATATGGAACGACGTTCCAGATAGGATACAAAGCTCCATCATAAAAAACTACGATGAAGGTGGATTTCGTCTGCTAAATTTAATACCAATTGTACAATCCTTAAAAATATCTTGGATAAGAATACTAGTTCCCAAGAAACGGAGATAGCATAGGGTAAGTTTATATCAAAATGACGTGGAAAGATTGTGCACTCGAGGTGGCAAATACATTCGGCAAATAATACAAAGAGTAGGCAACTCTTTCTGGGTAGAGGCATTACACTAAAGGCATGGGAAGCGTTAACACAGAAATATACTTGACACATTTATGGTAAAATGCATGCTTTCGCGAACCGTGTTTTTTTCATTAGTCAGTGGTATGCAAATAATATTGGATTTTTAAGGGATCTAGAAAATCCGGATGGACATTCGTTGACATTCACCGAGTTTAAACAAAAATTCAAAGTAAAGGGTACATTCGTGGTAGACTTACCATTTGCCGACTTCATAGATATGCCCATAATAAGCAGGAGACAACAAACTTTTGCCTGTGGATACTTTGCCATGATATTCATGATAGCTGTGTACAACTAGCACAGAATTTAACACCAGGATCCAATATGCAAGTGCCATCCGTAGAAGGCTGGCTGGTGATTTTATTATGGTTCAGTTCTGATGAAACGCCCAATACAGGCTGTGACTCCTCCCCCATTTAAATCCATGAACTGACTGGGAATGCTACTGCGGCAGGCCTGTGAATAACTATTTTAGATTGATTTAAAACACCAAAAAAGGGTTGTCTCCTCCCATGTAGCCTCACAAACTGCATACGATTGATAAAACTGTATGCCAAATACTTTTTCAGCAATGGTCTGCTGCAGACTATTTGACCACGACGGAGACACTTAACAACATTGCTACCAAGATGGATATTTCTACTAAACTGGATACTATAATATAAAAATGTCTTTTATCTCTTACCTCTGGGGTTACGGCAACAAATTCTTCCAAAACTTTGCCAGCAGCAAGGGTGAAAAGCCAGGAAAGGTATTTGTCATGTGTCAATACTGAACAACTGCATACATTTATGGTAATTTTGTTTATAATAAAAAATAACCCAACAGAAACCCTCAAACTAGATTTATTTATTTATTCCATTGGTGCTTTACGCTGTACTCAAGAGCATTCCACTTAAACCTCGGACGCCAGCATTGTGGTGAGACCCAAAATCAAAAGGTTATTATTTCATGAATGAAAAACTGTCTTTGCATGCAAAGACAGTTTTTAGCTATACTAGTCGAGGGAGCCTTCGTGGCTCAGTGTGTTAGCGCGCTATCGCAGCACAATGACCCGAAGCCTCCCACCAATGCGGTTTCTGTGAGTTCAAGACCAGCTCATGCTGGTTTCCTCTCCGGTCGGACGTGAGAAGGTCTGCCAGCAACCTGCGGATGGTCGTGGGTTTTCCCGGTTTCCGGCCACCATAATGCTGACCGCATGAAATGAAATATTCTTGAGTACGGCGTAAAACTCCAATCAAATAAATAAATAAATCTACTGGTCGAAGACCAGAAGAGATTATGTGTTAGCAAGTTATCCATCGTCCGTCTGTCTGGAGGTCCGGCGTCTGTTAACTTTTCCTTCAAAACGCTACTCCTCCTTTAGTTTTTGTCCGATTTCCCCGAAATTTGGGTCAAGTGTAGATGATATCAAGATACATAATTCGTAGTATATCGATTTTTCATTTCGATGATCGGTTGTCCGTCTGTGTGTCTGTTTATACAGAATATGTTATATATATTCTACTCCTCCTACAGTTTTTGCCCGATTTCAATGAAATTTTGATAATGTGTAGACTGCATCAAGATACATAATTCGTAGTATCGACTTTCCAGTTTGACGACTGGTTGTCCGTTATAAATACATAATTTTGTCCCAACCAGTACAGATGCTGACTCATTACAGACTCTGGTTAAAAGCAAATATGGCCTTTTCAGACAAAGCAGCCGATGAAGGAGGAATGAATGATTGCTGATGGCTTGAGGTGGAAAGAACAGGTTTAAATCAGGAGTCAGAAAATTGTTTTCGAAAAGATAACAAAGAACATCACAAAACAAAAAACTGACCTGTTTGGAAAGCAGTTAAACTAAACCGAAAAACAAGGAAAGCACAGTATTTTTAAATATATAGATACCTAGAAAATTACACGCAAATGTATGAAATTATATTAAGTGTTATAATGGTAAGGATTTTAAAATAATTATAAAAAAAACGCCTTCAGTGAAACAGTCCAATAATTCAAATCTGCTGAGAACCGTTGCTGAACGTGAGCGAAGTCTATACAGTCACTCGGGGTATGTCTGATGACAAACGGCGCATTATATCCAGCACACCAGTGAGCGATACTCATATAGCGTATGAACCTAAATGTTACATGACAGTTACTAATACGATACCTCGTTAAAACTACTTGGTTTCCTCGAGGCATACCACTGGTATATGAATTATAACCATTGACAAGGTGAATATCGTTAACTTTACTCTAGAATTGTAGCTGTCATTCATCCTCCCAATACATTATAAAATATTTGACCTGAAGTCAGTATATGGATATTTTATGGATACTAGGCTTTTTAAGACAGACTTGGCCTCTCTGCCTACAACTGTGTTACCCTTCAAACCAATATGACTTGGTATCCAACAAAATATAACATCCTTGCCTCTCTTCATCAGTTTTCTGTGAACATATGAAGATTTTGTAAACTTATTATTTTAAACGTGAAAGGTTAAGCGAGCAAGTCGTTGCATGTCACTGCCTTCTGGACATGCTCAGGAGTATGCTCACGAAGAGATGTGACCGGCTGTTCTCAGAGAGCCACAGACGGAACTCCATCCCCATCCATTAACACATCAGTAGATATAAATTTATAATCCGAATAATTCGCCTTACTTTCCCCCAAATTTTGCAAAATTCTTATAGAAGATTTGTACTTTTTGTGTTTACATAGATCAAATATTAATTTAAGTTGTGGAAGAAGTCAGGGAGGAGACTCCGGAAAGCTATTTCTTCTGGACTGATGCCAACTTGGACAGTAATGAACCGAATGGTCCTGCATATGGCGTATCCTGCCTCGTAGCATTTGCTAGGTCCTCTGATGATTTCAATAAACGTCTTATTATTACGTCTTGAACGTCTTCAGTAATTAGTTCTAGAACTAGTGTTTAAAGGCTATTCGATCAAACGCCTTCACTTAAGTTTATTAAATTTTAAAATTAATATGCTTCTCTTCTTACTAACTACAGACGGAGTGTTCAGAATCTCTATCAATCCTGTTGTGTATGAGCGCCCCGTTGGACATATGAACAGCTGCAATGAAACGCATCTGATATACATATTTGATTATCGACACCGTATTTACTAAAATTGTACACGATTTAGAAAGTGATTTCATTCATCCACCTAGAACATTTATTGCGCCTTTTAATCATCATTGAAAACTGTTCACTGCTTCTCTTTGCATGAATGGTTCTAATTTTTATATCGTACATAATTTCTTTGTTGGTTTCTTTTGGTGGTTTGTGTTAATCGGTCAGCAGTCCAATTTCTGCTGGACCCGACATTTATTATATCCAGAATTTTGTACATTTCGCTACAAGCATTTTGTTATGGGGTATGAATACAATTTACTATCGAATATAACCCATCAAAAATCATTTTCTTCAACAAGTTTAAGTAGCTGACCACAAAATTTTAGCTCTGCGCCTGAATAAAGTTTCTGTCCATTGACGCCGATTTTGGTTGACGGCTCCTAAACGAATATCGGTTGCAACGCCTGTTTTCTACTATCGTCCCCTTATGATTTATACTACACCCCAATGGTTGGTTATAAATACTGAAATCTGCCATAATTATAAAAGGGGTTGGCAGTCGTTCTCAACTTCTGCAACAGAGAAATGGGCAAAAAGAATGAGGAGGAATACACACCGAGCCCAAAGTTAGTGATAGTTTCGATCCAGAGCAACGGACGGCCACAGCCTGAATCTCCGTATCGAAAGTAATAGGAGTGTGAATTGTATTATCATTTAATACGAACCACCGTGGGCTCACACTTCTACATTAGAATAATTGAGGTGAGTTTCATAAAGACATAGGGGAATCGATTTGAAATAGCTGTGTTATTAATAAAATGAAACTTAAAACTTTTATAATTACACTGTATAATTCTGTCACTATGGAGGGACACGAATCGGTGATTTATGCTTGTACCGCGAAAAACCTTTATTTCGCAGATCTGTTAAGCCTCACAGGTGCTGGTGATGTATTGATCACGTTCTTTGTGGCAATCATTCCGGAGATGAAGACTATGTGAGCTGCACTTGAACACACAGTGATCGCATTGATAAGAGGCACCTGGGTCGGATTGTTTCGTTAGGTAAAATTAAAGCCGTCTATACTTACAACAAATAAACAGAACTTTCCATAAAAATCGATGAAAATGTTGCATTCTAAGTAAGAATACGTCAGACAATCCAATACATTGTGTCTAGTTATTTATTTCTGACCTGATTATATCTTCATGTTTTAAAAGTTGTTTTTAGACAGCGTTGGGAATAGGCACTTATGTAAACTACAAAATCATCTGACTCCGTCAATAAGCATTACAACATGGATAGAACACAACTGCTGTGTTGAGATTCTAGGAACAGATGTCTGCCAAGTTGCCCCTGAGCGGTTTGCTCGATCAGTAGTCAGATTTACGTGTTTATTTGCTTTGTCTGTACAGCACTGGGATGAAGACAGAGTTTTCAGAGGAATCCAGAGTGGTTAGTCGCCGTCATGCACTTTCCAAGAGAAATCCAGGAAATGTGATGGATCTGCAATGTTGAAATCGATAAACGAATATGAGTCATTACCTCGCTGATAATGGTGCATTGAAATAACACAATGGGGAGCTATGGACATCAAATGTTTGCCCTTAAGTATGATTTTCTTGCTACCGCATAGAGGTTTGTGGGCGTTTAAATCCCTCAACATTGTAAAAGGAAGTGGGAGTTGCTCTTGTAAATCATGTTACTCAAAAGAAGAATGAGGAGGAATAGAAACTGAACATGACATGAAAGTTTCCTGCCAAGAATCAGGAACGCGCCCAGCCTGAAGCTCCGTATCCAGAGCAACAGGACAGTGAATAATATTATTCATGAAGATACCTGAGCCGCCAGACGTTTGTTCTTCCTCATTAGAATACGTAGTATGGAGCGCACAACTTTTAAGTGATATTTTAATTTTGTCAGATATCCTCACGCGAGTTTTTTTTTTTTAATATAAAGAGCAATTGCAGCGATGCGACGATGTGGCGCATGGCTGATTTTGCAAAATTGAATCCTGGCGACCTGTAATCACTTACCATAACGACTAAGTCGTTCGCCATAAAATTTTTAGCGATGTAAAGGAAACAAGAGGAGAACCGCTGTCGGCGGCGTGGTGATATTTCTGTGTTTATTTTGTTTGTGCGCACAGCGAATGTGCTCTTTGTCTGAGGTACCACACACTGTTGAAGAACTAACTACTGAATCTGGCACAAAGTTGATAACTGTGTTTAAAGCAGTCTAAAGGTAGGCCTGGGTCAATCAATGGCAAAGTTGCTAGGTGGTTTTGAACAGTTTTAAATGTCATTGCTCACGTACCACACACTCACTTCTGTCACTGACATTTGTTACAAGGCAAACGCAATGCACAGTCATGGGTAAAGCGAAACGAGAAAACAGAACTATTTCGACGCTGATTTGAATTCGGAGCGAATATCATTAAATAGCAAAGAATCGTTGGGTGATAGAATGTGTTGTTGAATACAATCAAATATGGGCTTTTTTGCAAGTGACAACAGAAAGTCAAATGTTTTGATAACCTACAAAGATAAAAAATTTTGTAAAACAATTGGAATATATTTAAAATGTTTGATAATAATTATCACTAAGTTGAAAAAAATATGTTAAAAAATTAAGGTTAATCATTACTAATCTGTCATTCGTAATATACATATTTAAAGTTATTTTCTTTTTCCACATGCCTCAATCAGTGTTATCAATGCAACTTCTGAAACAAAATGACATCAGAAAATAAGGGACAATTTCTAAGGCTGCTATCAAAAGTGACCATTCGCCGAACATTTTACATACACGCTAAACGAGGACAGAAAATTGGCAGTTGTAATATGATTTGAAAAATGGAGCGGGATACAAGCTGACGTCAAGCGCGAAACGTGAAAGGAGCGTCTTTGAATTATGTTGTGCTATTCCACTGGTCATATCTATCTCTGCCCATTGGTAACATTATTTTATTTCGAGGCACTTAACTCTTGTTCACGTGTTAACTTTCATAATAATCAAGCTGAATTATTAATGAAATGAATGCATGTCAGTTAAAGACGAGTGTTACAACATAATCTATATTTTTATCCATATTTTCCATATTTTGATGATTTATTTCTTTACAACATTATTATAGAAAGTTATGAGATTAAAGACGTGCTACAGAATTTCTTGGCTATTTGAACGTCTTGAATGCACAACGGAAAACTTCTTACCATTTTACCTCAAATTTGCGTTAGGTTTATATAACGTAGCACACCATAAGGATTAAACCAGCTGTGTTGTTTAATAAAATTAACCCTAAGACCTCGACAGTTCCACTGTATGATTTTATCAGATGTATCTGCTGTGTCTAATTCCGTTTAATCCGGGCCTAGCAGCCGTATGTTCATATATAAATAGTCGCAATCGAACCGCAACGGAGATATAGTAAAATGGTGCATGATCTGAACACTGATCTGGAACATTCTTGACGTCTTTTTGTCATCATTGATAATTGTTCACTGCTTCCCGTGCATGAAACCACCTTAACTTTATGTTTACATATTTTCTTAGTTCTTTGGAGGTTTGTGTTATTTGTCATTCTTGGAACCTGGTCTTGCGATCATTGACCCGGACACCCATTTTGGTTGACGACTGGTATACGAATGTCGGTTTCGACATTTACATTTATGTTTGGGCCTCATACTACCTTTTTTCATATATCGAGTGGGTTACGAAGATCTACTCAAATAGATCTCCAAGTTGGGGGCTATGAATACGTATATATATATATATATATATATATATAAAGGGCCTCCGTGGCCCAGTCGGTTAGCGATTGAGCAGTAATTCAGAAGTTAAACTAAATCGATATCTCGATCGTGTATCAAAATGGGCCATCAAATGGGTTGTTGATTTAGCTTCAGCCAAATAATACAGGTTCGATGTTGATGTCTTATGAAAGGACATAATGTGATGTATTATTGAAAAATCGAGAAAATTTCTGTATCGAATATTTTTTGGGAGGGGGAGGGGTGCGGATGCGAAACATTCCAGATACAACCACTGATTCCAATTACCGCACCGCAGAAAAAAAACTCATACAAATATTCATACGTTAGGAGGAATTTGCACACTTCAGCGCGCAAAATCAAAATCAGTTTTCTGACATAGCAGATGAGTGCGCAGATTTGAACATTCTCAGCACTCCCACTTCTGATTTACGATTATTCTTTCATTATGCTAAACTATATTACTGCAACGTAAACATATTTGTGCTCGTGGGATGAAATGCTTGGATGCTTTATAGCTACATTTACATGATTCCAGGTCTTTTGATCTTGGTTACAGGTGCCTTGAGTGGGCGTGTCAGGCCACACTCTGTTTCCCGAACCACAAGGTTAGACCCTTTATATCATTGTCGCACAGTTAAGCAAACGTAAAAGTCATACATGCATTAAATGATATAGTAAATTAGTCTCAGTGCCGGTAAATAACAAAAAATAACTTTGTAGACAACGCAGAAATTTGTGTGAAAAAGGCATCTACAGCCAATGTAAAATTATAACTACTCTTTGTAATTGTGGAGCATATAGGCATTAGTTTCTACGAAGTTTTGGGAAGATTATGTAGGAGAAGAGCAAACACTAAAAACGGTAGTCCGCAGATTTAAGCCACATTAGTATATTCTTACCTAAAAATGTGAAAAAAAGCCACCGAACAGATATATACCAAAAAGGAGGGCTTTCTGGTGTTTACTCAAGAAAGGTAGTACACATTATTACATATTTTGATATTTACAAGACAGGACTGTGCTTAACAAAAATATCACACATAGGACACAACATTAACACCTACATGTACAAAAATCTGTATTGTCAAGGAATACAGCATTTTACCAAAAAAATTTGAGTCGCGGACAGCCACGACTTTGTGGTTTCACTCGCATCTATAGATATCTCTCGCATTTACATTAAGTGTGTTTAGTTACTGCGATGCAGAAGTCAAAACCGACAGTCGTATAACAGCCGTCAATTAAAATAGGTGTTTGGGCCAATAGTCTCCTCACTCGCCTGCCAGGTGACATGTCTAAATTATAAGGCTATTATAAAACACTAACAGTGAGACGAATGTGCTAAAGAGAGATATGTGAAAAGTCCGAAATAAATGTTTAAAGGAATAGAAAATTGATCAGTAAGGCTCACGCCTCTCGGGGTTTTTTTTTGACATTTTGACAGTGATTTGCAGCCAAATCCTGGCTCAAATGATCCAAGAGGAGGCACCAGTGTTTTTGAAAACCACATTCGCTGTAACATCAAGGCGTCACATGGAGATATTTGACAAAGGCTGTAAATTTTACAGCCTATACACTTTACAGTACTTTCTCCGATGCAGAAGAGCGGGCTTGTGGCGGCTCCTCCATACTTGGAAATAAGATTATCATCCACAGCCCTGCTGCTCTCGATACCCTTTCAGACCGTGGCTGTCCTTGTTTCATTATATGAAACAATAGGTTTATGTTCAGTTTATGTTCCTGCTCATCCGTCATTTTGGCGATTACTTAAGTTAGTAGAGCAACTCCTGTCTCCATTGTACCGGAGATTTTAATGTTCATAATGCTCTATGGGGCAGTGATGATATACATGCTGAGGGCAAGGAAGTTGAAGATTTTTTTTTTGGAGGAACTGTGTTATTTCAGTGATGTTTTAATAGCAATTTGCATCCAGCTGGTTCATATTCCGACGTCGATCTAACTAACACGGATCCTTCAATTCGTCCTAAGTTTTCTTGGAGTGTGGACGATGATTATTGGTAGTGACCATTTTCCTATTATACTAGAGCATCTCACTTCTACTTGGTTAGGGTGTATAGCGAAGTTAAAGTTGTTTAAAGCAGACTGGAGTGCACTGTAGTTGTTCTTTGATGGGGATATCATTCCAAAGATTCTTATATTCATTAAAGAATCATTAAGGACCTTAAAAAGAGGCGGGGCGCAGTTTTAATATCTTTACTATTGATAATAATTTAAACCGTGTTCATACTCGTGTATGTAGAGCTACAACTCGTCGAATACTTAAGTCCAAGAGAGGTTCTCTTTGGCCGAGCTTTGTTTCAGGCATGACGTCAAAAACACACGTTCGTTAGGTCAGCACCTTAAGAGCAAAGACAATAAGGCAACTGTCCCACATTTAAAAGATGGTGGCATTTTATTGACTTCATCAGATGATACAGCCAATGAACTGGCAGAAAACACATTTCGTTTTTTCTTTCTGTTTATTATTTTTTTTGCTGTCAACTATTCCAGCTAGTATCAGCATAATAAAGAACAAGAAGAGAAAATAAAATTGTCTTTTACTTTTAAGAACCTAAAAATCTATAACCATTCTTTCTCTCTTACAAACTTCCAGGCTTCTGTAAGAAATAGGACAAGTCACTGCGCGTAGTGTTGGTAACGTCAGTTTCTGGATCGTTCACCATCTGAACCACTTTATGCTCTCCTGGACGTAATTAATATTTGGATGACTGGAAATTTCCCACAGACATGTAGGGAGGCGTGTAAGGATCATACTGATCTTTCTAATTACCGTCCCATAGCATTTACCAGTTCAATCTGTAAGACTATGGACCGGATGACAAATGATAAAAAATGATATTCCAAACGAAATCCAAAGCAGGCATCCAAACGAAACATTCGTGTATCGCCATTTGTCCGATAATCACGAAGATTGAACGCGACACCATACAGTAGAAAGAAGTCAAAAATAAAAGAAATAAAGCTGGTAACGTGCAAAGTAACTTTGCAGTGATCTTGGGAAGAATTTGTAGATTCACAGCCTCAGAGTTTAAATCAAAACTTAAAGTCTCACATTGTGAACATTCTCAGCACCTGAACTCTCAATTCCAGAACATTATTAACTTATGTGCAAATATGAATGCACCGTAAGTATATTTTTGCTCATGGGACGAAATCTTTGGGGGGCATAATATTCCTGGTGTTTTGATATTGGTGACAAGAATGACTGTCACAAAATCTCAGTTCATAACGGAATTGTTTGGGCAAGAGCCCGCACCCAGATAAGCCCGAACAATTCCATTATGAACTGAGATTTTGTGACAGTCATTCTATTTATCAGCATTTCTCTGTTCTATAGTACATTATAATATATTCTATAATACAATATCCTAATGTGTATGTTGATTTATTCCTGTCGCTACCCCTTTTATGGCCATTACAGTGTGGGAATTCCTAATGAAGTAAATAAAAAATTTTTGTAAAAAATTTAATTGCTAGATTTCAAAAACAATATCCTAGCCATTCTAACACAGTATGCCTGTTTGTTGCTGTTTCACTTATATGAATTATATGTGTGATGTTATTAATAATACAGGAAAATAAATCATTGTCACATTCGACAATCAATAACGATATAGAGATTAACGCTGAGCCCTTAGCCCTTATCCCAACCTCGTCATGACATTGCTGAAACATTGCCGATGTGGCGTTAAGCAATAGCCATTAAAACAATATTTCTTCACGGGAAATATATTTTTAATAATAAAATAAATAAAGGTTATGCGAAAACGTAAAACAACCGGCATTTTCTAATACTTTAAGGAGGAAACAGGTTAAATCATTCACCTTTTAAAGGGACAGGATTGCCCAGACAGTGGGTATTTTCGCGATATAACAGAATGACGTTAGTGTTAGGTATTTTTCTCAAGAAGTAAAAGATCGTTATCCCCACCATCATCATTGAACGTTAAGTAAATGTTAAAACCAAAAAAAACTCTGAAAATTCAAGCCTGCCAGAATATGTAAATGAGTCAATTCAGTCAATTCAGTGGAAATAGAGCATGCGCACAGCCCTCGGTAAATTCCATATGTAAACAAACGTGATTGAAGACATGTGCTGAAGAAGGACTCGCGGCTCTCTAGTAACAGAATCGGCTAAAAAGACGCGTAAAAGAGAACTCAGCATGTTGACAAGCAAGTCTAGTGTTTCTAGTAATTGCTGGCCAGATGTCGTAAAACCACTGTTTGATAGGTGGGTGCAAATGTTGTTGTTGCGGTGTTAAACGTCGAACAGACACGTTTCTGACTCTTCTGAGAAGGTTACTGGTAACCTTTGCTCAGTGGTGTTTAAGCTGCTGTACTCTGCATGTATCTATGTGTATCTAAATTCGAAATTAATCGAGTTATTGTAGCCTATATCGACTGTTCCTGAACGCCTCCAGATACATGTATGCTTCGGGTCATTTCCGTTGAATATTAATGACGCAAAATGGCCTGCCATCTTTGTGTTGAATTCGAATAGCGGCAGGACTTATTCGGGCTTTTACAAGCTACGACGTATTATCGTAATTTTTCAGCTTTGTCGCTTTTGCGCAT
This sequence comes from Acanthopleura granulata, assembly GCA_016165875.1. Lineage (NCBI taxonomy): Eukaryota > Metazoa > Mollusca > Polyplacophora > Chitonida > Chitonidae > Acanthopleura > Acanthopleura granulata. The sequence goes on from JABBOT010000032.1 coordinate 1,991,570, forward strand.
GTCATTTACTCCAGCACATTCTAAGGATATTGTTTTTTCCTATGGTATTATGCAGAATATGTGCTGCAAATCATTGCCATAATTGTAAAAGAAGAAACAGGTTTCTCCACTTAAGATTACACCGTTGTCGGCTCATGTGAAAAAACCAAAGAACGGCTGGGATGGTTAAGCGAGGAAACGACCTCAGACTGATTTCCCATGTTTAAAGTGTTCCACATTTTCATTGAGCGTAACAGTTGCAGTAGCAAACATACCGTATGACATTGAAGATGGTGCTATGTGTTTAACGAGATCTGTGTATCTCTTGCTGGGATTTGAATACACCAATATCACCCATTTTGATGTACATGTAAGTAATTTTCTCACAAAGTGTCTAAAAGCATTGAACATTTTTAGTCTCACCTCGATCGGACTGATATGCCATAGGATGTGTTCAAGTTTGATTTGTTCTAAATTTGGTAAATGAGGGACGTCCGTGTATCTAGTCGGTTATCATATGGGGCGTCTCTCTGATAATCGCGGTAGTCAAACCTTAGCTATGTGTCCAATAACGTTGGATGTTCGATAATCACAACGAAACTTTCGGACGCAATCACTGACGCCAATTTCCAAACAACAGAAATTAGTCATCAGAAAATAATGCTGGTAGAGTGCAAAGTAAATCTTCAGTCATATTAGGAAGAACTTGCAGACTTCAGAGCGCGAGCTCAATATCAGTTTTCAAACTTAAAAGTCGTAAATAGCGGCTCGCATACAAAGAAACATATGGTGCGCTTGATACGCTGTTGGCTACACCCATAAATGGGTGCGCAAATGTAAACTCTCAGCACCTGTGTTTCCAGTTCTCGATTACTATCTTATTTATTCGTACAACGTAAGCATATTTTTGCTTGTTTGATGAAATAATTAGATCCTTATAGCCAGGTTTACAAAATTTCTGGCGACAGGTGTTTTATCCACATTGTATTTCTATCACGGAACGAAAGTCAGCATAATACTTATTGTGTTGGTCAGCTTACATGTGTGGAATAACATTAGGTGAATCAGTGAGAATAGGGCTGTACTGTGTGTGTTCATCACGGACCGAGCTGTTCCACAAACAACAATTTTAGTCCAATATTATATATGTCGTCCATGCACAGGTACGCAACCGTGAATGAGACAGCTGTGTTGAATTAATGTATATTCAATTAATCAATCAGTAAGAGCAAATTACAAACGCAGGTAACATTGTAGAAACAGCAGAAATTTGGATGAAAAAAATTATCTGTGGCCGATGTAAAATAAAAATAACAATTTGTTTCTTAGCACGCCCGCATGCGTGTCATTAGTTTCCGGCAGGTGTCCGAAATATTATTCCAGAGAATAATAAACGCAAAACCAAAAACTAATGTAGTCTTCGTATTTTAGTGATATCATTATCTGGTCAAGCCGAAAATGTAGAAAAAAAAACTAACAATTACACACGAAAAGCAACATTATTCCGATCTTGATTCAATAAACACTATGTTTAGTAATGTGTTTGTTACAGTAATCATATGCTCATATAATGAGCATTTTAACATATTTTAATATTTTACAAGACATTTTTATTGGAATACCAGTCCATATTGAAAACATCGGCAAAACATCAATCAAATAAATAATCAAATCATGTATTTGAGAAAATGCCTCAGATTATTTACCACATAAACAAGTAACATGCTTTCTATAATGATCATGCGGCCCCCGTGGTTCAATTGGTCGGTGCGCTAGCGCAGCCCAATGACCCAGAAGCCTCCGATCAATGCGGTAGTGTGAGTTCAAGTTCAGCTCATGCTGGCTTCCTCTCCGACCGTACGTGGGAAGGTCTGCCAGCAACCTGCTGATAGTTGTGGATTTCCCCAGGACTCTGCTCTATTTCTTCACATCATAATGCTGACTGACGTCGTATAAGTGAAATATTCTTGAGTACGGTATAAAACACCAATCAAATAAAGAAATAAAGAAATATAATGATCATATCCCCTTATTTCATTTTTTCATAGTCTGTATGAATACAGACCAGGACGCATTTATTAATTGTAACAGAAATGTGTTCATGTTCCAATTTATGAAATAAATACTTATTGTTCATGTGTATGATGGACAAGATAGACAGTTGTGAACAAAGGCAAAACTTGTTGACAATTGAGGTCCTAGCACTGAGGAACTACGAGTACACTAGAAACAACCAAGCCTTGAAATTAAAAGGCAGTCAGCTTGCTTTATAATATAACCCATCTTGAGATCCTGCAAAGAAACATAAGTAGCTATAAATGCACGTGACCTTTTGCGAGGTGTCTTTAACACGATTATTTTAAACACTGAACTGCAACGTTGTATACTTACATATGAGTGTTGCCTTTCTGCATTTCATCTGGACGTTAAGGTTCAATTCCTGCCCGAGTTCTGTCATTCGTGGGGCCTCAGTATACCGCCAAGCACTCGAATGTTAGTGAAGCTGTTGTACAGTTTTACGTTCGTTGAAAATTATTTGCTTAATACCATCATGGCGGCAAGGTCTTTACGTCAGGCGTTGGAAAGTTTGTCAGTATAAATAGCGGTGGATCACCTCGGGTGCTCCGGTATCTTCTACCCATAATACTAACCACCTCGTATAAGTTAATTATATTTACAAATCACTCAAGATGATGTCATATACTCTTCAGTATGTATGTGCGAAAACTATTTTCCGCATCCTGGTTTAACATGTTATCGCCACTATATAACTGTTATATTGCGCACGTGGCGTAAAACCATAATTATGCATGGATTCAAAATATCTCTGCATGTATATCGAAGTATCTTCCAATATACCATACATGATCTGATTCACTGACTAGATATTTGCCAACATTTTCGGGCGTAAAGCATACATTGACAAAGAGTAGTAGGTGCCGTTGTGTTTTACAATGTCGTATTTAATTTTTATTTGGAAACAAATACTTGTGAAAAGTGCCTAAAGGTGTCAACTTTAATAACACATCCTCAACCAAAATATACATTTAACAGTGAACGAATGGACAAGTGACATTACTGATACTGATAATGGTTTTGTTAAAGTGGCTACATTCAGCCAACCGGGAGCGGTTTTAGCTAATTGTTGGATGAATAGCCTACCAGAATATAATAATACAACAACCATCAAACCCATCCTGTTTACACCAGACATAAACCGTACCATCCCATGTTCAAGTTAATGTAATAACTCCGGTGATCGACAATAGCGATACACTATCAACTCTCAGTCACCTCCTGCTCCACACCTCACCTAAACCTTGCTGCTTTACGATGTCCTTACGCTAGCCTTACGATATGGAATAAAACGGCCCGTTACGATCTTGCCAGTACATATTACAATCGTTTCATAACGCGTTGGTGTTACGGAATACTGCCCAGCTAGCCACTAAAGATTGGGTTGTCTTCGTTAAAGGGTAATTGTCCCTACATTCGATCTGACATTCTTTTCATTTTTCAAAATGCAACCAGTTTGAGGCCATGCTGTCTTTAAATCGCTACATACATGCCATGCTTGTCGGTATCATATATGGCAATGGGAATGTTTTTAATGAGATATGTTCTCGCATAGAAGGGATAAAATTGTGAAAATCGAGAACCATCATTTTTGCGAAAGGCATAATCATTGAGAATACAATGAAATCAGAGGTTCAAAATAATCAATAACACTGAATGCTCTTCTCTTACGCTTGACGCGCACAAAACATTTTGAAATGTGGCAGCTGGGAAATAAAAGTTACAGTAGAGATGTGTGTTGCCAGGACGAATCTCACTCTAGCCACGATTTCAGGCAGTGTAAGGGCTAAACATGTCTTCGCACCATATGTTACCCGTTAAATCAGCCTAATGCGGCCTGAGGGCATAGTGGGTGCTAACAATTGTAACACAGTATTTGAAGTATATAAGCTCGCAACAAGCATTTTATTATTCATAAATTTATACGTTGGATATTGATGCTTCTTATTTATTCTAAGAGTTTTAAATCAGACTCTTTGATTTCAAAGTTAACCGAAACACCAACAATTAGAAAATATTACATTTTACGATGACCACTAAAGGCCATGTAGTTATTACGTGACTAGATTCTTAAATGAACTTAGGTTTTATTTTTCAAAAAGTTAAATTCGAAAGTTAACTGGCACCGATTTCAAAGACTGCAAACCGCGGCTTAGATCCAGTTCCTACAGGTGTATGTGCACAACCCTTTTTGTTAAGGTTACATAACCGGTATTTCAAAATACACAATTTTGAAACATTTCATTTTTACTTGGTTGCACATATATTGTTTTACCGTAAACAGGAAGGTAAGGAAGATTTGTTGTCAACCCTTCATTTTTGTTTTCTAGTCTTTAATTTCATCAGCTGTATATTATCCTTACTCGGTCATGCATTAGCATGCAAATGTATCAAACGGTATCTAGATGCACTGATTATATAGCAATTTAAATTGGACCTTTATGGCTGAAAATATATAACCCCTTCTTTAGTAAATTTCTATAACTATATAAATAAATATAAAATAATTAATAATAATTAATGCTACAGCATACCATACATGTATAAGCAATTATATTCAGAGAATAAAGCAAAGAATTTTAAACATCTGAATTAAGACTTTCAAACCATTGTATCCTGTCAGACTCGTGATTGTCCTATGTAAAATTCACATTATTTTTAAGCAGTTATGTAAAAGAATGACCAGCCAGATTAAAGAAAGTCGAGAAGCGCACAAACTCAAGCAGAGATACTGCTGATTTTTATCCTTATATTTTATAAACTTAGCAGTTCACACAAACACAATATATTACATAACCAGAGTCTTCTAATGAGACAGTAGCTCGACTGGTTGGAACAAAATGGTCACACAGTCGATTATACAAAGTTATGTATGTATAACGATCAATGGACGATCAAAACTGAAAATCATTTCTATGAAATATGTATTTTCATTCAGTTGTACCAAGTTTTGTTCAAACTGGACAAAAACTGTAACATTACTTAGTAGCCTTTTGAAAGAAATGTTAACTAATACAGTATACAGACAAACAGACGGACTACTGATCATCAAAAATCAAAATAAATACTACTAACTATGTATCTTTTATGTAGTCAACACTTGAACCGAGCTTCATGGAAATCATACAAAAACCGTTTTGTAGAAGAAGTGTATTGAAAGAAATGTTATCATAGTGGATAAACGGACAGAGAGACCGATAACCAATCACCAAAAAGAAATTCTGTATCTTGCCCTCTTGAACCGAGTTTCATTGAAATAGTACAAAAACTGAGTGTGAGTTAGTTTTCAAAATGGAAAAAAAAACCACTGACAATACGTCTTACATAATTTACTATAATGTACATTTTTATTAAAGGAAGACAAAATAAACCACCAATTCTTGGAAAGTACGTGTAACAGCACGATGAACAGCCCAATTTGTGACACCAAGAGCAGGATCAGGGCGAATGTCATACCATTAAAATACGAGTTGTTATTAACTCCCACTGAGCAACATACACGGTCTGATCCAGGTAGCGCATAAGCTATTGTCACCAAGTCCTCAAGAATAAATGCCTACCGTAATCTACATTTGCAGGAATGTGAAGTCAACCGACCCCCCGACCCGAGGTAAGTAAATTCAAACATGCAGCTCGAAACTTCGTTTACACCAAATTCATTTGATTCTTTCACAACAAATCGGTCTGAAAGTTGGAACAAAACTATCGAAGTATTATGTCCAAATGCTTTAACCTGATTTTATGTTGCTGTTGTGGCTTTTCTAGCATTTTTTCTGAATGACGCGAGATCCTGTGTCCAACACTGTTAGCCTTTGACGGCTGTCCACCTATTTTCTAAAACTTAATTCATCAAATCATTACTGTCTCTGAGCTAGCACGAATTATTTTTTTGTCCTTTCAAGCCTGCCATGGAAAAAAATACAACAATGCATGTGATCTAATGTGGACGCCTTAATGCGATTAAGCCATAATCATTCATTTATTCATTTTATTACGGAAGTAAGCACACACACTAAAATAGTTTTCATACCAAACAGTATATAACTCAAAAACCGATCAACCTACTCTCTCCAAACACATATAAATGGCTACACCATAACTCACTCCTCACCAGTCACTGTGACATTTTTTTTTTAATTTTATACTTTCTACATTAAATAATTGCCTCCTCACAACTATATATGTTACATTTTAGAATAAAGATATAAGATGTCACAGCCTATAGTGAAGAACATTTAACAGTGTAATGACCCAAAAGCTTTTCACCAATGCGGTAAGTCGACATTGTGAGATCAAGTCCAGCTCATAGTGGCTCCCTCTGGCCATACATGACAGGATCTGGCCGCAGCCTGCGGATGGTCATGGGTTTCACCCCGAGTTCTCACCGGTATATCGTGGCGAGAACATGTTCAAACCAGGCAGAAGTTGAAAGTTTTCGGCGCAATGTGATGAACACCAAAATGAACCAAAACAGACGAACACTTTTAAAAACCGGTTAGAAAAACCCCAATATCTGTTAAAAGTCGAAAACTACAACTTTTACATCTGTCATCTGAAATACTGTGAATATATACATATATATTTGACGCTATATTTTATAATAAAGGCTAACAGCCTTCACAAAATGAAAGTCAGCATCGCCAGAGGCGCTGTCAAACAAGTGGAATATAGAATCCACTGTGTAGAATCTTTGTCGAATATGAGCAAAGAATTATTCACCCTGCCAAAGGTGAAGAATATGCTTAAGAATATTAGACTTAAATTTCAAGGATTTTAACCCAAGACACAGGTTTATATAGTGCAGCTTTCGCCTCCCTGTCTACGACTGTTTTTCCACGGATATCAATATGACTTGGTATCCAACAAAATACAATATCTTACCTCCTTTAATCGGTTTTCTATGTATGGCTAATATTTCAAGAATTAATGGATATATAAAGTTATTATTCCCAATGGTCAAAAGGCAGGACAACGAGTCACTGCATATAATTGCTTTCTGGACGAACCCAGAGAACACATATGATATAGACAGGAGTACAGCCCTGGCCTCTGCAGAAAAAATGGAAGACGCAGATGGAAGAGTGAGAGAAGTGACTCGCTGTTCCAAGACAGCTGTAGTTGCGACTCTGTCCCCATCCTTTGTCCGGTCAGTATATATAAATTTATAATTCTGATAATTAGCCTGAATTTTAGCGAAAATTTGCTGAATTCTAAGAGGATTTGTTAGGATTTGAACAGAAGATAATCTGTTCTGTGGAAGAAGACAGGGAGGAGACTTTATACAGGAGACCAGAGCTATGTCCGCAAGTGTAATTTTAGCTTCCACAATATAGTCCCGAATACGAAGGCCGAACGAGGGTATCTTAATAGGACATTTACTATATATATCTCCAAATAATGAGTTGAAAACACAGTTGTAGGCAGGGTTTGTTAGATGAGCTTTAAACTTCATAACATATTGAAGGCTTAGTTTTATACGTCTGCGATGTAAAGAAGGATCATTAGACTCAACATATAACCTTTCAAGTAGTAAGGTTCTAAAAGCACCAAGGTTGAGCCTGAAACCCTGGTGATGGACCGGATTCAACATTTAAGATACGATTTCCTTGCGGAACCGTAAATGATGGACCCATCCAATTTAGACCTCATTGGAGACAGATTTAATAAAACAGATCCGTCAGCACCCCAATCGATGCTAGACACGACCTTCATTATAACGAGAGCGTTTGTACATTTAGCTTTAAGCATTTTTATGTCGTGTATAAGCGACAACTCCCTGTCAAATATCACCCCTGGAAATTTATGTTCAAGAATCGTCACTGGTTCACCACAAAATTTCGGCTCAGAGTGTAGATGAAGTTTCTGTTTATTACAGAAATGCATACCGACGGCTTCAGACGCAGCAAATGTAAATCCACTGGCAACTTATCTTATGGAATTAAAACAGCAGTTGCCGCTCGGTGTTATTCATATTTTAGCATGATAGCATATAAGGAAATCATCTACTTGTTAAGAACCCTCTGTGCACGTTGTTAATGTTTATATTATATATATATATATATATGTTAATATTTATGCTGCACATTGTTGGTAATAAAATATTGGGTACACCAAACTGCTGCGCATGAGAATAAAAAAGGGTGGACCCCACACATACTTTAAACTGACGATCAGATAAAGGTAAGCGATCTTTTAAACCCATATCTAAGAGATAGTTTAAAATACAACATTTCCTGTGGCGTCGTAGGCCTTTTCTAGGTCCGAAATATCGACAGCACATGTTTTTTTTATTAAAGAAACCATCACGAATATAGGTTTTGAACCGAACAACATGGTCTAAAGTAGATTGGCCTTGACGAAAACTACACTGAATATTTGAAAAAATCTTCTTTGTTTTTAAAAACCTTACAAGCCTATCGTTTATTATCAGTTCCGTTGTCTTATAGTCCCAGTTGGTAAGAGCTATGCGATGGTAATTATTTGGATGGTAAATGGTTCAGTAACTTATATAATACATTATCAGGACCACAGACAGTATCGTGTGCCTTTTTTCAGCGAAGTTTTACGCGCGTGAATTAAAAAATGACAATTACAGTCTTCTAAGTTCTTAGAAGTGAAGAGTAATTTAATTTCTGTTTCTGGTTGTTGATATTTTGAAATTCTGGGGAATAATTCTTAGACATGAAGATTTCTGAGATATTGTTTCTGCCAGCTTATTTGCTATATTTTCTGCTATATTTTATTTGCTATCTTTTAAATGTTGGACTTCTGCTTTATTGTTTTTGCCCTTGAGTTTCTGAACCATGTTCCAGACTTTAGGGATGAGTGTATTTGACGTAATGCCCGAAACAAAGTTCAGCGAATAAGATCGTCTCTTGGACTTAATTAGTCGACGCACCTAAGCTCTAAATATACGAATCTGGTTTAATTATTTTTATTACTAGGGCAATGATTAAATCTGCGTTCCGCCTTTTTACCGTCCCTTATGAATTTGCCACAGGAATTATTATACCAGTATTTACTTTTGAATTTTTGACTTGCCCAGGTTCTAGGAATGGTTCTATCGGCTGCTAATAATATAAGTTCATTAAATTTTAACAAAGGATCATCTGCAGCGTTGAGATTCTGTGGAGCTACACTTTCTAAGGAATTAGAAGTGAAATGCTTTAAACGTACAGGAAAATGGTCACTACCGAAGAGATCATCACGCACCTTCCAAGAAAAATCTGGGGGAGGTGATGGATATCATTACTACCCGAAGGGAATTATGGGCATTAAAATTCCCCATAGATATAAAGGCGGTGGCTGTTTTTCTTTGAAATTGTGCACCTGCGAAGATGACAAAGAAGAATGAGGAGGAATATAAACAGAACATAAAGTTATTGTTTCTGACAAACAAAAACAGACACAGGTCGCAACATACTGCCAACAGGTTGACTCATTGGTCGCCTTTTACTGCAAGCAGAGTGTACACGAAGACGTTTATTTATACGACTGCGACCAGCAATATTGTCTGAGGAAACTGGGCAGAGCTCGTGGGAAAGTCACGACCATGCGCAGCTTGCTGTCAGACCAACTCCCAATGGGGAATTTGTGTCCATTTTTGGTGATAAATTTGAGAGAACTTTCAGTAGAAAAAAAACAAGAATATATTTTATTTATATCTATATTATATTCCTGATCCAAATATTTTAAAACAGCAAACACGACGTCATTAGGCAGTATAAAATGGCCAACAGCAGTCAATTTGGTTTATGAAATTTCCCGAGCTTATCAAGATTGCTTTTGTAGTAGAGTACAAATAACAAATTATATTTTTGAAAAGTATACCCCCTGAGTTCACATTTCTGTTGTGCAACAAATCACATATGGTGCAGAAACACCTTAATTAAGCTATAATTACAATACGCCAAGGAAAACAGTGTAATATAAAGCAATCTGTTGGAGCTCCATGATATCAATACGGCCGAGGCCAAAGGCTATTAAAGCTAACAAAAAGGACTAGGTATGTGCGCCATTTCCGAATCTCGTGATGCAAAAGTTGATCTAGATTTAAATCGGTAAAATTAAAAATGACGCGATGTCATCAGTACGATTTCAGACCCTCAGCTAGAGTTAGCTATTGCCACAGGCTACGATAAAGCCGACATAAAAACAGACCTCATTATATCTTTAGCTCACATAATTTGTAAAGGCTCATATGCCAAGCTAAAACAATTCAAGTGGCTAGCCACTCTCTATGACTGAGTGTTACAACAAGCACATTTTAAATGTTGCAATTGGCACAATTCAATATGTGTAGAAAGTATTATAGCCCTCCATCTTAAGTCGATAAAAACAATAATATGAAAATTTTGGTTGAGGTTTAATTTTTGTAACTTTCCAGTGGGTTTTATGACACTCGAAATGCATGGTCAAAGCCAGCTACGCATACGTTTACACTCCCTCGTCTGCTTGTGCATGCGGGCGATTTGTTACAAAAGAACCAGTCAAAGACGCTCGTGTGGGTACTCCTGCAGTCTGAAGTTCATTGAAGAGCACTTTTCTTTCAACAGTATGTCACTCATATATCTGTAGGTCACCTGCGCATTTGTTCGTCATTGAATTGCCATGATTGGTGATTCATACCTTTCTAACTCCGGGTTCCTCCACTCATAAAACTGCTACTATGTAAGATGAGTAATTCTCGAGTATGGCGCTATGGAACAATGGGGAAAAAAGCAAAGAAAAAACAAGTAACACACTGTTTTATAATGTTGACAATAACTGAATTTTTCCTCGCGGAAGAGTGTTCTAGAAAGATTTCACCGTTCACATATTCAGTGAACACTCGACTTATATTTTTATATTTTCGTATCTGTATTCACATAAATATTCCACTCATTCTGGTAAGTCGATTCAATAATTATTCTCTAACTATGAACATCTACATATATTTATCCAATACCTCTGAACATGAGTAAAATATGTATGTGTTCAAAATTTGCAAAGATACATGATTTGATAATAAATTCAGAATTATACATATGTATACAAAGGACTTTGATACAAGCAGGTGCAATTGTTTAGCACATTTGTATAATTCGATAATATCGAAAGAGCTCAATTGCTGAAAGATTTTCTACCAGCCATATCCTACTCAGGCGAAGTAAATTAGGCTCGTGGGCGAACGCAAGGCCTTGGTAGAGCAGCTCGTCTGGACTGGACCACCTTCAAGAGACTTGGAGCAGTTCAGGGCAAACAACCTTGGACCAGTATTCACAGTAGCAATTAATGACTGTTGTATACATTCAGAAGATGGGATTCAATGAAACATCGAGATTCGCATCCCTAAGATATGCGAATTTACAGCCATATCCAATACCTTAGGACTTTTCGGCGAAGTTTTACTGAATTATAAGAGGATTTGTATTTGATTGTTTATGTTTACATCGATTGAGTAGTAAGTTGGGCTGTGGAAGAAGCCAGGGAGGAGACTCCAGAAAGGAGAACGGAATTATGTCCTCAAGTTTGGTGTTAGCTTCCACAATATAGTCCCGAACAGGAAGGCCGAACGAAGGGATCTTAATAGTACATGTACTGCATTGATCTACATATTATGGATTGAAAACAAAGTCGTAAGCAGGGTTTGTTGGCTGAGCTCTATGTGTTATAACATACTGTAGGCTAAGTTTTATACGTCTGGGATGTAGAGAAGACTCATTAGCCTGAACGTATAAACTCTCTTATGGTGAGGTTCTAAAAGTACCAAGGCTGAGCCTGAAAACTTGGAGATGGACCGGATCCAACATTTTAAGGTACGATTTCCCTGCGCAACCGTAAATGATAGGTCCATGGTCTAATTTAGAATGAATAAATGAATGAATGATTTTGGCTTAGCGTCACATTGACAATATCTCAGCCATATCTTGGCGAGAACATGTTCAAATCAGGAAGCCTTGAATAGTTTTCCACATGATGTGATGAACATTCAAAATTTAAAGAAAAACAGACGAACATTTTTTAAAACCAGTTTAAAAAAAAGTACATGGTAGTTAAAAGTCGAAAACCACAATTGTTTGGTATTTTATACAATGAAAAATATATACATATATAAACTATATTCTATTGTATAGGCCAACAGCCTTCAAAAAATTAATCACAGCATCGCCAGCAACGCTGTTAAATAAGTCAAATATAGAGTTAACTTTGTAGAATCTTTGCCGAATATGAGAAAAGTTCACGCAGTCAACAAGGATATGTTTAATGCCGTATTGCGCATCACATACAACACACTCGGGAACGCTGCTCCTATCCAGGATAAAATTATGTGAGTTAGACGAGAATGCCCAACACGGCATCTTGATAAAACGACTTGTTCTCTACGAGACATACCAAAAGTATAAGAACCATAGCCTATGACAGGGTGAATGGCATGCAGTTTGTTATCGACCTGCAGGTTCCATTCATTCTGCCAAAGGCGACAAATATATTTCAGAATATTAGATTTAAAATCAGTGTAAGGAATTTTAATCTTAGATATGGGTTTACTAAGAGCAGCTTTCGCTTCCGTGTGTTTCCGTGAATACCAGTATGACTTGGTATCCAACAAAATACAATATCTTTACCTCTTTTAATTAACTTTCCACTTTTCACTAATATTTCTAGTATTAACGGATTTTGAAATTTATTTTGCTCTATTGCCAAAAGGCAGGACAACAGGTCATTGCATATCACTGCCCACTGGGCAGAGCCGGATGAAACATATGGTAAAGCCAGAACTATAGCCCTGGCCTCGGCAGAAAATATTCAAGATAGGATGGAAGGCGAAGAGAGGTGACTCGCTGTTCTAAGACAGTTGCAGCCGCGACCCTGTCCCCATCCTTTCACCCGTCTGTATATATAAAGTTATAATCCGGGTAATTAGCCTTTACTTCAGCGAAACTTTCCTGAATTATAAGAGGGTTTGTATCGGATTTCTTATGTTTACGCATATCAAATATTAATTTAGGTTGTGAAAGAAGCCAGGGAGGAGACTCCGGAAAAGAAACCGGAGCTATGTCCTCCAGCTTGATGTTAGCTTCCACAATGTGGTCCCGACCACGAAGACTAAAGGAAGGAATTTTGTTGGGACATTTATTATATTTATCTACGTATGATGGATTAAAAATAGTCAAAGGCAGGGTTTGTAAGGTGAGCTTTAAGCTTAGCAACTTACTGAAGGCTGAGTTTTACACGCCTGTGATATAAAGAAGGTTCATTGGCATCTACATATGAACTCTCTACTGATGAGGTTCTAAACGTACCAAGGGTGAGCCGTAGACCTTGGTGAAGGACCGGATCCAACATTTTAAGATATGATTTTCTAGCGGAACCCTAAAGGATGGACTCATAGTCCAATTAAGACCTCACCAGAGAACGATACAAATTAAGTAAAACTGATTTGTCAGCACCCCAATCGGTGCTAGACACGACCTTAATTATATCCAGAGCCTTTCTACATTTAGCTTTAAGCGTTTTTATGTGAGGTATAAAAGATAATTTACCATCGAATATAACCCCTAAAAATTTATTTTCTCCAACAGTTTTCACTGGTTCACCAGAAAATTTAAGCTCAGGGTCTAGATGAAGTTTGCGCTTATTACAGAAATGCATACCCATGGTTTCAGAGGTAGAAAATCTGAAAACATTGGCAACTGCCCATTTCTTGATCTTATTCAGACAAATCTGCGGTTACCGCTCGATATTATTCATATTTTTAGTACGGTTTTTTTTTAAATCCATATCAGCAAGGTCTTTTAAAATATCACATTTCCATGTGGTGTCGTAGGCCTTTTCAATGAACCACATGTTCATTATCAATAAAACCATCACGAATATAAGTTTCCAATCGAACAAGGTGATTCATAGTGGATCTACCTTGACGAAAACCACATTGTTTATTAGATAGTAGCTTGTTGGTTTCAAGAAACCAAACAAGTCTATCATTTATCATCCGTTCCATATTCTTACAGACGCAGCTGGTAAGAGCTATGGGACGGTAATTATTTTGATCAGTGTGATCCTTAGCCGGTTTGGGAACCGGCATAATATATGCCTCCCTCCATAAGTGTGGAAAATTCCCCGTTATCCAAATGTCATTCGGTAAGTCCAAGAGAGTGTCGAGTGGTTCAGTGGTAAATGGTTCAGAAGCTTAAAATATACGTTATCAGGACCACATGCTGTATCATGTGCCTTTCTCAATGCAGTTTTTAGTTCATCAATATTAAAAGGACAATTATAATCTTCTAAGTTTTTAGAAGAAAAGGGCAATTTAATTTTTTCCCTTTGCTTTTTAATATGCTGAAATTCTGAAGTATAATTCTCAGAAGAAGATTTTTTAGAGATTGTCTCAGCTAATTTATTAGCTATATCGGATGGAGAAGTTAATATATTATCTCCATCTTTCAAGTGTTGGGCTTTTGCTTTATTATTTTTGCTCTTAAGTTTCTGAACCATATTCCAGACCTTACGCATGGGTGTTTTTGACGTAATGCCTGAAACGAAGTTCCGCCAACAAGATCGTCTCTTGGACTCAAGTAACCGAGGAGTTTTAGCTCTAGGAATACGAACCTGGTTTAAATTATTTTCAGTAGGACAATGATTGAATTTGCGTTCAGCTTTTTTTCTGTCTTTTATGGCTTTACGACAGTCATTGTCTTACCAGGGTTTACTTTTGGATTTCGGACTCGTCGAGGTCTTAGGGATAGTCTATCTGCAACTCGTAAAATATGGGATCACCTACTGTGTTGAGAGTCTCTGGAGTGATATCAGCCTTACAGAACATCTCAAATGCCATCCATTCTGCTTTATCGAACTTCCACCTAGCTACACGTTCTAAAGAATTAGAAGTGAGATGTTCTAGAATAATAGGAAAATAGTCACTGCCACAAAGATCCTCATGCACTCTTCAAGAAAAATCCGGGAGAAGTGATGGATCGGTGATAGTGACATCGATAGGAGGATAAGCGCCATTACCCGGATGTAAATGGGTATTAGAACCATCATTGAAATAACACAGTTCCGCCTTGGTTAAAAATTCTTCAATACCTTGCCCTTATTATTTATGTTATTACTTCCCCATAAGGGGTTTTGGAAATTAAAATCTCCCATTATTATGAGCGGTGTAGGTAACTGTTCTCTCAAATTATGCAACTGGAAAGCTGACAAAGGGGTGTTCGGAGGGATATAAATCGAACACAATTTGATTGTCTCAGACAATTAAACTCCAACAGCCACAGCCTGAAGCTCTGTATCCAGAGCAACAGGACTGTGGATAATATTGTTATTTATGAAGATAGAGGAACCGCCTGCAACTCGCTCTTCTTTGTGACAAAAGGTACTACAAAGTGAATAATTTTTGAGTTAGTTTATCTTTGTCAGATGTCTTCAGGTTAGTTTCCTGAAGACAAAGGCAATATGCTTTAATGATTGGACCAGCTGTGTTATTTCAATAAAATTAACCCTTAGACCTCGACAATTCCGTTGTATGAAATTGTCGTAGGTACACATTACGGAGGGAGGCGTATAAGAGATTTCTCTTTATGTCTGGATCGAGGACGACCCTTCCTTGAAGATCCGGTGGAAGGTCTCCCTGGTGCCGGTGATGTATCCATCACATCCGCATCTGGTGTTGAAGGGACAACGCCCGCCAACGATCCAAACTTAAATGTTTTCACAGGATCTCACATTAAATGTTTGCACAGGATCTCTAGTAGGGCCACTCGGTTTAATGGTTTTAATATTATTATTTTGAAGTTTGTTTTTGGATTTGTTTTTGCCAATATTATTTTTAGAGGGCTGAAGTTCAGGTATACTATTTTTTCTGCATTGTTTACTGGTTTTATTTCTTGTACTGAGGTAGTGTGGGTTGAACATGAGTTCCGGGCAAGTTGAGCTGAAGGTTCAAAAGAGATCGAACTAGGTTTGTCGTTTCCAATTGGCCAAATAAAGGAAGTTTGAGTTGCTACAGATGTTGCAGCTCGCTTGACTACATTGGCAAACGAAGTCTGCGGTGAAGTGCTAGAAAGCGAGACCAATTTGCGGGCCTGCTGATAGGAAATGTTGTTTTTAGTTTTTGAATTAGAATTTTGATTCTGCGCTTTTCTTTAATGAAAAAGGGACAGTCCTTAGAGGAGGCTATGTGATCTCCGCCGCAATTGCAGCACTTAACTGTGCTGCTGCAGTCAAAACCATCATGACCTTCGCTGCCGCATCGAAAACAAACCAGTTTGATTTCTTCTTCAGATAGGTCGAAAATATCTCCATCCCTGTCAAGTATTATTCCCTGACAGCTGTTCAGGGTATTGTGAGGGGATGTAAAAACAGATATGTCGGAAATTTTATTTAATGATAATAAATTTTTTGATTGTTGTTTCCGGAAACATTCGATGAGAATATCTCTGGATCGTATTTTTTAAACATATTTTAAAGTACCTGTTGCACCTTGTAAAGCTCTTTTTAAAAGAAAAGGATGAATTTTAGAGGCCGGCTTTTGTTCACTCTTTGTCGAGAGAACGATAAAAGCCTGTCAACTTTCCTGTCCATTGTCAAGTGGGTCTCACAAAACCTCCAGCTTCCTCTTTTTATCAGCACCTGAAGTTGGCTGAGAGGACGATCGAATGTTAGAGACATTTGGCGAAAGGTTTAGGGAAGTCATAATGTATAATTAGGAATTCACCCCACGTGTTCCCCACCCACCACGGAGTGCCAACAAGGGCGATGCCTGAGCCTGGGGATACCCAGCAGGAAAGACACCAAGGATTCCACATGGGGTATACTCAAATAGATGGCCTTAATATGCACACCCCATTCCCCACCCGAACTCCTCCATGACCCACACAGTGGAGGAGGTAGCACATCAGACACGAGCTACTTGATTGACCCATGAGCCACCGCCTCAAACGTAATCCCACGAACAAAATTTAAGAAAAATCATTTTTTCGCCAATGTGTTGATATGGAGAAATTTTGGGACCACGCAGAGGCAGGCGTGACCAGCCGATTGATAGGAGCGGGCCATCCGACCGCCCGTCTTTGGAGATGTAAGGCCCGAAGTGGTGTGTTGGGAGTGAGGATCTCGCAAGATCAACCCGCCCTGAACCACTAGGATCCCGTCCTCCCCCGTCATGGGTCGCAACCAACGGCATACAGGTCGCCCCTTTTAGCGGCCTTGTACGACAAGCCCGGGGAGGCTGTGGAACTATTCTATTCACCGGAACCACACGGGAGAGCCCTAGGTTAGTCGCCTTGTACAAGCTTGCGTAGAGAACTTGGGCCCTATTCTTTTCACTCACGGGAACCCCACGCGGGGTCTAATTTAGATCTCAGCAGAGAACGATATAATTTTAATAAAATTCAGCACATCAATCGGTGCTAGACACGACTTTAATTATATCGACAGCCTTGGGATTCACTGGGGGATGAGGCAAATATTTCCCAGTGTTCTGCTGATCCATGGGGAAGTCCTGCTTCCATGCATGAACTAGATACATTTTTGATGTGCTCAAACGTATCGGAAGGTAAGGCTGACCTAAGATCTGGGTGTTGTTTTTTATTCTAAGATTATATAAACGCGAAAAGAGGTACGTTTTGTGTATAACAGTTTTCCTGACAAGTTCCAGTAACAAACAGGCCCAAATGTGTAATGACACAAGATCTGACAAAACGGCTATACATAAACGACGTCACAAAACTCTCTGCCATTCAGAAAAAGAAAAATATCCCAGGAGTGTAAGGAGCAAAGCTTACGACAGACAGCAATCACAGAGCTAGGAGACGTCAACTGTTTATAAGCTGTGACGTAAATCTTCCGGGTTTACTGTCAATGTAACATATAAAATCATAGGAACAGGACAATTTTTCATGTGATATATTTTTATTATAATAAGTGCGTGTGTGAAGAATACCGCAAAATATATCAAGACCGTTGTGTTGTGGCAGTAGTAAAGTTTCTTGATCATTTCATGTTATAAAGTTAGATATATACTTAACTTTCAACCACAACTTTAGCGGCTTATTACAACCTCAGATGGCAAGAGTGTTCCACACTTGGAACAATTGGGTCACAGCTCACACATAATGTTTCATGTTAGCGGACGGAGGATGGTTAAACGTCAATTTCCACTGTCGAAGTCGTTGTTAGAAAAATACTTTACCGGAATAATCATAACACTGTCCAACCTTTTTGACAAACTTAACGTGAAAGACAGCGCATGTTCAAGGTTAAGTGTAAGGAGGAGGCATGATAAGGCGAGAAGTCTCTGCCTTGCGGGTACGATAAATTTATCATGATTTTTTTCCCCACATTACTTTTTCGTTTAATTTCGACTTATATAATACATGAGTGTATAGGTTTATGCCAAAAAAAAGTATGCATTTCTGGATCATTGAAAATGCTACAGTCAACTAAAATTGCCACATTGTCCAATTTGGTAAATTTCTTGCAGTTTTGGACCTACTCAAGCTCCAGTGTATGCATGAAGGAAGTAAAGTCCCAGAAAAAAACTTGTCGAGGATTATATTTCAATAAGTTTGATCTTTACACATGCACTATATCTATTTTAGGGGTCCACTTCCATCATGGTTAAAACAATGACTTTGCCTTTTGATTTGCACGACCTATCTTTCACCTTGATATGTACCGAATGCATGTTCTAGTATTTATACGTTGAGTTTAGTGTAGAAGTTAGCAAATGATGGCATGGGCTAGGGAACCCTGGATTCGAGCCTGTCTTGTCATTTCCATGAAATTGTGTTGTTGTTTTAAATAATGAATTCTGTAATAATGTCACACGTGTATAATTAAACATTTTAAAAACTAAAGAACTGATGAAAATACCCATCGATCTCATATGTATACTACATGTTTCATCCACAGGAAGCTCTTTTCCGGTATTGAGCTTGATCTGCTACAAAGAATTACTTTCATAATTATAGTATAACAATGATACACATGTGTTGTACTATATTCACATTCTCTGAAATTGGTCCCTCGTGCAATTTTGTTCACAATTATATTTTAAAGAAACGTGAAGCATAAAATTACTAGCTTAATTAGATCCTCAGAAAAGGGGACCACAGACCATGCATCAGATTCCACCGTGTTAAAAGAAAAGCAAAAAGTCAATGAAAAATATTAAATGCTGGAAGCCAAACAACACTCCATATGCCTCGTCAAATAACTTGTTTGGATAACTTGAATGCCGATGACCCGGTTTGCGGTTAACTGATGATTGTCAGTCGTCACAGACAAACTAATTCATTTCTGTTCACAACGGGCACTTTCAGCGCCTTAACATACCCCTGCTTTTAATAGCTGAGAAGGAGCGGAGCAATCAAGCCCCTTCTTAAGCACTAAAACTTACTTAATATACAAAGCATACATTGACGTGATTCGCAAAGTTCGTCTTACTGGGTATGAGCTGTTACACTGTCTTTGCGGGTGTTCAAAACGGGACATACAATACATTGTGCTGGTTTCTCCAGCTGCTTTGCACGGTACAGTATGGACGACAGCTGTCAATCATCCGTCTACACCCAGTGAATCAGTGAACTTTCATTAAGCCATAATTCCTGAAATTTAAGCCATTAATTCCGAGACTTCATGTGACAGTTGGAGCACTTTGATACATTGAAAGATTTGGTTATGTTCTAAACAAAAAATAAGCCAGCGTCCACCGTTGACACATTACAGACACTACTTATCTAAAATGAACTCTTCAGGCGGTCTACGAATGCCTGCCATTGATAAAAAGACCATAACCGTGCCTAGACATTTGAAATCGACACTTTCTTGAAATCGACATTTCCTTGACATCGGCACATAAGCCTACATGAAATAGGCATTGATAGGTCGCTGGACGCGACACGAAGACGGAGCAAATCGCGCGCCATTGGTGCCGTCCTCGTTGGATGAGACGTCCTCATCCGGCTTCCAAAGGTTAGCGCAAGGAAACAGGACTGGTAGGCCCGGTGACAGTATAATGTGACTGGGTCTTGGTCATGTTTGGTGTCGCCGGCAAGATATGCCGGAGAATTTAGGAATTTAGGATATCAAATAGCCAATAATGGGACTGTAGTGTGAGTATTTTATTCATTCATTTATTTGGTGTTTTACTCAAGAATATTTCTCTTAAACGAAAGG
The DNA here is from genome assembly GCA_016165875.1 of Acanthopleura granulata. NCBI lineage: Eukaryota > Metazoa > Mollusca > Polyplacophora > Chitonida > Chitonidae > Acanthopleura > Acanthopleura granulata. The sequence goes on from JABBOT010000032.1 coordinate 2,011,787, forward strand.
CGGCCAGTACTATGGTCGGAAAAAACCGGCGTACCGGCGTGAGCACATTAATTAACATACATCTACAACTAAATCCTACCTGTAATTCGCCAAGATTATTTGCGGATAGAACGCAAAAAGTGCTTGTGTAACAACAGAGCTGTTCTCTCTGTAATTCTAGGCCTACAGAGTGTGTTTCCATTGCGACTCCACTGGGTCATTTGCGATACGATTGTTACTGAGGTGTTTGCTTGTTTAGCGCCTAGCACAATGAGATAAGCAAGGTAGTGACTGAGTGTATAGTATGGCTGAGATATGACTTTTAAAGGCAATTCAGGTTGAATTAAAATTCAGTTTCAGAAAAGTATGACATTAGACTGACTGACGGCAAGAGAACATCCAACTGCAGAACTGGACGCCTGGAAGTGTTCTACAATGGTGTTTGGGGGTAGTGTGTGATGATGACACACCCGGCAAAGACAGGGCTGAAATTCTCTGTAGTTTCCTTGGCTATAGGTATGCTAAGAATTTTGTTACTAGCCGATGATATTCACTTTAATGGCTGACCTCTACATAGTGATTATCGTAACAGTGTGTGATCCGCGATGATGTATCGGCCCGAATTGTCTGAGGTCGGCCTGTGGTCCAGGGAAAACTACTTAAAGTAAATCAAGATAACAAATATCCACGAGCTTAAACTATTATAAGGCAGTCACTTCAGGGAACTCTTATCAACCCCTACACCACGGTTATTCCCTCACATGCAGTCGTCACTTGAGCCAGACGTGGATCACGCGAGGGAAGTTTCAACGTGCGGCATAGTTTAAAAACACATTTTCTTTAACACGTACGGCGAAGTCATTTATTGACAGTATGTTGCCCGTGTGGGCGAGTGACCGCTGATAGTGTCTGACTGCAATAACTCTCCACCAGTGGAAATGTTCAAATCCGACACTGAACGGTGATATCACCATGGTGGAAAAGATGAAACTATTGACGACTGCTGCAGATGTGTGAACATCTGATATATGTGCTCTATTTGTTGTCTACATTCCGTGCAGTGACCCCGCTTTTAATCCGGTGACCGTGTGTATTGGTTGCTTTGAGAAAAAACTTAAGGACTTCATTAAGACGGCCAGTCATATTTTCATTGAACCCCCAACAGTGAACTTTAAATTTAAAAACCCGTACCGCCGTTTTGTAAACAATATTTGAGTGAACTGGAACCCAAAAGGGCGAGAATTGCGATCAAACTGTAGGCAGTTTTGCTCGTAAAAGCTACATAATGCTCTTCCCACAACTCTCACCCTTAGGCTTTGTAGAGTGTGATTGTGGTTTCTTTGTATATTGAAATTGAGATATTAAATGTGTTTTCTTCACAACTAAATGCAACAAATTCCAATGTTACCTCAGGGGTTTACCCGGTAGAGAGCGCTTTGAATGTAAACATTGAAATGTACTTGAAATGTAAGTCCAGTTAGAAGCAGAAACAGATCTGACAGATCACTCGCTGGCACGTACAAGATAGATTTTGCTAAGTTCCGTGTGGGCACAGCGGGCCTTGAAATAGACTCTGGCAGACGTCGAAACCCTCCACCGCAGCACAGATGTTGTGCCATGTGTTTCTCAATTGAGATGTTGCTCCTCAGGCAAGAGATCGTTCATAATCTGAAGACTCCTGTGTTCATGTGACAAGTCAGTTTCCAGTCACCTGGTAATCATATCAGTTTTCAGTATGGGATGTGTTTTTGTTTTAATAGATAGTTTAGGATTTTATTTGCTTTCTCGTCTTTTTCCAGGGGCCTTATGTTCATCGTTTAGAGTATGATTGGATAAATACACAGTTGGAATTAAAGAACAACTGGGATACATCTTTTGATTATACACACCATACTCATATACTACACGATTTGGATATTGATTTCATTCATTGCCCAGAACATTCATTGCCTCGTTGCGTCTTCATTGAAAACTGCTTCCCTTAGCACGAATCCCTCCTTACTTTTACATTTTATACACTTTCTTAGTTCTTTAGTGGGGTGTGTTATTTGTCGTTTTTGGAAACTGTCCTTGCGATTATTGACCCGGAGCGCCCATTTGGTTGACGGCTTGGCTGAAGAATGTCGGTTTCGACGCCAAGGTTTAATTTCTTCCTTGCTTCCTTCTTTCTTCACCGTAGCATTTGTGTGAGTGTTCTGTGCAAACAGCCAATGGAAGTCTCTTTTCTCCACAACATCTTCTGGCAGATAAGTTACCCCGGTACCCCGTTTGAACAATTTGCTCATGATTTACAACAGCAGTAAGAATACTGGTTATTACACCTCACAGGCTAATACTTGGTTTCCATTTGTCAGTGCACGATCACATGATATTCTACTAAACATGATGTACAACGGTCATGAGACAGTGTACAACAATCACGCGCCAATAGCCAACGATCTCGTGCTCTTGTTTATTCCCCTTTTTCCACTCTCTACGGCCCACAGTGTAACCTAGCATCGGCGTAGAAGTCCAGTAATTTAGGTCTTCAGCAGAAAAGGTCCTATCTTCTCCTTTTTCTTCAGTTGGTTTTCTTTTAGGTATAATAAAACATACAGTGCATGCCGTGGGATTGTATATGAGAAATTATGGCCTATTTACAAACGATGTTCAACTCTTGCTCCGTACTCGTTGAACATCACTTCTATATATCTCAATCGCCGACATTGTCCCACAATCACTGGGTTGGGAAACCTACTGCCAATATACAGTCCATAACATGTAGGGAAGACAGTTCCATATAGAAAGAGAATTTAAGTAACAGTATTATCGTTATTGGAGATTACACTATCTGGATTTAGCATAGGTTCAATCGCTGAAAACTGACTGAGACCACCCCGGGTTTCGAACCAGCGACCTCTGAGTCAGGAACCAAATCTCCAGCAATACGTATCAACAACGTCTAGGTCACTCGTCACTCTTCTAAACAAATAAAAGGTATCCAGTACTAGAGCTTTTGTTATATCAAGGTGAAAGTGTACACTCTAATAGCCACAACACTGTGGCATTTGGGTGGTCTGAGAGCAAGTATATTTGCGACAAATTGGAGTCCACCCGAATGTGACTGTACGAGGGGCTGGCTTTCTCTCCGGCCATTCGTGAGAAGGTCCGCCTGCAACTTGCGGATGTTCGTGGGTTTCCCCCCGGGCACTGCTCGATTTCCTACCACCATAACGCTGGCCGCCGACGTATAAGTGAAATATTTTTGAGTTCGGCGTTAAAAACCAATCAAAAAAATAAATGAATAAATAACCGAGAGTTTGCACCTAGGGCTCCATTTTTTTTTCACATAAAACTGATAACGCACATATAAGTGAAATGTTCTTGAATAAGGTAGTTAAGCGTAATGAAATAAAGGAATAAATACATTAATTAACAAATAAATAAATAAATAAATTATGATATACATATGGAATCAATCGTCCAAGTCTTCTGATAGGCCCTGGCAGCTTCTGATAGAAATAATTTCCGACGCCTTTAGGTACAAAGAGAATTAAACGTTATTGCCTTCAAATGCGCAGTGAGTTTAACCCGACTCTAGTCCATATTATTTATCATAAAAAGAAATGTTCCTATTTTAATATCAGCTTGAAACCCTGCTTTATCTAAACCCCTTCTTTATTAATACAGCTGTGCCATTTCGTAAAATGACTGGTGTATCCTTTACGCTAAAGTAGAGCTTCAACTCTAAACACATATCAAGACATTTAGATTACAGTCGACATATGCGGAAACTTTAATAATAACTTCCTAACTGTGTTACATAAAATGTACACAGGACTGACGCCGCATTTGTAATTTGTCTATATGAAATTCTCCAACCTATTGTTAACATTTTCCAATCATATCCTACTATATCATCCATCAGTTTTCATATCCGATTTATTTATAAAACAGCTGTTACATAAGAATACGAATAATATTCCACGTTTTACGGGTATATTGTTCCGAGTTAAGGTGTGGTCACAATGGCTGTCGCAGTCTCATTGTGCGAGGAAAATATGCCACAGCGGTTACATAGTTGAACAAAATACAATACAGCACGCCAAAACAAATGTACAACTAGCAATAATCCAGCTCAACTTCAACCTGTATTTAATTTTACCATGAGTTTGAGTTTGTGATGATTTTACCCAGACATATTCTTCAAATATTATTGTGAACTGACCTATGTGTACATGGCCTTGGGAGTTCGACAACTAGCTCTGAAAATGACCCAGAAGTCTCTCACCAAGGCGATTCACCCCACACGGTGGCTTCCTCGGCAATCCTACGCTGGAAGGTCTGCTAGCAACCTGCGGAAGGCCGTTGGTCAACTCAGGTTCTGCCCGGTTTTCTCCCCCATACTGCTGGCCGCCGTCGGTTGTTGTTTATAGGGATGATCAGTTAAATCACTCACTGGCTGATTGCATGGGGGCTGATTGACTTATTGGTGTGTTGTGTCTATGTAACCGCTCACCAGGTGTATATCCGCGATAAAACACTTCTAGCTCCGGAAATAACCTTTACATATTATTTGTACCGCCTCGATGGCTTTGTGGTTAAAGCGTGTGCCTTGAGGTCGGGACATCCGGGATGAATGCCGAATGGGGTCATGCCAAAAACTTTAATAACGGTACTTGTTGTTGCCTTGCATTGCGCTCATCACCTACAGGCTAGAGCAAGAAAACAACACTGGTCGGTTCGGTGTCAGTGTAATGCAACTGGGTTGTCTGGTGTCTTCGGGGTGATGCCCAGGTCGTGGTAGCACTTTGGCGACATGGACTCACCCTGCCACAAGGAAAGACATCTACACTCTAAGGGCTCATTGTCGTCATATGACTGGAAAAATTTTGAGCTCGACGTAAGACCCAAGCGTACGTACATACATGCATACATAATTTATACATATACATACATGCCTATTTGCAAATATGAACGGCCCAAATCCCTCGGTAAGGTCAGTGATTTGCACCGGGCAGACTCAGGTAATTGAATATAAGAATATGGAGGCATTTTTAATGTAGGAGTTTTAACACCGGAATCCCAGGGGAAAGGCGTTCTTGAAATGGATGTTACATTACCGTGATGGCAATTTAGCATTTATTTATTTATTTATTAGTTTGCCTGTTTGGTTGGTTAGTGTTTTACCCCTTACTCAAGCACAGTTCACTCACACGACGACGGCCAGCATTATGATGACATTAATACGTGCAGAGCCCTTTGGAACACCACGATCTTGTCATGTACGACTGGAGAGGTAGCCAACCTGGACTGGGATTGAACTCACATATAATATATCGATCAGAGACTGCAACCTTCCCCACCCTTCACCCACACACGATAACGTGAGAGAATATAGGTGACTGACCTCAGTCTTATAGCGAGGTCAGTGGGATTTTGTGCTGCAGTCAAGATTTAGTCGAAGTATCCGTTTCCTGTGTTTCACTGACGTCTCATATGACGACATGTAACGACGGTGAGGATGTGTATGCATTAAGACTTCGGCTTGGCTTGCAGTTCTCTGCTAACCCATATTACTCGGCCAGTATGACCATATTACTATGGCCAGTTGGTTTGGTTTCTTTGGCATTGTGATTTACGCCGTACTCAAGAATATTTTACTTATATGGCGTTAATCGACTTTTCCACTTCACCGAGTATTAACCGAAACTCGGTATCCGAAATCTTACCTTCAATCAACGCTGTATAAAATGTTTACTCTCAGCCAGTAAACGAATTTCATTGTGTTTCTTAACTTTGACGGACAATGGCCGGCATAGAAACTTACCCACCCCACTTAGAAGGCCGCGTCTTCCATGCTAATAGCTGTAGGCGCCGCGACGCCCAGACACATACTGGCCGTGAGTCGCGCGGTATCAATACCATCAACAGCGTTGACTGTCCTGTGGTATTTTTTGTATAGAGCGGCTCAGGCGTCTGCCTTACATTCCAACTCTTTTTTCAGTGTTAATATGTTGTAATCTATGCTCGTGCGGATCTTCAGTCGGGGGGAGGAGGGTTGCAGATGAATCTGACGATGGATACAGCTGCGCCATCTTAATGTAGACGCCGTTAAAATGTTTAATTCTAATTCCGATATCGGTTTTAAACTTAATCTTAACCGTTTCAACTGAACGCCATGCTCTAGATTTATGCGGTTAAGCCGTACCGCTTGCGGCGCAGGTTCCACGACATTGTCTAACGTCGTCTCAAGCCAATTAGCTCTGGGAAGTATTTTTACGCCCAAAGTTATGACGCAGCATAATATCCAGAATGGTTATGGTACCCAGCGGGAAATGGTGTGTTGATATAGAGGTAAGATGTTGTATCTGGACCTCCTCCCATCATATAACCCCCTTCCGGCAATATCCTCACATGAATTTCATCTCCCATGTGTACGAGAGGTAGGCCGTACCGCCATTAAAACCCTTTGAAACACACCACCGTTTGTTGTGTGCACCAGGTCCGCGGTCACAGCCAGATCAATGTCCCATTTGGGATGATCCGATTTAACGAGACCCTATAGCCTATTCTCAGGATCATCAGATAGAACCAGGGTGACTTTTTGGAACTCATTCGGGCCTTCGATATCGAAACCCGCGAGCTCACTCAACTTCAGGTGGTTCTTTCGATTTTCCCAACTGCACCTTCTTTCGTGCATAAACACCCCCGGATTTGGAAATGGTAAATCCGTCGATCAACCCCTTGCCTTTCGAAACCCTCGAGATCGGCGAATGTGTAAAGTTACGCCTAAGTATGCTGCATCTACAGGTTGGTCGGAAATGTTTAATAGTGGCACAAGGCCAGCCGACAGTATTTGGAACTGTGGATTGGCAAATGCTACTGTCCTTTCGGCGTTTATACTTTCCTGGTATACCGCGACTGCCCTCAGAAGAGTGGAGCCACTTACATAACTGGTAGACACTGCAGCGATGTTTTAGGACGCCCTCAGCTGGTCGAGGTGGACAAATATTTCTTTGTTGGGCGTCAGGTAGTCAAGTAGTCTCTCCCCTTCATTTATTCCAGCCAGGGGTTCTTTTGACTTCGAGAATCCCAGGATATCAGCTAGATCTAATAGAATGATAACATCATTCTTTTTGAGTTCCAGTCGCACACGACCAGTAGCTTCACTCAGTTCCAGTTTAGCATCCAAAGGTAGGAACACTTCTTTGTTAAGGGCACAGACGGTGTAATAGCCGCTTGGCACGACTATCGACTTATCGTTCAACCTGAAACGTACGTCGGCGCCAATATTCGCCTGTGGGTACAAGGTCATATCGAGTAGGGCGACCTCGCACTGGCCTTTTGGATTGTCCAGACATGCTTGGAGGAGGACACTACTCCCCTGTTGAACATCGCTCAGTGTGACAAAGATATTCTTCTTCTTTGGGAAGAGATGTTTGATGTTTGAGGCGTTTTCGTTCAATAGTAAGGTAACCCATTACCATGTCGGCGGAGTATGTTCGAGTAAAGGGATCGAAAAGCCGAGTGAAATCGTGGCGATAGCAGCCAACTCGCGGGTTGCTTTCGACGCGATATTTCAAACGGTACTTGAACGCTACACCTTACCAAAAATCAACAGCAACGCATTGGTCGAGAAATGGCACACGCAGCCGATGACGTGGTGATTGAACCAGCTCAATTTCGCCATATGGTGAACCACGACCAGTTGTGGGTGTCAAAGGAAAATCACCTCATAGTCGACACAAAAATAAGCAACTCTGTATTCCAATTCCACGTGTATTATCAGGTGGTCCGTATTCTGGAGGAGATTAAGTGAAATACCCCTACGGCAGGAGGGCATACGAGAGAATTTGCGCCGAGTTTTGGGTCTCCAAAGACACAGACTGGCGGCAAAAAAGAAGTGGAAACGACGGGATAGGGGTATCTTATTATATGTCACGAGGACAGGATACATGAAATCGCATTACGACTACGATCCTAGAGGCATGTCATTCCAGCGAACACCGGGCAAGTTTCACATCCATGTCATCTCACAAGGCAGCGAGGCAAATCAAGCTTGCGTCACCTTCATCCTCTACAAATATGAAGGGTTTACCCAGGCAGTCGTGGAACGCGTGAATGACACCCATTCGGACTTATGTTTGGGCAATCGTCGGAGCACAGGCACAAATTTACAACAGTATCTTAGGCACGGAAGGCACGGCATTTGGCGCACAGAGGCAGTTCGTATCTAATGTGGAAGACGCCATAGCAAGACTTTCCCTTGCTCATACAGCGGTACCAGAACGTCCTGAGGTACGCCCGCTTCAAGGTGGATTATGCGTTTGGCGTGTACATGGCGCCAAGAAATATGGACCTGCGAATGGGAAAAATTACTGGCTATAACAACGAGATCGTCATAGTCACAGAAACTCGGAGTAAACGGAGATGTAAACTTGCCTTCGGCAGTTCATGCGCAGACAGCTGCCCATGCTGAGGAGACAAGCATCGTTGAGCCGCAGCTAGCTGCAGTACCCTTACCGACTTCAGTAGTACCGAGACCCGTGCCAGCAGAGTTTCACCGAGGTCACCGAGAGAGCACGATGAAAAAAGGTGGCGTTAGTAATACTTAGAGTCGCCCTCGGGCTTGTACTAATCTGGTCTCGCTAGACGTGCCCGAACGGCCGAGTAAATGATTCCGCGTGAAGTGACAACCAGGGCCCAAGTGTTCTCGGCAACCCAGTTCATGGCCTTGCCTAAAGCGCCGAGGAGCCAAGAGACGATCCTGCCTATAATACCTGGGAGAGCCGCTACGGCTTTCCCAGCGAGCTTAGCTAGAAGCCTACCCAGGGCCCGCAGGATGCTGGGTGTGGTGACCCCCTGTTCGCGGAACTAAGGTCGATGGCGTTCGGCAAGAGTGTCCTCATGAAGAACGCGTCAGATCATTTCCTTGATCCGATTGATTTGCGAGCGCAGAGCTTCACGGCTCGAAGAGGCAGCCTCGAGGCGAGCCCCTCTTTCATCCTGAAGGTCGCGCAATCGCTCCGCAATGCGGCGCCTGGAGAATTCATCGAGAACCTCATCAAGTTTTATGTTTCCCAATCAATGCGCTCGTCCAGTGCACGGCTAGCAAGGTTGTTTGTTGAGGTTCCCTCTGATGGTCTCCAATGCCTTATCAAGACTCCGCAGCTCGCGGAGGCTCAGTGGGGCATCACCACGGACCAAGAGTCCTTTCTATCTGAGAATCAGTCCGCGTGGTCTCTATTGTTGTGACCGCATCAGATGCCACTAGCCCTAGGTCTTGTAGTTCCACATTCTCTGTTGTAGCCATGGCTTCACCTAGATCGAGCATTCTCGTATTCGGGGGTGCAATGCTTGCCATTCCACTTTATATTGATATGACCTATATGTTTTCATATTATTGTGTATATGTTTAAGTCATATTGTGAGGGGTGACGGCGCAAAAGTTTGTGGGTCAAAGATATCGGAGTATACTACTGACCCGTTCCTCAGGCACTTTGAAGATTTAAAGAGTATGGGGATCCTTACAACTGAATTACGTCCCCTGTCGGAAGATTCCACAAAGATAACATGAGGTTCCAACCCAGCTGCTCCCCCCTCCCGCACAGTCACATACTTACATACCCACATATGTGGTGCTGGGAGGTAATAGTCTTGTGAGATAAAATAACCTGGCAAGCCCATTTTAGGTACGCTAATTACACACGCCTGGCATATCTTATGAGGTAAAGTAACATGCCTCGCAGAAAATACATACAACTCTCAAGACTAAAATATAACACAAACACACATTTTTTACAACCAGTACATTACAAACACACATCGCATAGGTTCAGGAAACCTGTGCACACACCTCACAAGCTAAATATACTGAATCCCAAAAGAAAGGCGAAATTTTCCAATGTCAAATCCGAAGTACCTTCTGAGTAATCAAAAGTATGTAGATATGTAATGGATGTTCCAGCGAGTGTGTATCAATTTTAAAGATGAGTATCTTCCGTAAACGCAGCAACCGTGGTGTCAGGCGGCAACAAATTGTGCTGATTTTCATTTTTATAATCCTCGTGAAGTGTTTGCCAGTTGAGTTGAATGCGCATTGTTTTGTCGAGACTCTTGGCCAGAGAACAGTTGAGTGCTGAGGAGCGTCAAAGAGCCATCGGCAATATTGAGGCAGGTTTGAACGTGTTGCCAGGCATTATTGTACTCATCAGTCCACCATATACAGACTGCTTGACAGCTACCAGCAGACAAACACCGTCAATGACCGTGCTCGGAGCGGGCGAACTCGTGTGAGGTCAAACCGTCAACACCGCTTTATTGTCAATTCCCATCCTCGGAATCGGTTCCTGCAAGCAGCCGCTACAGCTCAAACACAGTTGGAACATCGAATTGACCCATCAGCACCAATACTGCCCGTCGCCGACTCAACGACGCGGTTTTGCGTTGTCGTCGACCTTATGTTGGTTCACGTTTGACTCCACGTCACAGGCGCGCTCGACTTAACTGGGCCGCAGGTCATCGGAACTGGCGCAATGGGCAATGGCAGAATTTCTTTTCGGCCGAGTGAGGTATGGCGACCTTGAAGTGAAAAGTTCAGTGATCCATGTGTATTGGAGAATGACCATTGGGGAAGGCCTTCCGTCATGCTTTGGGGGGCAATCAGCTGGGGACGTCACGTTCCTCCTGTGATCTTCCAAATCAATAGATATGGATGTGGCAGAGGCGTCACGGCGCAGCGCTACGTTGATGAAGTGTTGAGGCCTGTAGCATTTCGTTTTTTGTCCTAGAGCAAGATAATGCAAGAGCACATACCGCAAGAATTGACACAGACATTTCTACTAAACAACGACATCCAGGCGATAGATTGGCCAGCTTTAAGCCCGGATTTAAATCCTATCGAGCACCTCTGGGATGAAATTCAACGCCGCATTCCCCATCTACTCATGTAGTCAGTTACTTTGCAACAAAGCCACATTGACACTTACAATAACATTTCCTGGAGGTTCATCCGAAGTCCCTTCAAAAGCATTGGTAGAAGATGTACTGCTGTTGTTCACGTTAATGGGGATCACGCTCGTTATTGACGTTAATTTTTATTCCATGAGAAAAAACAATTCCAAAAAGGCCTTGGCTGTTGAGCCAAATTAAATGAGTTCTCACATTTCCATTCATTGAGAAGAATCAGTATGTTATGAACTTTTAATTGAGTTATTGTCTTGTTGTGTACGAGAAATTTGTTTTCATAAAGTCAACCGGCTCTTGCTCATTCGCGTTTTCTTTTTAATTCAATACAGCTTTTCAGCAAACAATTTTGCCTAGCTTGAAAGGTGGTATTTTGTTACTCTTAAGACTATTATGGTTCATTACACACATTAAATTGATTCCTTCAGGTTTGCTTTTCACACGTAAAAACTTGTATAATAAACATTAACTGTTGATGATAACGAATGGAGTCATCAAGTATGTACAAACATCTCACAGGTCAAACACTTCCTTATGTGCTATGAAAGTAAGATTGTGGACAGTGCAAACGTGGCAAGTTTTTCTCTTCTAGGTTTAGGATTCAAGTAAGCCCTGAGAAGCCAACTTTCGTTCTCCCCTTTCTTCCAGGAAAAGAGATATATGGTGAAATTGCTTCAATCAAGCCTCAAGATGTACTAGTACATTTCCTTGCTGTTCATCGGTTTATTGAAGCCGGGGCGTCCATGGCAGTGATGGTCATTGCGCTTGTGCTGCACAAGGACTCAGAAGCCTCACACCAATGCGGTTGCTGTGAATTCAAGCCTAGGCTCTCTACCCGGCTTCCTCTCACCAATGACCATCATGCCGGCCGCTGTCGTTTAAGTGAAGATTCTTGAGTACAGCGTAAAACAAAGAAAAATCAAATAAATAAATTTATTGAAGCAAAAAAGACTTAGAATATAACTAAACCGACAAGAGAATTCACGGGAAATTATTTATTTTGAAACGTTATAGGCGACCGAATGTAACGGCCTATAGTACATCAAAGTGGGCTTCATAATCATGAACGCAAAAAATACATTCTGATATATTCAATGGATGACTAAATTTATTTACTAATTCATTTCTCCACGTGCGGTCTAGAAGTTTTCATTGTTTGTATGCTGGAGGAGGTTACTGTATTAGGTCAAGGGATCGAGAAGCCAAACAACTAAACATATTTAATCTCGTCCAACTCGTAGACAGAAAATATACACGTATTACACCACACATACACGTATTACACTCAGAGATTATTTCAATACTAAGGCCTTCTTCTTAAATGTACACATGGTTTGGAGTACAGTTTAAAACAAAAATACAGTTGTCATGGGGCAACATTGTCGGGTTCAAGCCAACTGCATTCATCACAGGGCCATCACTAAAAATAGATCTGGTGGAAATAGCAGAACAAAAAAACACCACCATTAGGCATTTAATGGATTTAAACCACTGAACTGTATGTTACTTTGTATTCTATTCAACAAGGCCTCCTTGCATTTACAAGAGGGATATAATAAAGCATTATAAGAGCTGAGTAAAACTGGCAAACAAGATTCAGTTGAACACAATATACGTTCGAAGAAATACATCCCTTTAAAAGGATAAAACTTTACCAGAAGCAATGTGATCAGTATAAATTGCGAGGGAGAGTGCTTCATGGGTTCTGGTGGGTTCACCAACAGATGAAAATGGAAACTTGTGAGTCGCAACACAATGTCATCTGCCTATCTATGAATCAGTCATATATAAAACTGTATATGGAAAATAATTGGAGTTGTAGCCTTGACATGAAATCATATCAAGTTATAACGTATATGCACGACAACAGCAATCTGGTTACCATGGCAACAGTGAAAGTCAACAAGGGCGAGTTCCATCACATCGTCACCAAGAATTAAAACTGAATAAGGAAAACAATTGGAGTTATAATCCGGACACAACGTTTATACTTAGCTATATTGTAGATATCAGGGAAATGGTAATATGGTTACTATGGCAATCAAGGCAATGGACAAATGTGAGTCATGACACACTGGATCTATGCATCCACCAAATATTAAACCTGCATATGGAAAACGGGGTTGTAGTCCAGATATCAAATCATATCCATTAATACACCATATATAGGGAAAATAGTGATTCATGGCTATGGCAAAATGGAACAACTGTGACTCGTCACATCTGTATCTATGTATTGGCAGAAAATGAAACCTCCATATGTAAAACAATTCATATGCTTTGTAGTCCAGAGACAAAATCATATCTATTTATAAAGTTTATGTGGGGATTAGAGCAATCTGGTTACCATAGCAACGGTGAAAACTGACAAATGTTAGTCATGACAGATTGTCATAATGTAAGTAGTGCCTAAGAATGGTCAGATGTAAGTCGCGACACCTCGACATCTGTGTATCTATGCATAAAAAAGCAATTTGCAGCGGACATTGCAAGGTTGCATTGATGGTTTTGATTTGAATCTCTGACCCTTGATGCAGGTATGAAGCAAAATCATAAACAGATCGGGTTACGGTCCTATAGGTTGCTTGGTATTATTAGCTAAAGTCTTGCTGTCTTCTGTCTTTTTTTTTCTCTGTACTTCAGCATTGAATTTGCTTTTGATATCCATCCAATCTCTCTTACTGCTTGAAGGATACTTGCTGTGTATTAAGAAATTCTGACAAAAGAGTTTGCTTGGAACCTTCAAACTTTCAATGTCTGTTGCAAAGTATGTTGCAAGCTCTGTGCATTTTTCTTTAGTCCAGATATTGTTTTTCTGCAAAAGATAAACATAACGCATTATGGAAATACTTATGGAAAATGGACAGTTATCTTGTGAGGTACAGCAACATACCTTATAGAAAAATACACACACCTCTTAAGATCCAACATCATGACACACACATTTCACAGTAATCAACTGCTTTTCAGGAAACAAGTTATCATTGCTTGTGAGGTAAGATTTTGTGATTCACAGGTCCACACACAACTGTATGTCCATTCAAAAATGTTAATCTTAATTCAAAAGACAGATTTGGGAGGCAGTTCTCATGGTTTGAATGCTTTCAATACAAAACCTGTCTGTCTCAAAATCATTTACAACCTAGCTGCAGGTACTGAGTAGAGACGTTGGTTATATCAGAAGGTTAATCTTATCATCCACACTGCATGCCACACAAGATTGGCTATACATAATTTTCAGAACATTAATTTCACCATACATTTATTACTTTTAACATGGAACCTCTCTGATCAGCATTATACAAGGGTAGACTGTTTCAAATGAAATCACGAAGCTACATTTATAACCCATCAGCTAACTTATTAATTTATTTCATTGGTGTTTTGCATAATAAAAATATTCCACTAATATGGCGGTGGCCAGCATTATGGTGGAAGGAAAAAGAGCACCGCCATCGGCAGGATGTTGGCAGACCTTTCCACATACGACCGGAGAAGGAAGCCAGCATGGGTTGGCCTGTAACGGACACCGGCCACAGTGGTGAGAGGTTCCTAGGTCATTACACTGTGCCAGAATACTAAACCATTCGACAACGGAGGCCCCTCATCAGTTAACAAACAAAAAATGTGAAGTTTAGGCACAACTTAAATGTACATTGAGACTAATATTCTGTATACTGTGTGGTGTTTCACTTTCTCTCCTGTCCCTGTCTGTCTTTTCTGCTCTTTTTCTCTAAGATTAAGAAGTTTATTTCATAGTTAACAATCTGATTATGAAACAGTTTAAAACACAGAATTGTTGGTGTTAAAAAGCCATCTAAAGTTGTATTATCTCACAATGAAAAATCAATGACCTTAGCTATGTCCATTCTAACATCTCAAGGTATGATTTACACAGGTTCATTCATGGCGGGAAGGTGCTAGCGTCTCAAATTGGTGAATGATAATTGGCAGATCCACAACAGCTTCAGTCATTGAGAAACTTTGAATTTCCTAACCAGTGTAATCATATTATGATGTGTCATTCCTCATACTGAAGGCGATATTTAATAAAACATTGCTTTATTATCTAATCCAGGGGAAGTACGAAATTTCACAAAAAGATACATGACATGAGTTTTCTGTTGTCTGATATCCCGAATTATGTGTTATGTAAAATTTTTACCAGGATTTATAGATATGGGGCATACGACTGCTTGGAACTTGCTGGGTTGGAATGATTACAAACAAACGAGAAAGCCGGTCCAAATGTATACATCTTAAAGGCTACATTAAATATAACAAGGTTTACAGTATTTACAGTAAACTTACGAACTGGTTCTTCAGTGTCACTATCCTCAAACTCTTCTTCCTCCTCCTCTTTCAAGGACACCTCATCCAAAGACATACGATCAATTGTTGAAAATTTTGACATGTATACTACATACAAGTTGCCTGCACCCACTATTGTAATACTGACAAATGTTATAATTGAGACAAATAGATGGTATGATCCTTATATCAATGACACAGCAGTAAACCCGTATGAGCTTTTAATTTATCTTCAACATGAATAGTAAGTGGCCAAATGTTTGAGTGGCATACAAACACTCGGTAGGATAATACAGAAGACAGTGCTATGGAAAATAACATCTCTGAATGAGTCAAATGAATAAGTCTAGAAGCTTAAAAGGCTTCAGTTTAGTACCATATTTCTTTTTATTTCTTGGACCCTTATTTAGCCATAACTACAGGTACTACAAATGCTGTCGTCGCCTCACCAACTATCACAGGTATGATGGATTAGCACTTCTACATAGCATACGCTGAGCTCTTGGGAACAAATTCCATCGTGTAGAAAACGTAATATTGTGAAGTTGTTTCGTCAAAATATAAAAGTGGACTATTACATATTTTCAATGGTGTATGACTGTAATGGAGTTCTTCTGTTTTCTTGATAAAACAACCTCATGTGACTTGTGATCAAACGATTATTATTTCATCAAAGCTTAAGTTGGATGCGACTGACAAATATGATCTACAAACCATGATTCCCCGGTCCGAGGACATCACATGACAGCCATTATGATATGCGTCAAACTCCACGCAGCGCTGAAAAATACTAGCTGCTTATCTTCTTTCTACAGACATATTAAAAAATATATAATCTGACATAATCTGGAGACTGTCGTCCTTTGAATCCATGGGTTTTATCACAGGAGAGCTGTTTGACCCACAAAGGATTGAAACAAAAATACAGATTTTTTTCATATGTACATGTATTTTATAGAGCTAGATGGGAGTTCAGTCCATCGTGGATAATTTGGAAACAGATGTCAAAATGTGACTTTGAAACAGAGAAAACAGCTCGTATGTTTCAATACAGTTATGTATTTATATGCAGTTCTTCATCAAAGAAACAAAAACTACTGGGAGTTTTGTTTTTACCTCAAGCTTAACTTAATGGACTCTCAACACTTCAGCCTACTGCCTTTGTTTTGCCCATTCCATGCCAAAACAGTGAAAACTTCTACAGCATGTTTCAATTTATAAACAGAATAAATTTTTCAGGAACATACTCTGTATCGGGCTGTGCGTTTTTTAAGTTAAATGGAGGGACGGCGCCACATAAGTCCTTCTTAACGAGTGTTTATCACTATCAAAACTTATAATGCCGAATTAAAACATTCGCTGTCGATTATTCTGTGTTAAATATCTCTTCACAGTTCAACAAAATGCAACTGATCCATTTTGCATCTAAACGTCTGAATAGCCTTGGACCTTAAATTTCCTGTGATTTTGTCCACAAAGCCCTCCAAATGGTCACGTACATGTCATGTGACACATTGATAGTTTGTCACGTACATGTCGTGTGACACATTGATAGTTTGTCACGTACATGTCATGTGACACATTGATAGTTTGCCTTTTCGGCCATTAAGTGTTGGAACTCTTGTAGATCTCCTGCAGATGAGTTAATGTGTCTATTGCGTAAGGGATCATAGAAAAGAATGAAGCAACAACATACAGACGACAAGTTTTACCTGCTGTATAAATTAACTTCGGATGCAGGCAGTGATATGTGCTCAGTTGCCATGACTCGCAACATGTCCTACCCTGCTATTTTTGTAAATTCAGGGGCAAGGGAGACGTTAGATGTTGCGATGTAGTGTCTTGCTTTTACAAAAAGGAAGGGATAGGCCTTCTGTTCAGTTTCCTGTTGGGGATGAAGACCACTGAGGAACTGGTTAAGCTTTTCGAAACGTTCATTACTCCCCCTACTGTCCATTCGTTCTTAGTTTGAAAAGACGGTTTGTCGATCAGCCTTCAAGAATTGTCTGAATAATTGAAGGTCCAAATGACCTAATAAAATTCAACAGTGTCTACAAAAAATTATAGTCACACTCATTATGTTCATTCTCAAACTGAACGTCTGCTTCAATGTAAATGTGTGAAACAGAAGTAAACAACTAATTCAAGTAGCATTATGTATTTACTTTGGAAAAGGCGAAAGCTGTCGTAACATCTTGTGCTTGAAATTGAATCCAACCAATAAGTAACATATGAACGAGTGGGCTGAGGGCAACTTCAGACGTCTTTAAACTGCAAAGACCAACATGAGCTCCAACTCCAGCCTTCGTCTTGGTGACCTACGCCCTTAAAACTATCATAGAAGAATACTACAACCTGTAAAAAGCAATCACCAACATTGGGAAGGTATCATTTCAATTGGTTTGTCAAGTTACATCCAATAGAAATATTTTTTATCCTAACTTAACACGAAACCTAAATATACTTCAAGCATACTATCTTCAAAATTTAGATCTCCTACACTTAGGTTTTAATTACACAGACAAACGGCAAGTTTATCATCAACGCATTCAAACAAAAAATATTTTAAAAAAATAAACATTATCCTGTAGTTATCATTATGGACATTCAGTGAATGTCCCAAATGACGCGCAGTCCAACTTAACTCTTCTGAGGCAACCTCAACAACCTAGAATAAAGACAATATTGTCTAAAATTATTTATGTACTTATGCAAATTAATGTTTTACTCCCTACTCAAAAACATTTCACTTGTGCAACTGCAGGAAGCAATATGGTGAGAGGAAACAAGGCCGAGCCCGGGGGAAAACCACAACCATCAGCAGGTTGCTAGCTGACCTTCCCAAGTACTACCAGAGTGGAAACCAGTGTGAGGTGGGGTTCAATTCACAGAGATCGCATTGGGGAGAGGTACCTGGGTCATTACGCTGCACTAGCGCGCTAACCTCCTTTGCAACCGAGGCCCCTGTCTAAAATTAGGTATGAGGACTAAAAAAGAAATATATCAGTAATAGTCCCATAGAGCAACACATGGAATATTTTCTAAATGTACTGTCAAAACGAGAAAAAAAAAAGAATTAATGATCAACATAAGGGACTGACAATCATATCATTCTACCCCGACACTGAAGAACATTTCTTGAACAATTAAATCTACCACTGAGTTACAGTCAATCATGTCAAAGCTTTACAAGGTCATTCCTTGTGTCATTTAGCAAGAGGTTATGCTAGAAGACTAAGGACATCTTAATTAATACACCTACATTTAATTTTAACCACATTATTAGTTATAAGGGCAATATTTTAATATATTTTAATATTTTAATACAATAGCCACTGCAAAAAAGGCACCGAATTAATATCAACGAAAATTATTAGGTGTGTAACACAAAGTTCTTCAGTCTTTTCTTGCTTACCTGGGTAGCCGTGGAGATATACTGCCTCATCAGAGTACATCGCAATAAATGTGGACTGGTCATGTCAACCCGTATACCATTCTGATGGTTCTCTTGGAATCTGCAACTCTGATTACTGATTTACCTGATGAAAACATAAAATAAGATGTTCTGCAAATACGGAGATGTCTTTCAACATATCTTGTTGCTGAAGTTCACTTCAGATACGTTTGTTAACGCTACATTAGCATATTATGTTAGCTCAATGAACAACGAAAATCAAATAATTTAGGACTAAAAGTGCACGTAGAATGACAATTTTTCCTTTAATACTGAACATTTAGCAATAAGACTCTAATTAATTTCTGGAGTCAGTAATTTAAGTTAAGCTGTAAGATTCTGATTGTGGGAAGACTATTTACGGCTACATATACAAATGATATGATCGTGGCTAATTCAGTTGATTTATCTGAAGAACTGCCAGACCTGCATAATATATATGAATACCTAAATATATCTCTTCCAACTTACAGCCTCTGATTTCACTTGAGATAGAAGTGTAGGCCATATTTATGGTAGGTAGGTGGTTTTCAGTTTACGCCACTGCCATTGCCTACGCAAGTAGGCTCTTTGGTACTTTCAATCATGTATTGTCACAACTCCCTATCAACTGAGTTGAGATTCTTAGGAATCTCAGAAAATTCCCCCACCACGGCTGATTGTGAAGTGCTTGTCCTTGCAAATTCAATAAATCAATTGAAGTTTGTTCCACATAAAACCCTGCAACAGTATCCTAAAACAGCCGCATAAAATAGATTCTAGACTTTTAGCATACATATCAGACAGGATGCATGCAGAATACTGGTTATGTGTAATGTTTCTGTTCATGTATAACATTCACGAATTAAAAACATACCACTGTTAACAAACAAGAACTGTTCTTGAGTGTCCACTTGCAACACCCCTGCTGCCCTTACAGTTTCACCAGCAACAAATTCCATCGCTTTTGTACAGTCGTTTGATATAAATACTGGCCTGTCCTCCCACGTTTTCCTCTGATCGTGACAAAATCCCGAGATTTAAATAGTTCCCTTTGCAAGGTAGCCAGGTGACTTCTTAATTCCTCCTGGAGGATGTCACTGACATTCCGATCCCCGTATGTCTTCAACCTAAACAGAACAGGGGACATAACTTAGTCCAACATACAACAATCTACAATTTCAAGTATACCTTAGATCAACCTTAACAAAACATATCTGGCTGGTTGCTTGGATTTAATACCGTACCTAGCAGTATTTCATCTAATATGATAGTGGTATGTGAATGATTGTGGGAGGAAGCTGGAAAGAGCCAGAAGGGAACTCATTCTCCTCAGCAAGATTCACTGACACCTGCCCTCCCACTTAATTTATTTGTTTATATTTTATAAGATTGGTGGTTTACGCCAATACGACAGCAGCCAGTGTCATGGTGGGAGGAAACCGGGAAAACCCAAGAACATCCACAGGCTGTTGGGAGACCTTCCCACGTACGCTTTCGCACTTAAAGCCAGAAGAATACAATGGAGAACCAGATCTGAGCCTTCACCTCATTGGTGGAAGTCTACAGTGATGGTAAGTCGAGTGCCTTAGACCACTTGCCCATCTTGGACCCGCAGCACATAAGGAATAACCAAAATAATAAGTCACACTGTCATTTGCATATATTCTTAAATACACGAATGCAGAAGAATAAATGGAAATGAAGTCTATCAAGGCGCACCAAATATTAAAATATAACCCACTTAGGTGCCAAAACTTGCTTCACCCACGTAGAACTGGTTAATGACTTGATTATGCACTGGGCCTATCCACTTACGATATGTGCCATAACTCACTTCAGTGAGCATTAAAATCTCCCATAATTATGAAAGGAATTGGCAGTGGTTCTTTAAATTATGCAACTCCGAAAATGACAAAGACGAATGAGGAGGAACATAAACTGAATATAAAATGATTGTATCCGATAAAGAAACACGGACGGCCGCAGCCTGAAGCTCCGAATCAAGGGCAACAGGACTGTGAATAATATTATTATTCACAAAGATAGAATGAATGAATGAATGATTATGGCTTAACGCCACATCGGCAATATCTCAGCCATATCGTGGCGAGAACAAGGTGGAAACACGAGACAGTTCAGGTTTTCGCTACTGACGTGAGAACATTAAAAAGAAAAAAAAATGTTCAGATATGGGTTAAAATCAGGTAAGAAAACCAAAACAGTTAAAACTCGAAAACCAGCATATGAAGGAAATTTTATGACAAATATTTATTTGGAGAATAAAATTTATATTTTATGATAAAGGCCAATGGCCTTCAAATATTTTATGACAGCGTCGCCAGCGATGCTGTCAAACAAATCATATATGGAGTTTGCTATGTAGAATCTTTGCCGCACATGGGCAAAGCCCACACAGTTAACCAGGATATGTTTGATTCCGTACTGCGCATCACATCCAACACACTTGGGAGCCCCGATCCAGGATAAAATTGTGTGTTAGACGAGAATGCCCAACGCCGCATCTTGTTAAAACCACTTGGACTCTACGAAACATACCAAACGTATAAGAGTCATACCCTATGACAGGGTGAATGGCGTGCAGTTTGTTATCGACCTGAAGGTCCCATTCATCCTGCCAAAGGCGACAAATGTATTTAAGAATATTAGATTTAAAATCAGTATAAGGAATTTTAATCTTAGATATGGGTTTACTAAGAGCAGCTTTCGCTTCCCTGTCTGCGACTGTGTTTCCGTGAATACCGGTATGACTTGGTATCCAACAGAATACCTTTGCCTCTTTTAATCAATTTTCTATGTAAGGCTAAAATTTCCAGAATAAGCGGGTTTTTAAATTTATTATTCTTCAAGGCAGGAGAGCGAGTCACTGCATATCATTGCCCTCTGTGCACGCCCAGAGGAAACATATGATGAGGCCAGGAGTATAGCCCTGGCGTCTGCAGAAAAGATAGACGATGAAGACGGAAGACGAAGAGAAGAGACCCGCTGTTCTAAGACAGCCGCAGCCGCCACCCTGTCCCCATCCTTCGACCCTTCAGTATATGTAAATTTATAATCCGGATAATTAGCTTTTACTTCAGCGAAACTTTGCTCAATTATAAGAGGGTTTGTATCGGATTTCTTATGTTGACGTAGATCAAATATTAATTTAGCTTGTGGAAGAAGCCAGGGAGGAGATTCCGGAAAAGAAACCGGAGCTATGTCCTCCAGCTTGATGTTAGCTTCCACAAGATGGTCCCGAACACGAGGACCAAAGGAAGAAATTTTGTTGGGACATTTATTATATTTATCTGCGTATGCTGGATTAAAAACACAGTCGTAGGCAGGGTTTGTTGGGTGAGCTTTAAGCTTTGTTGCATATTGAAGGCTCAGTTTAATACGTCGGTTATGTACAGAAGGCTCATTGGCTTCCACGTATAAACTCTCTACTGGTGAGGTTCTAAAGGCACCAAGGCTGAGCCTCAGCCTTGGTGATGAGGCTAAAACCATTGGCAACTGCCCATTTCTCGATCTTATTGAGACAAAGCTGCAGTTGCCGCTCGATGTTATTCATATTTTTAGCGCGGTAGCATATCAGGAAATCATCTACATATAAAGAACCCTCAATACCAGATGTTAATGTTTGAGCCAAGCTGTTAATTTTTATACTGAACAGTGTTGGTGAAAGGATACTGCCCTGGGGCACACCCATCTTTTGTTCGTAAGAGTCCGAAAGAGTGGACCCCAACCGTACCTTAAACTGACGATCAGATAAAAACTGAGATATAAATAAAGGTAAGCGACCTTTTAAACCCATATCAGCAAGGTCTTTTAAAATACCATATTTCCATGTGGTGTCGTAGGCCACATTGAATGTTTGATAAAAGCACGTTGGCTTCAAGAAACCAAACAAGTCTATCATTTATCATCCGTTCCATAGTCTTACAGATGCAACTGGTAAGAGCTATGGGACGGTAATTTCTCGGATCACTATGATCCTTACCCGGTTTAGGGACCGGGATAACATACGCCTCTCTGTTCATACTGTGTGATACATGCTGTACTTATCTTCCTTTAAGTAAGTCGCGCGAGAGTTATCTGCAGTAACTGGGGATGGCAGACGATAGAAATGCACAGTGAGTTGTCTTTTCCAGGCGATAACTTCTGATAAGCAGCAGGTAGCATTGTTCCAAAGGTTGATATGTATGCCCATAATATTCTACGAATAAATTGATGCC
This sequence comes from Acanthopleura granulata, assembly GCA_016165875.1. Taxonomy (NCBI): domain Eukaryota; kingdom Metazoa; phylum Mollusca; class Polyplacophora; order Chitonida; family Chitonidae; genus Acanthopleura; species Acanthopleura granulata. Next base: position 2,034,695 of record JABBOT010000032.1, read on the forward strand.
CTTTTTAATGCACTGACGCACATTTGTTTAGACGATTTGACAGTTGTTGTTTGAAACGGTTGGCCAGTTCCAAATTCCGATCTTTTCACTACTGTACAGAAATGACTACAGCCCTCATGTGCTACCGCACACTCGGTTACGATTGGGGTGTACAGTTACATCTAAGTAGAATGCTGTGAAAATACATGCACCACAGACTATTTTTAAATGAAAGCTAGTCTTCTGGTAGGTTGGAGTTGTACTCTCTTGTTGGACAGGTCCGTTCAACTGGGGTGGGTGAGAGATGTGCACTGTTGTAATGAATGAACTATTCAAGTGGGGACTGTTGGGCAGGTGTATTCAACTGGGCACTGTTAGAATGTAGAGAAGGGTGGATGAGAGAAGTACACTCTTGTATTTAACAAACTAACTGGGGACTGTTCAACAAGTCTATTCAACTGGGGACTGTCAGTATCTAGAGACGGGTGGGTGAAAGATGTACACTCTAGTACTAAACCAATTGACTGGGGGTTATTAAACAGGGACCAGTTGTTCAAAGCTGCGTTAATTTTAAGAGATGATGACAGAATTTTAGCCAAGAAAATGAATGTGACATCGGGTATTTAATGGCCTGTTAAAGTTAACAGCTTTAAACAACAGGTCCCTGGTGTGTTCAACTAGTAACTGTCAGTGTAAATAAATTGTTTTAAACTGAAAATTATAAGACTATTATCGAATTATGGATAAATTCTTGTCACGCCATTTCAGCGCAGAAACTAGAACAGTTTATCAAGCTGGTAAAGACCATTGCAAACTTATAAATGCAATATATATATACAGGAGCAAAATCACATACATGTATTTATATTTAAGGTCCCCGAGCCTAAACGGGCACTTTGGTTTCCTCCACCTGTAAACAACTTATTGTCTTAGTATAATACACACAGTATTCACAGAATAAAGAATAGAACCACTGAGGTGATGTCCCATTTGGTGTTGCAGGTTTATAATAAAACCCATGAAGTATGAATCCTCTGAGACGTTCCACTAGACATCATGGTACTACATGTACATTTGAATTTAACAAAAGGGATTTTTTGATCGAGGTGGATCCTGTTACAGGCTGCACCATATTAACGGTGTAAGATAACCAGAATCAAGGTAATTTACATTTTTTTTACAAATTTTACTAGAATTGAAGCTAGACAGTATTTACATGTAAAAAAGTGACGAAGCTGAAAATAGAACTTTTTTGTATTAAGGGCACCAACTTCTTACAATAAATTCCAGCAAAATATAACCAGAACACTTCCAGACACTGTTTAGTGGAATTCATTTATTGATCGGTTTTTAACAGCTTTGTTACGAGGCATATGTGGTGATTACATGTGTCCGGGTTGGGATCCGCGTAAGTTTAAGGCCCACACAAGGTGATTAAATTCACGGTCGGGTTTAAGTTCGTTTGGCGTGACTGATTGTCCAGATGGGACAATCCTACATCACGGCCCAAGCTGAAATTCCCACAGATGTTCAAAGATGGTTCTCGCCGTTGGTCCCCATTAATGTTACCCAAAGGAGGAAAGAGAGCACCTCCAGACGATACATTAAGTGAGATAACGCAGGCTTCAAAATTTACGACCGGTAACTTAGAAACAAAAGATTTACTTGTTCACTGCTATATAAGCGAATCCCCCAGTTTCAATTAAAAAGAGAAGCAGAAGTCTTTTGGCCACTCATACGCTACGTTACTGTGCTTCCTAATACCCCCGATCTAAGACTATAACTTCTCTCCTTTGGAGATACCCTCCGCTTTCGGACTTCACCAAATTGAACTGGGATTGACTTGTTTTGGCTGGCGGTCGCTCTCTCTACACTTTGAACCAGGGACAGCGGCACATAGTAAGTATAAGTAGTAAGTATATATTAAAGAACTCCTTTCTTGTTATTTAACCCCTTGTCGTTGTAGTCACTTTGTCCACAGGTTTATCTATAAAACTATATAGTTTTATAAAGGTTACGGGTATAGTTAGTGGCAACCTCAGCGCACAGTTTCCACTCTGCACGTTGTGTTACCTAGTTGTGCCTGACAAGACTATATAGGCTCCATCGTGAGGGTTTCCCTAAGACGCTTCCACTCAAAACGCTTCCTCTACAAACTCTGCGCTCGGATCAAGTAGCCACACGAACCCTTACCCCGTATCAATTGGCAGCAGAGCGTGGTTTGTTTCAAAGTGACACATCGACAAATCTCTGGTATACAGTTCTAAGGTAAGTGTTTTTAATCTTTGTAACTTAGAGAAAAATGGCCCAAAGCAACAGAAACCAGGGTATTCAGGGAGTTCCATTAGGATATAGTCTTAGATCCGAGGGATCACCAATATCGACTGAAATCACTTCTGATTCGGCTGCCAATTCCAACCCAGATGTCGAACAATTCCTACAGCCAATTTCTACCGTTCCTACCAGTTTGGCACATCAAAATTCAGAAACGGCTAGGATACTATCATCTATTACAGGCTCTAATTCTAGAGGGCATACTTCGCCGGGGCCAAATGGTGTACCAGCCCCAAAATCATTCACAGGTAAACCTGATGACGATTTTCAAGCCTTTCTAGATCATTTCATAACCTATGCCGATGTTTTAGGCTGGTCAGACGCCCAAAGATCGAACATTTTTAAAATGTATTTAAGCGGACCTGCGCAATCTTTTTACTCTGGATTATCGGATTCAGTGAAACAAAATTTCGGACAATTGGTAGATTCGTTCACAAACCGTTTCGACGGTCCCGAAATGCGTTGGGCGAGAGACAGTGCGCTCTACGCCAGACGACAGAGGATGAACGAGCCGCTAGAGGAATTTATAACAGATATTACACATCTCTGTAAAAGAGCTAGGAAATCGGATGTTGAGACCTTATCATTCTTTATGCAGGTATTTAACCCTTTTCTAAGGTCCCATGTAATTTTTGAAAAACCGCAAAATTTAGAAGATGCGGTAAACAAAGCCAGATTAGCTGAGAGTGCGTATCCAAGCGCCGTCAGCACTGCCGCCTTAAGTTCGCAAGCTGCGAAGCAGCAACCAATCACAAAGTCTCAGCCTGATAGCCACACCTCCTCAAATTCAAAAGATTTCGACCGTTTTCGAGCCGTCGACGGCACTCCTATTTGTAGATCATGCCAGCGACTAGGCCACATGGCGAAGGACTTCCCCGAGAAAACAAAAACTAAACCATTCTGTAATTATTGTAAAACTCCTGGCCATGTAATCAACGATTACCGAAAAAGAAAGAGAAACAATGCCAGACGACAATCCTCGCAGCCTAACAATTCGAGTAACGTGCCTTTAAACTAGAGGAAGTTCACTATAACTGGGAGGATAGTGAACTTCAGGTAGGAAGAGTTCGATTTCCAAATTCTAATCAAAACATTTCAGACTCGAAACTCAATGCCAGTGATAATACTACATCTCCCAGACCTAGGGAAAGTACAACGGCTAGTTTAGCCATCAGAGGCAAATCCACCCGGGTTAAGCTAAATTCTAGACCCCCACCAGAGCCTCAGCATTCTTCTTTAAGAAATTCGAGTGATTCTAATTTTAATTATATTTCCCCAGATAAAATCACTTTTGAAAATAAATGTAGTTTTGGAAATAGCACCTCCGAGAGAAACTTTAAAGAAGTAGGTATCCAAACGGATGCTAGCGTCCCCAAATCCCCTGAAACAGCCACTATTAACAAAGGCACCCTGCAACTTTCGCCTATTGATGTAAATTCAAACGGACTGAAAGGTGACCGTGCTGACTGTGGGACGATAGGTGATTCTAACTTGAATCTGCTCTCTAATGCCATTGTTCATCTGTTGAGTTTTATTATCATTGTGTTTATTGTTATTGTAAATGTTGGAAAGGAATTGGTTACAACGTTGCTCAGTTACAACCCACGGCTTCCACACAGCTGTGTTGATCTCTTCGAGAAACACAGACGTCACACCGAGCCGTCATTTGTTAAACCAGCCGATGTCGACATACCTGTGGATTCGAAAAATGTAACTGAAACCAAGAAGGTAATTTTAGCTTCAATTGCTAGCTCTGTTCGTGCTAAGGTTAGTGACTCAACTGTCTCTGTTCTTATAGACACAGGTGCTGGAGTAAGTGTTATTCAAAATGAGTTTAGACTTAGGGACCCAACGCTAAGAATGCTCCCTCTTACAGCTTCTGACATGCCTACCGTCGTTTCTGCTAATAGATCTGTTATCAAGATATTAGGCACACTGTCCTTACCATTAGAGATCGGTAAATTACATATTCTCCATAAGGTATATGTCGTAGCTGATTTGACATATGAAGTCATACTAGGTACTGATTTCTTGTCTACCTATGGTGGTCACATTAATTTTGATGAGGGAACGTTCCAACTTCGAGGTTCGGAGATTGTTAAGCTACAAAAGAAGTATAATCTAACCGGTGCAAGCAAGGTTTGCGCCTTCATTCATGTCGAATTAAATGCAAATTCCCAAACTGTCTTTATGGCTAAAGTCCACAATGGTTTTCTTGAGGGATGTTCTGGATTATTTGAGCCTAATTAAGATTTATACGGTAAGAAGGGCGTAATTGGAGCCCGAGCTTTAGTCACCGTTGTTAATGGTCTTATCCCTATCAGAATGTTAAATCCCAGCGGGGAATCAGTTCACATAAGAGACTTACTGAACTTGGGAACATTTTCAGCAGATCAGTTTAATGTTTATCCTAGTGTAGAGTCCCCTGCGGAGCATGTGAATGCCGTCTCGCTAGATAGTCCTTCTTCCCCAGGTGGTAACTGTAATCCCTTTAATGACCCTCCTGCGGTTGACTTAAGTAATTCTGAATTGGACACAGACCAAAAGGGCAAACTTGAGAAGTTGTTGATGGACTACAGAGATGTGTTCGCAAATGATGATTCAGAATTATCTAAAAGCTCAACAATTAAGCATAGGATAGAGACGGGTGACCACGCCCCCATTAGACAAAGGCCCTATAGAGTGGGCCAAGCTCAGCGACAGGTCATAGATGATCACATACGTAAGATGCTAGACCAGGATGTAATTGAGGAAAGTCAGTCTCCATGGGCAAGTCCAGTAGTGTTAGTTAAAAAGCCCGACAACTCTATACGTTTCTGTGTGGACTATAGGAAATTAAACTCTGTCACATACAAGGATTCATATCCGTTACCAAGGATGGAAGAATCATTCCAAGCAATCTCAGGCAAGTGCGCTGCTTACTTTAGTACTTTGGACCTTAGAAGTGGTTACTGGCAGATAGAGTTGGATCCTCAGACTGCAGATAGAACTGCCTTCATAGTACACTCGGGTCTTTATCAGTTTACCCGACTTCCCTTTGGAGTCACAAATGCCCCCAGTTCATTCCAACGAGTTATGGAAAGTGTTCTTCGAGGTTTAACCTATGATATCTGCCTCATTTATATCGATGATATAATTGTATTCTCTCCGAGTTTTGAAGATCTTCTTAAACATCTAGAAGCGGTATTCCAGCGACTTAAGGAGGCCAGGTTAAGGCTGAAGCCTCAAAAGTGCAATTTTGCTTGCAGAGAGGTAAAGTATTTGGGTCATGTGGTATCTAAAGATGGAATTCGTACAGATCCAGAGAAATGCAGGGTTATCAATGAGTACCCAAGGCCCAGGAACCTTAAAGAACTTAGAAGTTTCACAGGTTTGGCTAATTACTATCGGAAATTTGTGAAAGGATTTTCGGCCATAGCCGCTCCTCTAAATGAGCTCACAAAGAAGGACAAACCGTTTATGTGGTCTGCTGAATGCCAGGAAGCTTTTGAAAACCTAAAGCTTGCGCTAAGTAACCCTCCTGTGTTAATCTTTCCCGACTTCACCAAGCCATTTAAACTCTGTACAGACGCTAGTGACTTAGGAATAGGTATGATTCTAGCTCAGGACAAAGATGGAAAAGAGGCTGTAGTAGCACATGCAGGTAGGTCGCTAACCATCCATGAGAAAAATTATAGCATTACCGAGAAAGAGGCACTTGCTGTAGTAGCCGGTATCAAGTATTTCAGGCCTTATCTGTATGGTAGGCATTTCACTGTGATAACCGACCATAGCGCCCTCCGATGGCTTCTGGAGCTTAAGGAACCTTCTGGAAGATTAGCACGCTGGGCTATGGCTCTCCAGGAGTTCGACTTTACAGTAGTTCATCGAGCAGGTAGAGTTCATGAAAATGCCGACGGGTTGTCTAGAATTCCTTTTAAATCATCTGAGGTAAGCAAATCCACAGCTAAAGAAGTCAGTATCAATGCCTTGGATCTCCCCTTGGCTCAGCTCTCTGACTTTCAAAGGCAAGATCCGACAACCTCCATGCTAATAGCATACTTAGAAAACAAGCAGCTGTCGTCAAAAGATGCCGACGCTAGAACTATTTTGCTAACAGTTGATCACTATGCTCTGGATTCGGATGGTATCCTTCATCGCATTTCTATATCTGACAAAAGTCCAGCCAATTCGAAAGGGCTGTTATTTGTTGTTCCAAACCAACTAAGGAAACAGATATTATGCGCTTATCACGACGATCCCACTGGTGGTCATTTTGGCATTAGTAAGACCTATGAGAAAATTAAACGACGTTACTTTTGGCACGGCATGTATGCTGACACTGAACATTGGGTTAAAACTTGCACTAAGTGTAATACTAGGAAGACACCTAAATATTGTCGCAAAGCTCCTCTAAATCCCCTACCTCCCGTAGAAAGTGCATTCGACCGAATCGCTATTGACTGTGTCGGCCCACTACCCACAACGACTCAAGGTAATAAGTATATTGTCGTAATTACGGATTACATGACCCGTTTCCCGGAAGCCTTCGCCGTCCCGTCAATTGAGGCGCCTGTAATTGCCAAAGTCTTTTATAATGAGATAATATGTCGCCATGGGTCACCCAAGGTGTTATTATCCGATAGGGGTACAAATTTTCTCTCGCGCCTTGTCCAAGAGTGGTGTAAGTTGTTTAATACCAAGCATGTAAAAACAAGCTCTTTCCATCCCCAAACTGATGGCCTTACGGAAAAGTTCAACGGAACCCTGGTAACGGGTATTTCAATGTTTACAAACGGCTCACAGGATGATTGGGATACCTACATACCATCCATTTTGTTCCCTTACAGAACGTCCCATGCTCTTGAAAGTACAGGTCTCACCCCCCTTTCATTTGTTGTATGGCCGTGAGGCTAACCTACCGATAGATGTTACTTTACATAGTAAAGACGGTAACCCACTATCATTCAGTGAATGCTTGGATGAGATTAAAGCTAACTTACAAGTAGCCCAAACACTGGCACGAGCTAACTTGTCAATTTCTAAAGATCGTATGAAAAAGAACTATGACAGAAACGCTAGGCCTCCACCCTACAAGGTTGGTGATTTAGTGTGGTTACATAACCCAAAAATCCGGAAAGGACTTAGTAAAAAGCTGTCCCATCCATGGGAAGGACCCTTCATAGTGCAATCTATGTCCAGTAATTGCACATATCGTCTAAGGCGGATTAACGGTAGAATGTTGGGTACCCTTATTCACTCTAATCGCCTCAAGCCTTGTTTGCATCCAGATACTAGACAAATAGGTTCTGGTATCAACACCGAGGACGGTCCTACAGCAAATCCGAACCCAAATACACAATCATCACCAGAGGGTAGCACCGATGTAACCGATGACATATGGACAGTGGAAAAGATTTTACGTCACAAGAAGGTAAAAGGAGTTAACTATTATAAGATCAAGTGGGCAGGATATGGTCCCAAACACAATACTTGGGAACCCGAGTCACACATTTTGGATCAGTCTCTTATTGATAATTTTCATGGTAATGATAAATAACTGTCTACTTCCAGATGCTGATCACTGTGTTTTACATCCCTCTGATTGTTATAATGGACCTAGTCGGAGCGCATAGTCGTCAAACACGACTAGGGGTACTATTCAAACATGTCGGTGATAGAACATGGGAGAGTGCGGCATATACTGCACTCTCCATACCGAGCTAACCTATACATTCTCCTAAATAGGTACATCCAGTCCGTCCCTATGAAGAAGGTTGACGTGTGAATTGAATTAACTCCATGTGTTCATTCCCGGGATCCTTATTGTTGTCATTCGTTGTACTAACTCGCTATGTAAGTCCTTTGCAGACTCATGTTATTGATGGAGATTCTAAAACCCCACAAATCGCACGGAATGTAGTATTCCAAACTGTATCTTGGAATCCATGGTCTATAGGTTTAAGTATATTTGCGTGGTAGCTAATTCTAGGTAGGTGAATTTCCAGGTTGTTTCATATCATGTCACAGTAAGTCATCTCGTATTTGAATTCTCTGCAAGTGACCTTCCTTCAGCTAACCTTATCAAGCCGCCTGGTGACGACCACAGCGCGAGAGTAATGACTCTACCTGCGGCGGCTAAGTGTAGATCATGCCTTGGTAAATCGGTTAGACTATCTCTAATCACTTGCTAGACACGTGACTTCAGTTACAATTATACAAAGTGGGCATCCAAACTTTATTCTCAAGAACTGTAACCGTGGCATAGAACTATATGGTAAACATTCACTCCTCCTTAATCTTGGAATGTTGCGTTCTACGTGCCTGATACTGCTCTTCGATAGTTACAGAGTCGCCCGAATCAGCCAGGGGATGTGCCGAGCCTTGGATTTATGTTCCTCGTGATGTATGCCCTTCCTTCATCCAGCCAGGAGACGTGCCGCAAGCTTTTCGATCACCCATGATAATGGAAGAGATATGACGACTTCACGCGCAGCCATTATTAGAAAAATATATATATATATATATATGTGTGTTCTTGTGATAAATGCATGTTCCCATGCGATGTTCGTTCTCATTGTTTCCATCTTAAATACATTTTATCTTCTTCCACGTAGCTAACGAACTGTTTGATGTGGTAATCGATTCAAATCATGTCTGATCAATGTTGTAATCGCTTCATTGTTTGGTGTTGTAATCGATTTTCTATTTGTGTACGATAAATACTTCCACAAATCATGTTTGACGTCGTGCTGTAGCAATTGTACTTTAGTTTTATCTAGTTCCACTTCATGTAAACACATTGAGGGATTTTCATCTGGGCCATCCTCTAAACTTAATAACACGTGAGGTCACGTTCTTTTTCGAGTGGGGGGATAATGTTACGAGACACATGTGGTGATTACATGTGTCGGGGTTGGGATCCGCGTAAGTTTAAGGCCCACACAAGGTGATTAAATTCACGGTCGGGTTTAAGTTCGTTTGGCGTGACTGATTGTCCAGATGGGACAATCCTACATCATGGCCCAAGCTGAAATTCCCACAGATGTGTCAGAGATGGTTCTCGCCGTTGGTCCCCATTAATGTTACCCAAAGGAGGAAAGAGAGCACCTCCAGACGATACATTAAGTGAGATAACGCAGGCTTCAAAAATTACGACCGGTAATTTAGAATCAAAAGATTTACTTGTTCACTGCTATATAAGCGAATCCCCCAGTTTCAATTAAAAATAGAAGCAGAAGTCTTTTGGCCACTCATACGCTACGTTACTGTGCTTCCTGATACCCCCGATCTAAGACTATAACTTCTCTCCTTTGGAGATACCCTCCGCTTTCGGATTTCACCAAATTGAACTGGGATTGACTTGTTTTGGCTGGCGGTCGCTCTCTCTCCACTTTGAACCAGGGACAGCGGCACATAGTAAGTATAAGTAGTAAGTATATATTAAAGAACTCCTTTCTTGTTATTTAACCCCTTGTCGTTGTAGTCACTTTGTCCACAGGTTTATCTATAAAACTATATAGTTTTATAAAGGTTACGGGTATAGTTAGTGGCAACCTCAGCGCACAGTTTCCACTCTGCACGTTGTGTTACCTAGTTGTGTCTGACAAGACTATATAGGCTCCATCGTGAGGGTTTCCCTAAGACGCTTCCACTCAAAACGCTTCCTCTACAAACTCTCGGATCAAGTAGCCACACGAGCCCTTACCCCGTATCAGCTTCAAACCACACAACTTGATAGATGCGACTAGAGTTTTTGAGGGCATCAATGATAGTTGGCCTACAAAAGCTAATAGTCAATGAAATGGAATGCTGGTACCCTGACTGTAACTAAAAGTTCTCTATCAGGTGTCAGGATTGATCGTTACAGAGATACATGCACACACGCTGCCTGAGACACTTTCAAGTGGTAACTTAACATGTCACTACATGTATGTATTATGAGTGTCATTAACATTGTATTCCCTATAATTATAATATAAAACATTTATTGTCTGACAGCTGATACTCACTATACTTACCCGTAAGATAAAGTTGATGGACGTTTTACGTCACAACTTAAATATCATGGATCCCTTCAATGCCGACCATTTGTTTGTTTTAAGCTGGTGCATTTAATCAATAATAAGAGACGAAACAAATTATTTATGCAGAGGAGTGATCACACTTGCTAAAACATGACCTTTTTTTTGGACTGCTCTGATGTACATGCTGTTGATTGTTAAGTAAAGAAATACAGTATGCATACTATAAATTACAACCCATGTTAAAGCTCGTTACTTATGCAATTAATATTGTCCAGCTTCGATATTGCTGTCTTGTTTTTGTTAATATAGAAAAAGGTGTCTTCGCAGCAAAAGACATCGACAAAGGATCTTTCCTGTGTACTTATGAGGAAAAACTGTACTTAACTGAACATGAAAGACGAAACCTACATTTTTGAATTCCAATTCAAACAAGAGACATACTGGTGAAGATTACCCATTTCATTAGTGGTTATTCAAATATGATTTGATGTCGCGCTGTTTTCATTTGCAGTGGTACTGCCTTCACTTTGGTTGGCAAAAATGAGCCTTTGGTCCTAATACGCGATTACTTTTTAACACTCTCTGAATTAACTCGTTGATGTGAATTAAATCTGCCGGTATTTCCAAATCAAAGCTTTGTTAGTCCAAATTTTACATTTGTGGCCTTTGAAAGTATAGGTTAGTCGAACAGAAATGAGTCCCTGTAGGTGTGCAGTTGGTCCATTTGATGTAGCAGCAGGGCTTTCTGCACATCATTTTTTACCCGGGGTATTCTAGAGGGGGAAAAAACCCATTTTTATCGCCGTGTGTAGGGCCAATGATTTTCCGTTTCAAAGGATATCGACATGTTCTAGTTCAGACTCTAGGAATTGCGTTTCAATTCCATTTTGTTACAAATACCCCTACTTTTATCAAACCAAACCAAATTACAACAAAACGGAATTCCTAGGTCTGAATGGAAGATGTCGACACTGTTTGAAATGGAAAATCATATGACCCTGAGAAACTAGGGTCACTGAAGTCTAAAAAACACAATTTTAACTACAAACTAAGTGTAAAGGCAATGTTTTCCAAAAACATAGGGTAAAAGTACAAGATAAACTCAATATGGCCTACAAAAAACGAAAATATGGTGTTTCGTTGGCAAAATTTTGGACTTCCAGGAAAATACTGATACTGCCTGTTTCCAATGAGGGCATAAAATCTGTGGAATGCTCAAGTGAGGTTTTATTCTCATTAATCATGTCCATATTAGTGTGATCATTGTAAGGAAAGAAATTGGCATCTAGTGGAATTATAAACAAACTTAACGAAGAAATATTTTGAACTCCTATATTTCACCAACAAGCTTTTATCAAGCTGAAGTCTTCCACTATGAAAATAGTTATTCATAATATATTTGTGCAGCAAAAGAATTTCTTCATTGAATTTGGTTCTGTGATCACATCAGTAAAATAAACCATAATGTCCTGTCAAGTTGAGAACTTTTCCATCTTTTCACTGGTTGGCCTTCAGTAATTAACATTTATCTCATTTTCAGGATTGATGCCTTAGAAGACGATGGATCATATCGGTGTCTTCTAAATGATGGCCACAAGCTGCAAAATTGCATTGCTAAGCCGGTTTCCATAGATGGAAAACCATCAATTGCATTTTTCGAATGGAGGGATATCAGTGCAGGGGAAGAACTAAGATACTGTTATGGCAGTCGAAACAGTGATTATCCATGGAGATGTAAGGTAAGTTTGCTGACCCATTTCCCTATACTAAGTACATGTATTTGCAAATATTGTAATTATGTATTTCAATAGGTTATATGAAGTATGGTACACATGTGGCAAACTGTATTGTGTTGTGCTGGGTAGCTGAATACTTCAACTTTTCAAGATAAAGAGAGGCAGTTATTTTGAGGGGGGAATGAAGTTCACAGTACTTTCTGTTATCAAATTTAACAGTACTTCAAATTATGTTCTCATAACAACAATCTTGCTGATTTAAGAAATCTGCTGCGAAGACTGATGACAGGTAGGTTTGCTTCATGACTGATATTTCTTTGTGCATAAAACATCTGGGAGCAAATCATTCATAATAGTTTAAACTTGTATTTCAGTGGTTACATGTTATATAACATAAATCATTCTTTTGTGATAATGTTTACTGCCAAAAAACCCGGACAGGATACATAGCATCGAGTCTAAAACCAACAGAGGTAACATGGGTTCTTGGGGCTGTGTGGAAATATCCCTGGGCCTCAGCCAAATTTGATACCACTTTGAAAATGGGTCTGCTAATCCTGGGTCCTGTCACCATTAGGCATACAATATAAGTATAAATATTTTTGTTAATGTGGGTTTTAATTTCTTTTCCCTCAGAACCAGGGTGCTCGATGAGCTTACATTTTGTGGATTATCTAAGGTTTGTTTTAGAAAGAGCTGGATTTTACTGTCTTGCCTTATTGATTTGGAATTCTTGGTTGCTGATTTGCCTATTGCACATTTCCTTGATAAGTAAATTGTCCAATTACAGTAGTTTCACATTAGATCCTGATTGTTCGATGGACACATAAGCATATTTAAGAAAAGGCTGGAATTTGTCCAAACATGAACAGGATTTACAGGTTCTAACTGCTTGCTGTATAAACTGTTTATTACGAGATGAAATCTTGTGATTATCAATGTGACAACTGACTTTGCAGGGGTCATTTTCATTTGAGAAAGGTATGTTTGTAATCCATCCAGAAATAGCTCGTTTCTGTAACATATTTACTAACAAGTCTATGACCTTTTGCGGATCAGGTCATAGACCGTCGAGCCCGAGACAAATATTTGAACCTGAATTTGAGCTAAGTGAAGTTTGGCGACTAGAAACTTTGTACTCTTAAGTGTTATTTCACAACACTGAAAACAGTTGATATGTATTTGATGGACTCCTTGTGTGTCTAAAACAAGTTTTGGTTTGGTTTTTGACAAGAGAGAATTTCAGTGTCTACGCTACTGTAAAATGGTGAAATGGTAAATACACTTGCTTGTCTTGTAAATTGCAGAGATCAGGGAATTGGGTGTTACGTTGTTGTTTAAGTCCTAATTTATTGCTGACCACTATCAGTAAACACCCTTCCTGTCACATCACTGCATTTGCAAGTCAGGCAGTAGAGACTTCAAGTTTCTAAAAATGTAATTTTGATGGCATTTTGGTTAGCTGATCAACAGACTCCAGGTACAGCCAGGTCACGGATAATTGATTGTTCCTTTCTCATGACCGCCCCTAATGTATATAAATTTGTCAGGAATAATGAAGGATGTGTATAAATTATTGACCCTCTTTAAAAAGAGAAAAAATATTTTTGAATTCCCTGAAAAAGTCAAAAATGATATTTTGTTAAAATCAGTATTACACCATGTTAAAGGACGTAAAAAATCTGTTGTGGAGTTACGTCATTTAACATGGTTTAACACCAGATTTAACTAAATACACTTTAGAACAACGGGCCTATCCTTAAAACATGAAGGTCAAATCAGCTTTTCGACATTACCGCTATATTAACGATACCACGTCACTTAGAACAACGAAACTTCACGAATGATCAAAGCTATTAGCCTATATATAGGGTGTATATTGAGCCTCTGGAACTCTTGTTTATATTAAGGCCACGAGAAACAATTAACAATGGCCTCAATGCACATATAAAATGAGATATTCTGGGTTCACATTTGCATCCGAAACTATTTTACTGAAATATACATACACGCATTGTATAAATAGTAGTACTTCAGATACGAAGCTGAACAATTTAATGAAGAACATGTCAGTTTACATGAGTGATTTTTAAGCAAAGTGATTTTTATAGCAGCTGACCAGGCATTAGGTCACTTCATACCCATACCACTTCATACTTAATCTCTGCCAAAATTAACTATCCGAAATGTAGTTATATAAAATTTTAGCAGGGAAATCAATTAATTTATAGTTCTGTAACATTAGAGCACTTGATCCCATAAAAACCCTTGGGTTCTAGTTAATTTTATTTGTTTTGTTTCTTTTTTCTTTCATTGATTCTGCATGGAGATTTATTGTGTTGACACTCATGTTCCTGTTCCTTTGCCCATCATGCTTTAGAATTTACTTTTATTGCATAATAAATATCTTTAATAATACCACAATAATATTTACAACTGCTATTAGGTCACTGAATCTAAACGTATCCTAATACTTCAGCGGTAAGGAAGTATACTTTGAACATGTCTATAAGAAGCTTGCAGAGAAATCGCCCCCTTCCCCGGCTACACATAGTGGCAGTGCAGTTGACCTGTGCGAAGTGTGGCTTATCCAGTCATACATAGTAGTTGGGCATATATTTTATATAATATGGTTTAATAGCAAGGAGTATAGCAAGGAGTTAGTTATCCATAAGTAATCTGTTTTGTAGTATATTTTGCAGATCATAGTCTTGGATTTGGGATGTCGTCAACTAGACTTTATCAGTTGTTTTTTTTTTCTTTCAAGGAAACCAAGACAAGGATTCCGAGAGCGCACAGCAGAAGTGCCAGAGGATGGGAGACCAGCCTGGAGTTTGATGCTGGTTTTATAGTTGTGGGTTTTAACTGTGATGCTTTAAAAGACATGGCAAGTTGCATTCTGGTTTTGATTGTATATAGTCCTACATGATCTGGTTTGGAATAAATTCTTTGCCAGTTTTGAAAACATGCTAGCCCGTACAAGTGATTGATCCATTTCTAGTATTTAATCATTCCCCATTTTGAGACTCACTTGCACCACAGTCAACATCATGTATGGCAAAGTTTGTCAGCAGCTTGCTAAATATTTTTGGATTACCCAAATAAGGGCTGTTGAGTTTCCCCACCGCTAATACTGACTGCCATTGCACAAGTGAAAGATTTTTCACAACGGGAAACATAAGTTAATCATCATGGTAAGTTTCTTGATGGATAGGTGTGATTTTAGGTAAGATAGTAACAGGGGATGGCTTATATTGTTTATGCTTCCACCTCTGTTACTAACAAGTGTGCCATGTCTTTGTAAGTTCTTATTGTATTGACTTTGCTGGTTTTGAAATGACCTTTTAAGTCTTTTAAAAGGTCATTTCCTTTTAAGTCTCGTTCTTTTTTTCAAGGAAACCAAGATAAGAATTCAGGGAGTGCACAGCACAAGTGCCAGAAGATGGGAGACCAGCCTAGAGTTTCTGAATCTGAGCATATTTCGGATCACAGACCTGCTGATAAACATCAAGGTGTTGTGTCCGAGCAGGAACTGCCTACACAAAGTGAGAATGGTTTAACAGGAAAACCGAACCTGCTCCCACTGGGCCACACAGGTAAACTGCATTCTTAACTTGAAGTTTGAGAATATGTTCCTTGTGTTACAGTATGGAAGATGTTGATGCTAGTTTTATGGTTGTGGGTTATAAATGTGATGCCTTTATATTGGAAACTCCAGTTCTTATCTGCTTTTTACTCAGACTGCCTTATATGATCAGAATGTGAATACTTTGTTGACTTCATATTTCGTTTCAAGGAAACCTAGATGAGATTTCAGGGACAGGACAAAGGAAATAATGGAAAGACGAGAGACGAGACTGGTGAACCTAGGGAGACGTTGGATCAAGCTGAGGCTAGCAATAGAAAAAAATCCCTGAGGAAAAGGACCCATTTCCCACAAAACGTGATGTTGGTGGCAGAATTTACAGATTCTGACTTGTCTGAGAGCGAAGATGAATATGTGCCCAATTCAGAATCTGATGAGTCAGACAAGTCTGATGTTTACCCGTCATACTTTAGTCCCAAGCTTTTGAACCCAAATATCAACAATGAAGATACAGTGACTTCAACAGGAGACTTTACACACCCAGGGCAGCTTGTTGTAGATGTGGTGCAGAAAGACTAGTTTTCAGAACAGTTCATCCATCCTTGGTGAAGTTAAATCTTCCACTGGAACATCTAGAGTGACTGTAGAAGTTAGCTCCACCAGTTCCATTGACGTTATGGGAACAAAAAATGGATCATCACGTGTTTATGACAAACGCTTTTATTGTTTGTACTGTTGCAAACCGCAGGCAAAGCTTCCTAGGCATTTGTTAAGTCAACATGCTGATGAAAGTGGAGTCTTCAAATATGTACAGGAAACAGACAAAGACACAAAAGCCCAAATGGTCTGTAAGTTACGGAATTTAGGAAACCACCGCCACAACGCGAAAGTGATTCGTGAAAATAAAGGGACTCTCATAGTAGCATATATATCATCAACACCAACATCGTGGGAGGATTACATCCCTTGTGAAATGTGCCTGGCCTATTATGCCAGCTGGGAGATGTGGAAGCATGGTCGGAGATGCTCACTGCGCCCAAAAGATCGGCAACAGCATGGCAGGGTTGTAGCCAATAGCCGATTATTATTACTCACCCCCAGGGACACCAGTGAGGGACTGAAAACTGTTTTGGCCACAATGAACTTGGACAGTGTTTCACGAATCCTTAAAAGTGATGCTTTAATTCTACAATTCGGGAAGAAGCTTTTCAGTAAACTTGGGCATGATAAGGAACAGTTCTCCACTATGAGAAACAAACTACGGGAGCTTGGAAGAATTTTGATTAGCCTGAGAAAACTGACGAGTCGCCTTGAAGCAAGGCTGGCCGAGTTCATTAACCCCTTGCAGTTCCAGAATGTGATGAGTGCAGCAACGGACGTGGCAGGGTTTTAACATTGAAACACATCTGTTGAAAACCCCATCGTTAGGATTAAAGCTGGGTTACTCCCGAAAAAAATGTGCCAAAATCTTAAAAGGCAATGCTCTTCAAAGTGGCGATGAGGTGCTTCTAAAGCAGTCCGTTGCTTTTGGGGATTTTTGCGACATGAATTGGACAGATGAAATTTCTACAAATGCTCTAAGGACTTTGGGAGAAAGTAAACGAAATCAGGTTAAGCTCATTCCTCTCACCTCAGACTGCCAGCTCTTAACTAATCACTTGAAGGAAAAGGGTACTGATGCTTTCAAGGTACTGGAAGTTGATAGTAAGAACACTGCGGCCTGGAGAGATCTGTGTGATGCTGCACTCACACAACTTATCCTGTTCAACAGAAGAAGGCAGGGAGAGGTGTCAAAGATGATTTTAGCACTGTGCCAAGGAAGAAGATATTGTGCAATCTCTATCTCCTTCAGAGCAAAAGCTGTGCAAGGTATTGACCAGAATAGACTAATAGGTCTAATTACGAATCATTAGGACATATTCGTGGTTGTGATTGTCTTCGAGCATACAGTGAGGAATGTGGCGCAGAGTATCCTAAATTGATTCGCTCCACAAAATTAAGGAAACAGATAGCCACTCTGTCACAAGTGTTCAACTTGAAGGAAAACGAACTGGACATACTGGCTAACTTTCTGGAACACGACATCCGAGTACACAGAGATTTTTACAGGCTTCCGGAACATACACTACAGGTGGCGAAAGTGTCGAAGTTGCTGTTCTCCTTGGAGAATGGACAGTTCTCCCAACTAAGTGGCAAGACTTTAGCGGACATCAGTGTAGATACTGATGAAGGTAAACAGTAGTCTTTGCATGAGCATAATAGGCAGATAATTGGGTGATAAAGTTATAAAATGATTTGATTTGTGTAATATATCCTGGACTACATATGAACATAAATTATTGTATGCCAGACACCTAAAAAAAAACGATGTCTAATGTGTAGAGATTAAATTTTTGCTCTTCAGAGATACATACCCGTATGTGTTCACTGTATACCAGTTGAAAAAGGTATCTTCTTCAGATATTTAGTGCTATTTTGGCTATTCCAAAATTTCCGGGAACCTCACTCAGGGTTGCTCACTGTTACAATAAGCTTACTTTCCACCTCTCGTTTCTCTGACTTGCTTTAGTTGACCAGAAATTGACAGTTCGTGTGTTCCATCTGGGCAGGTTTGATCAAATTTGAGTGCATCCATTTAAAATTGGGTAATGTTAGGGTGTAATTTCCAAAAATTAGGAGTGCAAAACAATCCTGCTCTCTTGGCTAGGTAATAACATGGCCAGGAGAGGTTTCTTGTATCCACACATCCTTTTGGATGTCTTAAAAGTGATTGTCGAGTACTGCCTTAACCATCAAATTAACTAATTGCCGTTCTAGTCATCGAGTTGAAGTGAAAGAGAGAGCATGATCCCGACACAGTTCAGTGGAAAGAGCGTACAAAATTACATAGAGTTCGGGTTTTAATTTATTTCCGCATTATTCACATAATCTGCCAGGTTGAAACAGGCAAATGATCAAGATGTAGGAAGCTGTGATGTAAACGTTCTGTGTCAACTATTATAATTACATAGACAAGTATGTTGAAAAGCAGTTGTCAGATAATCAATACAAGTAACAAACAGTAAGCAGACACACTTGAAGGACTCGCTGGTAGCAACTGTGATTTTACACGGTAGAATTGTGTGCATATAGCTTCCTATAATTCTGACCGCTGATAGAGAACTTTTACGTCACTTTCTTTAGTCACGTGACTGCACCAGGCAGTTTGATTTGCTAGATTTACCAGCATGGATGCCTTCATCAACACAATCATGTCAAATTTGGCTGTTTGAAGCTGGTGGATGCGCACAGGGAAACAAATTAACTGAATACTACGTAATTTTGTATACTCTATCCAGTGAGCAGTGTCTGGAGCATAGCCTCTCTTTCACTTTAAAGAGTCCGTTGTGATACTATAATTTTGACATTGTCCTGAACAATTAGACTGAAACCCTAACAGAGATAAAATGTTTAGTGGCTGTATTTCAGTAACAAGACTTGGGTGTGATCAGGTAATGAGACCAGTAGTTATTACTGTTGATAATTTATTTTGACAGAAATAGAAGTTGTGGTTGAAGCAGAGGAGTTGACCGAGGAAGAGGGCAGTGAAGAGGAATTCACTTCACCAAGTGAGGGTGTATAAATGGTAATGCGGTAGAGATGTACTTTAATAATTTGATAAGGAAATAGTTCTTTAGTTGCAACCTTGATTGTGTTACTGTATATTCTGTAACACAGTTGTTGATTTAGTGTACAAAATGGAAAGTGCAGACAACTGAGCGGCATCAGAACTGGTACATGTAAGCTATAACAGAGAGTCTTTAGAAGTATTCATGTCATGAATGAGCACTCAGATTTAAACTAGGAAGTTTCAGATTCCTCAGTTTTCTGTCTTAGAGATATGACTGTTTACAATTAATGATGATAATAACTTTATTTTTACTGGGTAAACACAATTAGCCCAGGCTCTCCCATGTAGCCCAGATGCGTTGGCCCCAGATACAATTCACTGATCTGATCTCTCTGAGCCCAACGATGGTATTTTGTATACAGCAGGGTCTAAACGTTCCAGTGGAGCCTGGAAGATCACCTAATGTGTAGGGATTGTGGGAATTCTCCCATGTTCGCTTGTAATTTCCTACCATTTCACCGTAAGCCTTCTACTGCTCTTAAAATTCACAGTGAAAGGCTTGATGTACAAATGTTTAAGATAACTAGCGTTTAAGATAATAAATGGTTTCTAATTTTTATGCAGCTCATTTAGGTCGGTAATGATGGCCTTTTCTACATTCATAAATTTCTTGACATTATAACTCTATATAATATCTACAGATCCTATTCACTTTAAGAGTTGTGTATTTATGTCAACACTGGATGGGATAAACGTTTGGAATTGGACTCTCCTATCTGAAAGCATTGTCTGTTATTAATTCTGGCATGGTAGGCCTATATTTTGTAGTTCCAGAAATCCAGCTATTATCCGAGTTATTCATATCCTAGTGAATACTTTATGTAGCTAAACATACATTTCTTACGTTTACATATGCTGTATGTGGTTTCAATTGTTCTCCTAGGTGATGCTACAGGTGAAGCTGAAATAGTTTCTGATGACAGTACTGCAGGTAAAGTAGTTTTTAATATGCTGCCTGTATAAGATATGGAGTGTATGTTTTTGTTTTCATACCTTCCTAATCCTGATGTCTTCTTTAGTGAAATCCCATTTTCAGTTTTCATTATAAACTTCTACTTGAAGGATTAAATAAATGGGATCAACTTTTTCTTTTTCACATTTTGACATTTTTGTTTGCATTTGGCCTCCTTTTTGATCCGGAAATCATGAACAGGATAAATTGTACCGCTGTTAAACTTTACACGTGAAATCCCCACAGAAATGTTACCAGTTAGGCATTTCTGAAATTTTACATCAAATAAGGGATCTTATTTGTGGTTAATATTTGTTCGATCAAGATCTTTCATATGATCAACATCTGTTACAATCAATTGATATATGTATAGTCAGTGAATTTTACTATATCCGAGATACCCTTAGGCTTTAGTTCTTATTTCATGATGAATTTAGCAGTTGACCTACACCTTAATTGTAATATCATTTACTTAAAGTAGGAAAGTGGTAGCCAAACTATGTCCCATATATATGTGGTGTTTGGAAGGGATTGTATGTTCGATTCTGTTATTTACAGGTAAGCGTGTCAGAAAAAGACCTTGGTCAGACACTGAGCGAGCTCCAGTCTTGGGACATTTTGAGGACCATGTTAGGCTCGCCAAACTTCCGAAAAAGAATGAAGTCGATCTCTGCATTTCAAGGGAGCCTTGTCTGAAGAGAAGAACCTGGCGTAACATAAAGGACTTTGTAAGAAACAAAATAAAAACCAGTAAATCGGGACAACTGTTTTAATGGTATAAGGCCAGATGTATGACACTGTGAGAAGACTATCTGACCAGTGGAGTATTGGTTGAGGTGTATACAGGTGGGGTAGATACATGTTAAGTATGAATAGATACATCAGAGTAAGCAAGACATACAGGTCCTGAAGGCAAGGGTGAGCCTTGCTTTCTGTCAACATAGAGTCCAATGCAAATTTCTATAAATAGTATCGCAAAGTTGGTGATTACATTATGTTGTTTTGGAGAATTACATACATTATCATTAGATGAAAAAACAAACTCTACTGTAAATAATTAAGCAGTACTGTTTTTTCATCTACTGCTTAATTATTTACAGTAGAGTTTGTTATTTCATCTACTGCTTAATTATTTACAGTAGAGTTTGTTTTTTCATCTAATGATAATGTATGTAATTCTGCAAATGTTTAAAAACGTTCTAGTATTTTGTTTCCAAATTTGATAGTTGTATGTTGTCATTTCTTGGAAATGTTTTTACACCGGCGTTATTTTTTTTATTCATGTATGCTAGATTACTATTAAGTAATATGGTATCTCCGTGTGTTGTCAGGTGAGTCTTGATTTTTTCCTTGGGTACAAACTACATGTACATGTATACAAAAATAAAAGCTTTCTGAGTGTATATACTTTGCCTTATCATTTCAGACATAACTTAGTAGTAGTGGATTTTATAGGTGTATGTTTTGCTCAGTTATGTCTAACAGTCCTCTTTGTTTTTAAGTAAACCATGGGATTCACTTGATCTACTGTATATTGCTGTTTACAATTTGGTAAGTAAGAAGGCATTTCCTTACTGTTCTTTTTTGTTTTCCTGTTGATAAAAAGCATTTATATAGCAAATGTTATACATCTACTGAAAGTGCCCTTAAGTACCACAGCCATGGTTTCCAATATGGCAGTCCTTGCACTGAGTCTTTGTAAAATAAATTGGTTGCTTGTCAATTTGCTTGTTTTCCTGGATATTGACCTCTTGCTTCATGTTTGTTGGTATGACTCCTGGTTCTTACTCTGGTTTCGCCTGGATGTGGTTAAAATAGAGCTGCTATGGCATTATGCCAAACTTACTCATTCATTTATTAAAACTTAAGCCCGTGTCTCCATTACCATGTATGCACACTATTTCTTTTGCAAATGTGCCTCTGGCCTAAGGGTTCATAGCAACCTGAACAAAGGGTGTTGTAGTGAAGGGGGACATCTGCTGTTGGCCATGGTTCATGGACAATCAACACTCACATGACCAAACAAAATTTAAAATCTTCGCATGTACAGTGGTAACCTAGAAAGTGCTCTCTAGTCATTGCGGTGAGTTTTAGTTTAAGTCCTAATTTGTTTTGATCAGTCAACTGAATTGTGGAGAGTGATATCACAAACAGTGTGAGTAATACAGTGAAGGCCACCAATTGAAAATAACAGGCGACATTTGGCCTGAAAATGTTGTGTCAGCAAACTACACCAAGATGACGGGAGTATTTCAACAGTCTCCAGTGAGTTTGTTTGTTGGTTCAGTACAAGAGTGCACATCTCTCGCCCACCTCTCTATATACTGACAGTCCCCAGTTGAATAGACCTGTTCAACAGTTCCCCCTCAGCCCGTCAGTGTTTAGTGCAATATTGTACATCTCTCACCCACCTCTTTGTACATACTGACAGTCCTCAGTTGAACAGACCTGTTCAACAGTCTCCAGTCAGTGTATTTAGTGCAAGAGCGTACATCTCTCACCCACCCCTCTACACACTGACAGTCCCCAGTTAAACAGACCTGTTCAGCAGTCCCCAGTCAGTGTGTTTAGTACAACAGTGTACATATCTCACAAACCCCTCTCCACATGCTGACAGTCCCCAGTTAAACAGACCTGTTCAACAGTTCCCAGTCAGTGTGTTTATTGCAAGAGTGTACATCTCTCATCCATACCTATCTACATACTGACAGTCCCCAGTTGAATAGATCTGTTCAATAATTCCCAGTCAGCGTGTTTAGTACAACAATGTACATATCTCACAAACCCCTCTCCACATGCTGACAGTCCCCAGTTAAACAGACCTGTTCAACAGTTCCCAGTCAGTGTGTTTATTGCAAGAGTGTACATCTCTCATCCATACCTATCTACATACTGACAGTCCCCAGTTGAATAGATCTGTTCAATAATCCCCAGTCAGCGTGTTTAGTACAACAGTGTACATCTCTCACAAACCCCTCTCTATATATTGACATTCCCCAGTTGAATACACCTTTTCATCAGTCTCAACTTAGTTCGTTCAGTTCCAGAGTGTACATCTCCCACTCACCCGTTCACATACTCGCAGTCCCCAGTTGAATAGATTTGTCCAACAGTCCTCAGTTAGTTGGTTAAGTACAAGAGCCTGACTGTCACACTCCTGGTACATGTTCAATAAGACACAGCCCCAGTTGGACTGACCAGTCAAAAGGCCTTTATTATTCAGTGCTGGCTGTAGAGAGCAGAGAAGGTGGTAAGTATCTCTTGAAATACATGTCCCCATTTGCCTGTTTTAGCTCGGGTGGATCCGTGTGTGTCTCCACTATGACTGCAATCGTCATGTTCCAAAAATTTCCCCACAGAGCCCTTCACACTACATGTAGAGGGTCAAGAGGCTATCCGTCGTGCAACTGTGAAAGGATAGCGCTGAGAACCTATTAGTAAAGAAGTCCCGTACGAGGCGGTTCGTACATCTGTCCCCGTTTGACACCATATACATGTATGTGTGTGTGTGTGTCTTCTAGTGCCATGACAAGTCCACGCCGCCAAATTGCTGCCGTCACAGGAATATCATGCAGAAGACGCGAGACATGACTGCCTAACCAGTCACATAATATATGCACACTGACACAGGGCCAACCAGTCCTGTTTCCTTGCTCTAACCTCTCTGTGCTTAGCATCAAGCGAGACAGCATTAAATACAATTTTTAAACTCTTAATTGGTATGACCTGACCCGAGATTGATCCCGAACTTGAAGACCCTGAGGAGGACGCTTTAACCAAGCACTAGGCTTCCGAGGCAGTCCCGTACTTGAAGTAATTTGATCCATTCATCTCAAAACGGTTGCAAATACCGTAGATATTTCAAGAATTGTTCATGCTTTAATACTTTACTGAATGAATAAATGATTCCACATTATGTTTTTGTACCTGGCTTTTGTCTGGCGTTTATAACATGGGGTTGCACCACAGCTCATCCTGACGACAAAAATGGTCTTTACCGTCACACGATGCCTTTACCGTAACCTGGTTGTCTTTACCATCACGGGTAAAATTTGTGCCTGGCAAACTATGTATAGTCACAGAATTCACCATTACAGCGGTGGTTGCAAATGAAATCTACTTTGTTCACTCATAGACGTAAAATTTGCAAATTTGACATATCCAGAAGTCTCTATATCATATCTAGAGCTATCTTACTTAGGCACCGTAAGGCCACGGCTATTTTTGTAGGCAGCAAGTGTGCATCCGCGGTCAGAGTCTGTGAATTTTAAACACATGTATATGTCAAGCACTAGTAAACGTACGTAATTCAAATCTTTTTGTGTGGAAATTATATCAGGTTTTAGTTTTTCCTCCAATTAATTTAGCCTCACGGTAAAGACAAATTCACCGTGAGTATCTCAGCAAATGGGCCAAAACAATGCAAAAAGGAAGACATAAACGCTGTTCATCACCGTAAGTGTGACCTTTGATGGTCCATTCGGCTATTAAAAGCGTTTGGGTCTTTTATAACAAACGCGATTTGAGATAGTGTCGGAACAGCGGATGGGTCACATATCGTAGAATCACCCTTTTAACAAAATAACGAGTGGCGGAACACAAGCTCACAAAGTGCTACGTACAGAAAAATGGCATTTACCTTTTTTATGTCATACCGTAATTCCATCAGGACGTCATGAAAATAATACAAAAAATCAGCAGATATACCAGGAACACTGAAAACTGCCCTAGTTAAGTTTCGGGTACATCAACAAGGGTGAAATTTCCCTCTCGGTAAAAAGTTACAGGATGAGGTGTTGATAGAATTTGATAACCACTGACACTGTGAGTTGTCCAGTTTTCGTTACCTGGAACACCACGCTAATGCGGTACAGATCCGACCATGGCAATTACCATTTTCATAGAATACCAGTATGAATGTTATTTTTTGGTCGCCCTAGACTCACTTGTGAACTTTAAAAGAATGAATTAAGACTTGTTGCTTAAATTGCGATGAACATCGCGCAAATATTTCATCTCAAGACATCACAGATGGCGTTGTTGATAGGATCTACGTATCTATTTTCGTTACCCTTGGCTTATTGAGCAAAAGAAAGCAATGTGGATGATGATCGTCACAGTTGTGTTGACTCGATTAATATTTATGTGCAGACAGTATTCATTTTTAAACCCCTAATTCGGTTAATGATGTTTCCTAATCTGACACACTGTTACCGAGAGTTATAAGCTTGCTGATTACCTCACCGACACGGTTTTAGGTACCATTTACCACTCCGAGTGGCGGGCTGACCTTCCACTTCAGGACGAGAAAATATCAGAATTTGGGACAAAATATCCTTTACACCTCACATAAAAATGCTTAAAGCTAAATGTACAAAAGCGCTCGATATAATTAAGGTCGTGTCTAGCACCGATTGGGGTGCTGACTGATCAGTTTTACTTAATTTTGTATCGTTCTCTGGTGAGGTCTAAATTGGACTATGGGTCCATCATTTATGGTTCCGCTAGGAAATCATATCTTAAAATGTTGGATCCAGTCCATCACCAAGGCCTGAGGCTGGGGAATGCTCTCTAGTCCGAAGGTTCGCTGGTCCGAAGGTTCGCTAGTCCGAAGGTTCTCTGGTCCGACGGTTCCGAAGCCTTAGCCTCATGAAAGTCTCTAGTTAATTTAGTACTTTTAAAGCGTCAGCGTATATTTTAAAACCGTTAGCTAATTACTAAATTAGGCTAGCCATTCTCTTTCACTGCGCATGGTCAGCAATACTTGAAGTCAGCTCGCATTACTGCACTATCGGGTCTATCATTTCGTATATCGCGCGATATCGCCCCGCCTTCACAGGTTATATCGCTTGTTTGTATAAAAGGGCGATAGGCGATGACCCCATTCGGACATCAAAATTGGTGCTATTTACAATATCATCGCCGCGCCTAAATATGGTGATCTATTCGTGGCAAGAAAAAAGATATTTGACACACTTTAAAACTCGACGCGAACTATTAAGGGACGTCTCGTTTCAAAACTCGCATTGAGTTTAAATGAGATTGTAACATTGCAGAAGTCGACATCTAGTTTTGAAACGAGTTTTGACATGTTATATTCCGATCCATTTAAAACTTGACTCGAAAACCTCATGCACGTCGAGTTTTAAAAAAAGACCTCTTTTACTTCCACCAACTAGACGCAAGCTATATGGGACTTTTCGCGCCAATTTTTAAATCTGACTTCCGTAGCTATAACATGGGAGATTTCATGGCCGCGTTTCGAAAAGTGGTAAAACTTGACGCGAAAACCCGACGTTGAGTTATGTTGTTTGTTTTTTTTTCGTGGCACGAACAGAACAACATATCAAAAAGCTCTACAACGCAACGTTGAGCTACCGTATGTAGAATATATTCCTGATTCCCACGGGTGGGTCAGATAACTGCCGTTCCCTTTGTGTGACAGTGTTCTCAGCATAACCATATTCGCTATTTTACATGAAGTGTACTGGAGATCACGCCCACAATTACCAACATGACTTCTCATATACCGGTGCTTTATTCTGGAGGGTAATATCCGTAAGTTACTCTATTGCATTAAATAAAAAGCAAACAACAAAACGTATATTGACTTTCTATTCAAATGTAATTGAGCTAGGAAAATGTATGCTCTTTATAGAGCACAGAAATAACCAAGCAAATTAACAAAATGATAGGCTTTTAACCGTACCTGGTCTATAAATACCATATGCATAATTCTACAAAAATAGACCTACATACCCAAGTCTTCATCAAAAAAGAATCCGACTAAAACTTAACGTCATGTTTAAACGAGAAAGGAAAATAAAAATGAAGTTAGACTTCTCCAATAGCATTGAAAATTGATCATTGATTATATATTATATCGTCTTTCTGTGGAAACAGCACTACAATAGTTTGTTGTAATGTCCCATGGATGAAGCATCTTCAACAAATCCTAATAATCATGTGGTACAAGCGGCCTAAGTGCTAGACAATTCTAGACAATCTCAGCCAAAACTTCAGCTTTTTACATATGCTTTTTGTGTTATGTTCTCACTGTTTGTTTTGGACCTCGCCTTTGTGATTTAAAAAGTAATTCCAATTCTTCAAATCGCCCATTTAGCATATTTCTGTAAAAGATACTCACATAAGTATCCATGATCCAGCAGTTTAATGACCCAGCACTTTAAACTGTCTTAGCATGTTTGGTGTCAAAAAAGAGAGGGTGGCCTACATGACCGACAGCTAAGATTACCTTTACATTGATATACAGAACTCTTAAAATGACAAAAACCGTAAAACAATACACGAAATGCATGAAATACAAACAGATTATAATTGTCTTAAAGATTACCTGATTTAATTTTTGTGTTGCTTTATCCTATAAGCTAACCACAGTTTACATGTTTACAGAACTGAAAACTATAATTTATGTGTCATTCTTAGTTGGATAAAACATAACAACCGAAGGTAAAACAGTACAAAAGTGCTAAAGATACCGATGTGGTTGAACCGTTGTGCCAAGTTGTGCTGTCGCTGTAGCTCTGCAAAATTTCCAATAAAGGACAAGACCAGCCAAAAAACAATATTTTCAACAGAAGTAAAACATTCTCTTCCAATACAAAGAACCTTATCTTCCTAACCTGATCTTTAGTTATTATTATTATTAGTTATTATTTTAGTCATCTAAAAAAACCTAAGAGCCAGGTGAGTAATCAAATCTGGAGTACTATAGACTTCACTCATTCACTAGGTGAAATATGGCTAGCTATTTATAGAGTTCAAGAAAATTTACAACAGACAATTTGATGATTGAAATGGCGTTTGTTTCCCTCTTTTAAAAACTAGTGATAACTACAGCCAACTGGATTCACTAGGAAATGGATGCATTGTACCACGGTGAATGTTCAATTATATAGAATATACTGTTTTAGGTAGTCTTATCTTTAAAATTATAGTTAACGGGACGCACATGGTATCATAAAATTATCAAATATCTCGTAAAGAAAGAACACTGATGTTAAAAAGTTCGACAAAAGTAAAACAATGTGGAAACAATGTGGAATATCTTGTGGCCTTAAAAATGATGCACCAAATGGGAAACGGCATTCCAGTAGTTATCTACCTCCCGGGCGCCACGCTGATACTCAGCTTTAAGCTCGACCAGTCGGTTTTCCAGACGTTGCCAACGCCGAGCCCGTCTTGTCGGGTTACCACCACGATCCATAGCACGGATGCCGTTTTCAGTTGAAGCCTGAAGATCCTTCAGATGACGAATGAAGATCCAAATGTTTGGATGGCGTACACCTACTCGATTGTTCCATGCTCTGTGGAAGCTTTCTGCATTATTGTTTGTTCGACAATCCATGTCCCTGCCGAATACGTTCCATAAGGGGATCCGGAAATTTCCATCTATGTATGTGTGTTGCAAATAGGCCAAAAAGTCCATCAGAGCTGTATATCGCCTGACCAGACGACGTGTCCGTCGGGCGTTTTGCAGAAGGTTGAAGTTATTACGAATAAGCGCAATTGGCAGAAACCCTAGGGCCATGATTTTCCGCAGTAGCCTTTGCAGCCTGTCATCATTCCTGTAGCCACGTGCAAGCCCAAGTTCCTGAATATGGCGCCACAAAGATTGGTTAAAGTGGAAGTAACATCCTTCAACTCGTGTATTGGGGATTTCTGTTTCTATTGCTGTAATTAACGCTTGCTCGAAGTCCAAAACAACAGCTTCCGGATCCCAGTCATGTCCCACACGCCTTCGCACAGAGCGCTTGATTTTCTGCAGAACCTGTCTATAATGTCCTACAGTTCGGTTGGTCATCAGGGCGGTCACAAGGAGAAGGGTGCGCCCGTGGTAATCGCCAAGTATATTGAAGGTTTGTTCGTAAGGCCTTGGAGTGGTTCGAAACGTTGCATCCATATATATTGTCTGACATCGATCTAGGGCTATGTGGTTTGCTCTTGGTGCAAAAATGGCAGTTCCCCAATCGTTGTCTTGGTGCAACAGGTGTCTCTCTCCACGCCATGTTTCGCTCCAAGGACCTTCAATGACTACTTCGTCCACGTTCTGGGGAATGTCAGGTAGTAGTCTAGATTGGGCTGTTGCCAATTGAGAACGAATGCTGGGGAAGTCTGGGATATTAAGTGGTCTATCCCCACCGCCCTGCCCAACAGGGTTCCTGTTAGCGGCCGTGACTCTTTCATCATAGAGGCGCTTGATTGGCTTAGTTGGGTTTTCCTGAATTTGGTTCCTTGCCTCATTGAGGAACCTACAATGCTCAATAAAATGGTCGTCCTCTTCGTGGTTGTGCATTCCATTTTCAATGACTTGAATGTCTGGATCCTGAGCATCAATGTTGAAAACATTTGTTTTCAGTTTGGCTCTACACGATTTGCGCCAACACTGCCAATGAATAGTCGTATTGGTCTTTTTGTTGGAATGGTACTTGTAGCCATTATTTATGAGGACTTTCCCCTTACCCCGAACTCCAACTTCTATTCTAGGCATGGTGGTAGGACACAAATGGTTCTTGTAATTTTAGCATGCATCAATAAAGCAGATTACGAGGATCATTAGCCTTGCGTAGTTCCAATGAAAATGAATAATGGCCTGAATTAACGTTTCGTTTTCACCAAGTTGAGGTTACTTAGAAATCGTCTATAACATTTCTCAGTACTAACGGAAAGTTGATATTTACATTGAGAAAGTACATTGCATCCTGCGTGCTTTACTTACATCTCATTGAAATCAAGCCCCCCGTGGGGTTCCCGGGAGTGAAAAGAGTTCTCTAGGCAAGCTTGTCGTACGAGGCGACTAACCTAGGGCTCTCCCGTGTGGTTCCGGTGAATAGAATAGTTCCACAGCCTCCCCGGGCTTGTCGTACAAGGCGACTAAAAGGGGCAACCTGTTTGCCGTGGGTTGCGACCCGTGGTGGGGGAGGACAGGATCCTGGTGGCTGAGGGCGGGTTCATCTTGCGAGATCCTCACGCCCAACACTCCACTTCGGCCCTTACTTCTCCAAAGACGGGCGGTCGGATGGCCCGCTCCGATCAATCGGCTGGTCACGCCAGTCCAGGCGTCCGTATATCAACCTTCACATATCTTCATTTGGTATAGAGTCATTGCTTTCCGTGTTGGAAGTTTTTTAGTAAGATGTTGGGATGTTTGGGCGGTGGCTTTAGGGTCAATCGAGTAGGCCGTTTCTAATTTATTAGATTCGGCCTGCTCGAGTATGACCGAAAAATCCATCTTATCGAGGATGGCGTGGAACTCTCGTCTCTCCTTCTGCTGGTCACTCGCAGGAGGGGTTTCGTCGTACATGTATCGACACTCCGAGGCGGGTGAGAGACACGGCGCTATGAATCATCCAACCGTGTCGCTATGTCTACCTCTAATTCCCCTACTCCAAATGTTTCTATGTCACAGCCTTCCCCAGTTGTGGGGAAAACAAGGAAAAACGAGATACCACTGGATATGGAATCGGGAAGTTCTCACTTCCCATCCTTTCTGGTGATATCTAGTAAAAATGAGAATCAGGCAAAGATGAAAATCAATCCTTTCGTATTGAATAAAACTTTGAAGAGCTACGCAGGCACTTTGAAACAAGTGAAAAAGTTAAACTCTGGCAAAATTCTTGTAGAATGTTTTCGAAAACAACAGTACATTAACTTACTCAGAATTGAAAATATTGGGGAGCAAGCTGTTTCTGTTTCCCCACATGAAACCTTAAACTGCTCTCACGGCATCATTCGTGACAGAGACCAAGACCTATACGACATCACAGAGCAAGAAATAACAGAGCAACTGAAGGACCAGGGCGTACTCAACGTCAAACGTTTTACCATCAAGAGAGACGGGAACCTCATTAAAACAAATACGTATCTCGTAACGTTTAATAACCCGTCTCTCCCAACATCAATGTTCATTGGGCCGTACAGTGTGCGGGTAGAATTGTTCATACCTAACCCGACCAGGTGTTTCCTGCCAGAGGTTTGGCCATGGCAGGGGTCAATGCCGAAATCAACTGGTCTGTTTCAGATGTGCGGAAGCTGGTCACGAGGGCTTCGACTGGACAAACACCATAAAATGCTGGAATTGCAGCGGAGCCCACATGGCCTCTTCCAAGGATTGCCCTGTCTTCAAAAAAGAAAAAGAAATCATAACGCTTAAATGCAAAAATAACTTATCGTATCAAGAAGCCAAACGTCTTGTCTCTGTCACCAATGGCCTTACTAAATCTACCTATGCCAATGTTGTCAAGAAACCCTCCGTTTCGGTAGGAGTTCAAACATCATTCACTTGGCCCATTGGTATAGATAAGCCACAGAAACTGGTCGTAAATCCCTTGGAAAACACGGTCAGTTCTTCATCACAAACCGATATCAATCTTACTGAAAAAGCCGCTACTTCGCCTGATTCTCCATCTCACCACAAACCTTGTGCAAATAAATCCAAATCCTCTAAACCCGTTCAAACTTCACTAAATGCAGCGGGTGATAAACGTCACAAGAAAGGTAAACCTAGTGGCCCCACAGAGCGTCCCTCCAAGGCTACTAGGGACCCTATCCGAACTTTCAATAAGTTTGGATCGTTGCAGGACGTCGGTCCTTCAATGTTCGATGCGGACATGATGGATACATCATCTGCATCGGGGAGATCTACTAGTAGGTCTCCCAAAAAGGGTCGTGCACGGTCCAGACACAAATCCCCCATACGCCTCCCTCCATAATGACTTCCTTAGACAAAATTATACAGTGGAATTGTCGAGGTCTTAAAATAAATTTCATTGAAATAACACAGTTAGTTCAATCTTTAAATCCAATTGCCTTCTGTCTTCAGGAAACTCACCTGAAGACATCTGACAAAGATAAAATATCACTGAAAAATTATACATTATATAGCACTTACTCTAACGAGGAAGAACGAGCTCGTGGCGGCTCCTCTATTTTAGTGAATAATAATATAATTCACAGCCCTGTTGCTCTCGACACAGAGCTTCAGGCTGTAGCCGTCCGTGTTTCCTTATCGGAAACAATCACTTTATGTTCAGTTTATGTTCCTCCTCATTCTTCTTTGTCATTTTGCCAGTTGCATAATTTAAAAGACCAACTGCCAACTCCCTTCATAATTATGGGAGATTTTAATGCGCATAACCCCCTATGGGGTAGTAATAATATAAACGATAAGGGCAAAATAGTAGAAGATTTCTTATGTAAAGATGAACTATGTTATTTCAATAATGGTTCTAATACCTACTTACATCCAGGTAATGGTTCATATTCTGCTATCGATCTCACTATCACCGATCCATCACTTCTCCCGGATTTTTTTTGGAAGGTGCATGACGATCTTTGTGGTAGTGATCATTTTCCTCTTGTCCTAGAGCATCTCTCTTCTAATTCTTTAGATTTAATCATCGTCCTGATGATAAGAATTTAAACCAGCTTCGTATACTTGGAGCCAAGGCTCGTCGATTAATTAAGTCCAAAAGACGATCTTGTTGGCGGAACTTTGTTTCAGGCATTACGTCCAAAACACCCATGCGTAAGGTCTGGAACATGGTTCAAAAACTTAAGGGCAAGAACAGTAAAGCCAAAGTTCAGCACTTAAAGGATGGTGATAGCTTATTAACTTCACCGCACGATATAGCCAATAAAATAGCTGAAACAATATCCCACAAATCTTCATCTGGAAATTATTCTCCTGAATTGCAGCATATTAAAAACCAGAAAGAGAAAATTAAATTGCCCTTCTCTTCTAAGAATTTAGAAGACTATAATCGTCCATTTTCAGTTGAAGAGCTTAAAACTTGTCTAAAAAAGGCACACGATACTGCGTGCGGCCCGGATAATATATATTACAAGCTTCTGAACCACTTACCATCTGAGCCATTGGAGACACTCTTGGACTTACTTAATGATATTTCGAAGACTGGTAAATTTCCCCCATCATGGAGAGAGGCGTATGTTATCCCGGTCCCTAAACCGGGTAAGGATCATAGTGATCCGAGAAATTACCGTCCCATAGCTCTTACCAGTTGCATCTGTAAGACTATGGAACGGATGACAAATGATAGATTTGTTTGGTTTCTTGAAGCCAACATGCTTTTATTAAACATTCAATGTGGTGTTCGTCAAGGTCGATCCACTGTGGATCACCTTGTTCGATTTGAAACCTTCATCCGTGATGGTTTTATTAATAATGAACATGTGGTATCGATATTTTTCGACTTGGAAAAGGCCTATGACACCACATGGAAATATGGTATTTTAAAAGACCTTGCTGATATGGGTTTAAAGGGTCGCTTACCTTTGATTATATCTCAATTTTTATCTGATCGTCAGTTTAAGGTACGAGTGGGATCCACTCTTTCGGACCCTTATGAACAAGAGATGGGTGTGCCCCAGGGCACAGCATAAAAATTAACAGCTTGGCTCAAACATTAACATGTGGTATTGAGGGTTCTTTATGTGTAGATGATTTCCTAATATGCTACCGCGCTAAAAATATGAATAACATCGAGCGGCAACTGCAGCTTTGTCTCAATAAGATCGAGAAATGGGCAGTTGCCAATGGTTTTAGATTCTCTACGTCTAAAACCGTGGGTATGCATTTCTGTAATAAACGCAAACTTCATCTAGACCCTGAGCTTAAATTTTGTGGTGAACCAGTGAAAATTGTTGGAGAAAATAAATGTTTAGGGGTTATATTCGACAGTAAATTATCCTTTATAGCCCACATAAAAATGCTTAAAGCTACATGTACAAAGGCTCTGGATATAATTAAGGTCGTGTCTAGCACTGAGTGGGGTGCTGACCGATCAGTGTTATTTAATTTGTATCGTTCTCAGGTGAGGTCTAAATTGGACTATGGATCCATCATTTATGGTTCCGCTAGGAAATCATACCTTAAAATGTTGGATCCGGTCCATCTCCAAGGTCTGAGGCTCAGCCTTGGTGCCTATAGGACCTCACCGGTAGAGAGTTTATACGTAGAAGCTAATGAGCCTTCTTTATATCACAGGAGTATAAAACTCAGCCTTCAATACGTCGTTAAGCTCAAAGCTCACCCAACAAACCCTGCCTACGACTGTGTTTTTAATCCATCATACGCCGATAAATATAATAAATGTCCCAAAATAATTTCTTCCTTTGGTCTTCGTGTTCGGGACCATATTGTGGAAGCTAACATCAAGCTGGAGGACATAGCTCCGGTTTCTTTTCCGGAGTCTCCTCCCTGGCTTCTTCCGCAACCTAAATTAATATTTGATCTACGTCAACATAAGAAATCCGATACAAACCCTCTTATAATTCAGCAAAGTTTCGCTGAAGTAAAAGCTAATTATCCGGATTATAAATTCATATATACAGACGGGTCAAAGGATGGGGACAGGGTGGCGGCTGCGGCTGTCTTGGAACAGCGAGTCATCTCTCTTCGCCTTCCATCCTCGTCTTCAATATTTTCTGCCGAGGCCAGAGCTATACTTTTGGCTTTATCATACGTTTCATCTGGCACTGCCCAGAGAGCTGTCATATGCAGTGACTCGTTGTCCTGCCTTTTGGCAATAGAGCAAAAGAAATTTCAAAACCCGTTAATACTAGAAATATAAGCCATCCAAAGAAAGCTAATTGAAAGAGGGAAAGATATTGTATTCTGTTGGATACCAAGTCATATTGGTATTCACGGAAACACAGTCGCAAACAGGGAAGCGAAAGCTGCTCTTAGTAAACCCATATCTAAAATTAAAATTCCTTATACTGATTTTAAATCTAATATTCTTAAATACATTTGTCGCCTTTGGCAGGATGAATGGGACGTGCAGGTCGATAACAAACTGCATGCCATTCACCCTGTCATAGGCTATGACTCTTATACGTTTGGTATGTCTCGTAGAGACCAAGTGGTTTTAACAAGATGCCGCGTTGGGCATTCTCGGCTAACACACAATTTTATCCTGGATGGGAGCAGTGCTCCCAAGTGTGTTGGATGCGATGCGCAATGCGGCATCAAACATATCCTGGTTGACTGTGTGGACTTTGCCCATGTGCGGCAAAGATTCTACACAGTAAACTCCATGTATGATTTGTTTGACAGCATCGCTGGCGACGTTGTCATAAAATATTTGAAGGCCATTGGCCTTTATCATAAAATATAAATTTTATTCTCAAAATAAATATTTGTTATAAAATTTCCTTATCATGCTGGTTTTCGAGTTTTAACTGTTTTGGTTTTTCTTACCTGATTTTAACCCATGTCCGAACATTTTTGTTTTCTTTTTAATGTTCTCCAGCGACTACCGAAAACCTTTACTGTCTCATGTTTCCACCTTGTTCTCGCCACGATATGGCTGAGATATTGCCCATGTGGCGTTAAGCCATAATCATTCATTCATTCATTCATTGAAATCAAGCAAAAACTCTCAGACTCTCTAACACAGGACGTTGAACAATCGACTTTAGGGCGTGTCAGACAACATTTGCATGAACATCGTTTCCTCTAAATTCCACTTAACAGCGAAATCCAGCCAAAACAAGCTCATTCCGACAAATAAGCTCAAATAGTTTCTTTGTTTTATTGAAGTACGTGCAAATTGGACATTTTAGGTCATATATATTCTGCTATCCTGATAGGGTTATGGGTGAACAAAATGTCAAACAAATCAAACATTATTGATATGTAATAGTACACATTTGATTCTGTGACTTTTTCACATTTCACTGAAATGAGTTTCTGCTGGGAAATATGGCCTACAGTGTCCACCTATCGTTTCCTAATTGTAAGAGGCGATAACTTAAATAAAACAATCAAAAATATATGCAAGCTAGTGTTGGTAAGCGTTTGTCCGGCCTTTAATGTCTTTGTACAGTCTCTGTTATCTAGTGTTTTCTCAAACATGTAAAAACAGCTAATATGAGTCCAGAACAGGCACAAATTATCATGAATTAAACATCCCACTTTTCCAGACTTATTTCTCAATGGGGGTGCCTGGAATAAACCACCAGCCATTGGTGAATATAACGCTGAACAGCTCTGTGACATGTAGAACATGTGTCATATTGATGGAATTCAAGAAATGTCGAGTGGATTATGTTGATCATGTATAACCACGAAGATCTGACAATAGCTGGAAGAATATTAATTATATATTACCACCTTGGCCCCATAAAGGAATCGGAGGAATCTTGAAAATTCCCTGACCGAGCTTATGATTTAAACCCAAGCTCGTTCAGCCTGGATATTGAAATGGTCATGTTTGCCCTTTTCCTTTGTAAAATGTATTATCCATCAACGTCATCTAATTAATCTCTCGACGTATGAAGTGGGACTGACGCTTTGTCCTTGCGGTGTTTTTAGTCTGATAAAACATAGATCTTCACGATGTATGGATAAAACTTGTCTTGCTAATGTTAGGTCAATATTACGGGTTAAAATAGGCTAGATGATCTTGTTGCATTCGGGCCAACATGTTATAAGGTGATATAGGACATGTATAGCCTGCTTTTCAACCATCTAAAGTTCGGACTAGAGAACCTTCGGACCAGCGAACCTTCGGACTAGAGAACCCTTCCCCTGACGCTCAGCCTTGATGCCTATAGGACCTCACTAGTAGAGAGTTTATACGTAGAGGCTAATGAGCCTTCTTTATATCACAGCCGTATAAAACTCAATACGTTACTAAGCTTAAAGCTCACCCAAAAAACCCTGCCTACGACTGTGTTTTCAATCCAGCATACGCAGATAAATATAATTAATGTCCCAACAAAATTTCTTCCTTTGGTCTTCGTGTTCGGGACCATATTGTGGAAGCTAACATCAAGCTGGAGGACATAGCTCCGGTTCCTTTTCCGGAGTCTCCTCCCTGGCTTCTTCCACAGCCTAAATTAATGTTTCATCTACGTCTACATAAGAAATCCGATACGAACCCTGTTATAATTTAGCAAAGTTTCGCTGAAGTAAAAGCTAATTATCCGGATTATAAATTTATATATACTGACGGGTCAAAGGATGGGGACAGGGTGGCGGCTGCGGCTGTCTTGGAACAGCGAGTCACCTCTCTTCGCCTTCCATCCTCGTCTTCAATATTTTCTGCCGAGGCCAGAGCTATACTTCTGGCTTTATCATATGTTTCATCTGGCACTGCCCAGAGAGCAGTGATATGCAGTGTCTCGTCCTGCCTTTTGGCAATAGAGCTAAATAAAATTTCATAACCCGTTAATACTAGAAATATTAGCCATCCATAGAAAA
The DNA here is from genome assembly GCA_016165875.1 of Acanthopleura granulata. Classification (NCBI taxonomy): domain Eukaryota; kingdom Metazoa; phylum Mollusca; class Polyplacophora; order Chitonida; family Chitonidae; genus Acanthopleura; species Acanthopleura granulata. The sequence continues at coordinate 2,072,206 of JABBOT010000032.1, forward strand.
TTAATTAAAAGAGGGAAAGATATTGTATTCTGTTGGATACCAAGTCATACTGGTATTCACGGAAACACAGGGAAGCGAAAGCTGCTCTTAGCACCATATCTGGTGCTGGCGGTGTGTAATCGGTCATTCTCTCAGCTTCGGCCTCCACTGCCCGCAATTCTGCTAACGCCTCAGTCGCGCTCATTTTCTCTCCCGTCCAATTTGGGAAGGGCCGCCCCCTCAGCGCAAACGCCGCCTTCATCTTCATCCAGCGCTGCTCCACTTCTTTTTTGGCTTTCGCCACTTCCGTCTGGCTCAGTCGAGTCAGCTCCGTATGTATTTGGACAGTCGCTTCAAAGCGTATAGCCGCTGTACTGTACTCGGAGGCCATTTCCACCAAAGGGCGGTCCTCTTCCGGCATGGGTAAATCACATTCATCAGTCATCTTGCTTTCAGTGCGTAAATGGATTGACCGCGCTTTTAGGCTGTCGCTTTTATAGGATTCGGGCGGAATCTGCTATTTTTAGAAAGCGCGCCAGCCGGTTAGCGCGTGCCAATGCGAAACCCGTTACAAGCATCGCAGCGCCATCTATTGGGATTCCCCATCTGTGGGGAATCCCCATTTGTAACAGCTGTTTTTGGTATTATGTCGTATGTGCACTTAGCGGGTATAACGGAAAATTCCCAGGGGATGTCTGAGCAGTGTTAGGAAATTTTCAATCCTTGTCTTTCACTATAGCCTAGCGGTTCGCCTTAGAGTACATTGTGCTGATATTAAAACAATGTTTTAGCCTAGCGGTTTGGCTTATAGTATATTGTACTGATATTACAACAATGTATCACTATAGCCTAGCGGTTTGCCTTGTAGTATATTGTACTGATATTAAAACAATGTTTCACTCTTCCCTGCTTATGCAGTATATGGGATTATGCCTGCATATAGAGGGCTTATCAATAGCTTACTTGTATGTACAGAATTATAAAAAAATATGTACATATATGTATGTATGTACATGCATGTATGTAAAGAATAAAAAAATCGCTAGCGAACCAGTTAATATGGGGATGCATGTTAGGCGGGCTGATTTTTTTTCCTTTGTTTTTTTAAATAAAAACGGACAAATCGGAAACGAGACATACATAATTCAATATACATAGTGTGCTCAGATTTCGAAAGCAAATCTTTCGGAAGAATTGGTTTGGCCCTGAAAAGGGCCTTTGGACTGGATGGTTCACTCCAGCGAGGGCTATGGTAGCAGGGGTGACTTGCCTCATCACACTGGCCCCCGGCTCTTGTCGGCGGCGCTGGCTGGCTAGGTGATTGCTTGGTGTTATGGGCATTTCAACCGATACTGCTATGGCTGCTTGCAGCAGCCTCTCCCAAGCGTCTCTTATCACCGCTTTAGCTTCGCTGATTTCCAGCTCTCTGTTTTCGCCCATGCAGTCATACATAGCGTATTTCATGGTCTCTTCATGTCGTGCGCAGGCTTGCCCGTATGCAATCCCACGTCGCTGTAGCTCTTACTCACCCATGTTGACGTGTGCAGTGGCAAAGTGAGCGAGTTTCCCCTTTTATATGAATTGGGCTGTTTGTAAAGTTTTATAGCGCACGGAGAAGCGCGACGGTCATAGAGAGCAAAAAAAATTTCAAGCATCTGATTGGTTGAGAAGGACTATACCATAACAGCGGCTGTGGATTTTCAATCCCTGTGTTTTACTAACATAGGGATATCGCCTAGGTGAACTCCGTATTCTTTAAAATAAACACATGTATATATATATTCCAGCACACATATAAAACTTAATATTACAGACACAATACAATCTGTATATATATATATATACAGTATAATGACGATGTACACAACACAAAACATATATTCATTATTTGACACATATAAAGGACAAAATAAGTAACTGTGAAAATAATGTAATGCTTTTTCTTTTAGAAAGACTCTTTCGACAGAATAGGGCGACCTTTTATTTATAAGGTCTATGGTCAGGTCGGGGTTGGGCTGGTTGGTTTGGTTGGTCCGTTTTGTTCCTCGTTGGGGTTGTCAAAACTCACTAGGTATGGGTTACACGGTGGTAGAAATCTCCAGGTGATTCATAGCTATTTCTAAGTCTCCGATGTCGGAATATTCGCGGCATAGCTAGCTGTGGATTATTTCCCCGAGTCTTCTTCTTTCTCCGAGCTCGGCGTTTGTATGTATTGTATTTCCTGGATCGATTTCGTTTCTTCTTGAGAGGCATGACGTGTGTTCTCACCTGTGTTCTAGGTTAAACTGAAAAGGTATATACTTTGTGTGTTATATTTATGGGCATACGGCAAAGCTATTAAAAACAGTAGGAATATGGCGGTACGAGTTACTTCTCTTGAAACGTAAGATTTGCCATATTTATTTTGGCTTTCTTTTTTTTTGTTATGCAGGTGCAGCCCATTTCACAGACTGGAGGTCGTGTAACTGCTTCAGCATCAAAGCGCAGGATTCAGTCCGCTGTTAGATCCGAGCGCTCCAATGGTTCTTCATTATCCTCACCTGTCAATCAACCGGCCTCACCTGAGGCTGTGTTTAGCCCGCTGAGACCGGATAGCGACGTCGATGATCGGGGTGAATTTCATACCGCCTCTGTTGGAAATGTAAAGGGCCAGGTTAACCTCAATAATAACCCTGATTCATTTCGCTCGGACCCCATCACACCTTCATATGATGAGTTACCTGCAGACCCAGCATTACGGGGCATATACCAACGTCACTGGGGGGCTATCCGCCAGCAATTTCATCGCCATCGACCTTTTCAAGATGTGTATAATTTCCGAATGGTGGAACTCTATCCTTTAGCTACACACCTGGAACTGGTGTTTCTTGACCAGCCTGCAGCTTTCCGTATCAACCCAGCTTATGGTTTCATTTTACGTCATCGAGATACGGACCAATTGCGTTATTTCTATCCGAGTACAAATACAAGAATACTCTCAGAATGTCGGTGTATTCACACGTATGGAGATCTACAAACACTTACTGCTGATTTGTCAGCTATCGACCCTATCGAATCAACCCGTCAACAGCGCCCAAATACCAAATGGCTGGTGGACAGTGTGACTAATGTTGCGTTTTATGTGCATAAACCACATACCTCCCCTATCGGTGTGCCAGTAGATTTACCTGGGCACGTGCGAAATAACAAAGGCTTGTACAGCTTGGTGAGTGGCTAACATGGCGCTTACGATGATAATTTGTGTTTCTTCCGCTGCTCAGCCTTTCACCTAGATAACGCTAATCCCAAATACTGTACTGTTAAAGCTAAGGGTTATTTAAAAATTTACTTGAAAACTAAAGGTATGGAAGCTAGGTATTTCCGAGGTGTCCCGCTCAGCGAACTACCCTTTCTCGAGGATTTATTTAAAGTAAACATATTTGTGTATGAACTGGGAGTGGTTGATAAAGATGTGTGCGCTGAGATCCTTTATCGGTCTACCAAGCGATACGCTACTACTTTGACTCTTAATTTACACGAGAAGCATTTTAGCGTGGTGAAAGATATGAAATTATACGCTCGTTCTTATCTGTGCAGGGTTTGTCATAAAGCATTTCCCAAGGCCTGCAAATTAAAACGGCATGCACGGACTTGTGATGGAGTTATCAAACGAGTCTATCCAGGTGGTGTGTTTAAAAACAAAGCCACTGTTTTCGAGGAGTTAGCTGACGAAGGAATTATTGATGTCGCTGAAAAGGACAGGTATTTCCCATATAGAGCTTGTTTTGATTTTGAGGCATATCTCCAAAAATTAGATCCTTCTGCAGCTAACAGTGGTAAAAACACAGAATGAACTGCCCTCCATATTCCCAGCGGGAGTCAATCGTGGCATGCGTGCACGTGGGCATCAAACGTGTTCCTATACACAGCATAAGGACGCTTTCACGTATTTTTATGCTAAACGTAAAATTTTGCCTGATGGGGTAAGCACGACTTACCTGGATATTTAGATACGTTTGTAAATATATTTTCAGATTCCGACTATTGTGTAAATAAACTGCAAAAATAAAACAAAGAAAACATTTTGGTGAGATCTCAATTTTATTCATTTTTGGGTTCAATAAACAAGAACAAACAACGGGAATTAAACATGTCATTTTTTTTTTAACAACACTCATGAATGTATATATATGCATTGTTCTAATCAGCACAAATACAGCCTCTGTGCAAACACTATACGAACATATTCCTTGTGCTAAGCATATGTTAGCACAATAACAATAAACATGGAAGAATAGGTAAAAAAATGTTTGATTAACTGGTGATTTCATTCAATTATGATTTATTACAATCTTCGTAACAATGCACATCTATGTTTTGTAATCACCAAAGAAAGGAGGGTGGATACCGAACATTCTTTCGGCCCAGTCATAAATCAATAGATCATTGGTATAATCTGTGGGCGGAGAATTAAATGGTTGCGTAATACAATTCATTGTTCGTCCTCTAGCTCGATGAAGCACGAAATACAAACAATATTGACCGCACACAGCGGTACTTAAGCATTGTATGGGGCGGTAATTCGATTACCAATGGCCCGTACCCCGATTTAGCCACATCTCTACCTCCTTACGCCAGGGCGGAAGGGCATAAGAGTCAAACTAATCTCCAGACAAGTGATGTGTGGTTTCCTCATAATCTATGTATAGGGCAATCCAATGTGTCCCAGGTTTCGTACAGGGATCGGTGTTTAATATATGTATAGCAGGTCGATCTGGCATTCGTGGAGGTAAATCATTCCAAGGGAGCACACCTTGCACCAAGTCATGAGTATAAGGATCCGTTTGAAGACATTGTAATAATTGTTCGCTGTTCATCTGTTAGAATTATGAGATCCTGGTCGACGGTGGAAGTTCAAATCCTGGAGCAATCAATGTCGATTTTGTTTAATTGGTGAAATCACACAACACTGTACTAGTCTTATCAATCTCAATGATATTTTGAAATTCAGCGTAGCAAATGATGGTAGTAGATTGAAGTACAAGTGTGGAAAATCGCATTTCCAAACGGAGATCACCCTTCTGACTGACGTTCAACTGTTGCTCGTCGTGCTGGTCAGCAGTCAAATCAAAGGCGAACAGGGTGTACCCATTGCGGAAATCACTATATGTGATACGGTTTCCGCCATCTGTTCCAACTTTACCCGTGGCAGCGAATAAGTTCATATAAGAACGTAAGAATGTAATTATGAGCTGGAAAGTTTGGAGTGAGTGACTTGGCTTGTATCTGACGTCCGTTCACGTGAAAGGCTACGTAGTTTATGTTGAGGGGGTTGAATGAGAAGGGATTTTCATCGTATCGTCCGTTAAATGTCGCCTTTTGTACACACCCTATGACGAGACGCTGGGGAAGAGTGCCTAAAAATAGGTTTTTCTCATTCACTGTGGTATGTCCTATACCTACGTTGAAATACTTGGTCAATACGGGACGAATTGGGTATTTGGCTGGTGCTTTCTCCAAGGCTTTGAAATGCCCTAGCAGAACACCTGGGGTGACTTTGATTTTCCGTATAAACATCGTCACTTCCTCAAGGACTGTCTTGTAATCAGCCGCCTGTGCATTGTCTCCATCTCCATGTCGGGCTGTTGATATAATTGCAGCTCTCCTCGCTCCGGGTCAGACGCACTCGAACCGTGACATTGTTTAACAAATAACGTTTTTGTTGAAACAGGTCACAATGTAATCTCCCCATCATATTAATCGACCGACTTCCGGCAGCCAAGGCCCTTCGTTTGTGAAATCCATCGCTTTGATTAGTTTTAGTCTCCATTTGTCCAGGAGTATCCTTATACCAGCCGCTCCCTTTCAACCAAGTTTCTTTAGCTTCCGGCCCATAGCTAAGTAAGGTTTCTGTGTACGCCCGGTAAGGGTACATATTCGTTGACGGAATAATCAATTTATCGTTGATAGCGATGTCTACTTGCTGCCACAGAGAATGCAGCCACAAATTAACAGCCAACGGCCGCATCCCGTGGCAAATCCTGCCCATTACCTCTCAGTATTTTGGCTTATACATACAAATACGAGTTGGCCAAGTCCAAGTATGTGCCCGGATCCCCATTGCTAATAAAAAATTCTACAGGTCCACCGTCCATAATGCTGGCAATAGGGTTGTAGGTATCCCATCGCCCTTCCTGTACACTTCTTTGAGTCGGAGGTAAAGTCCACAAATCAAATTCACCGTTCACTGATGGGCGGAATTTGGGTGCTGTAAAGCCATGGTCAGGACAAAATACAGGTGTTACGCGAAAATATCTGTTGAGAGTCCACCTGATCGCTTGCGGCCCGTGCGTGTTCCAACACGCCTCTTACGCCGACTGGTGAGGTGACGTGCAGCAGGGCGTTTTATATGCCGCCGGTGAACTGGTTTACCTGGTGGACGTCGCCCTGCCCCAGGGGTGGATACACCTAGAATACGAGGGACTTCCCTCGCCAGTGCACGTTTAGCACTCCCTAGCAAATGTTTACCGGCAGCCTTACTGCGTTGTTTTAGGGCTTCCTTCGGTGACTTACAGCCAAACACCGTATCACCCGCAACCCCCAGAGCCGTCCGTAGCACCGTTTTTCCCACGGTTTCCCACAACACTGGTTGCCATGTCTTCACCTAGTCTCTCACGGTAGATATCACAGGATTGGTTGTTATTCTTTCACAGAGTCTCTCACGGTACACATCACAACTCTGGATGTCATGCCTTCAAACAGCCTCTCACGGTACACATCACAACACTGGTTGTTATGCTTTCACAGAGTCTCTCACGGTACACATCACAACACTGGTTGTCATGCCTTCACAGAGTCTCTCACGGTACACTTCACAACACTGGTTGTTATGCCTTCACAGAATCTCTCACGGTAGACTTCACAACACTGGTTGTCATGCCTTCACAGAGTCTCTCACGGTAGATATCACATGATTGGTTGTTATTCTTTCACAGAGGCTCTCACGGTAGACTTCACAGCACAGGTTGTTATGCTTTCACAGAGTGTCTTACGGTACACATCACAACACTGGTTGTTATGCCTTCACTGAGTCTCTCACTTTAGACTTCACAGCACGGGTTGTTATACTTTCACTAAGGCTCTCACGGTTAACTTTACAGCACTGGTTGTTATGCGTTCACAGAGTGTTTCACGGTACACACCACAACACAGGTTGTCATGCGTTCACAGAGTGTCTCACGGTAGACATCACAACACAGGTTGTTATACTTTCACAGAGTGTCTCACCGTACACTCGGAAAGTGCTGATTTTCCCTCTAACTTCTGTACAGATGATTGGTGCTTTTTAAATCTGATGTCTAATGGCCTGCATAGGGCAATCTCCTAAACATCAAAACATCAAAACCCAAACTCAACAGAGGCCAGGGATTCTTTATCCCCATTGTCTATGGCCTGCTAATTCTGAAAACAGAAGCCTCCCACCGTCCATAACCTGAATACTAGGCTCCTACCGCTTAAGGATCCCCCACTGTTACTTTTTGTTATTCCCATTGTTTACGAATTTGTACTGATCTGTCCTTAAGTTATTACTACTGACGTCTTGACATGAATCTCTCGAGTATGTATATATATTCCACATGCTCATTTGTTGCTCCACTGACTTGATAACGATGTAAGTTACTACATCGAAACTTCCTCTACAAATAAATAGAAGTTGTACATCCACAAGGATCTCTTCCATGTTATATTTTTTTAATTTATTTTCCGCTAACTGAGCCAGTGTCTGACCTACATTTTTTATCTGTGTACTTTGTGTCCTGCACTGGAAGTCGAGCGTTCTCAAGGTTTCTGCGTTCATGAGTTTCTTGTCATTGTACATAGAGCGTACATTCTGTACAGATATAACTACGTTGAAAACATGTTTACGTTACCCTATAAATATGAGCGACCAAAGTAGAAGTTTCCCACTCTTTTACTCAAGTTCTCTTGAGAGCAGTCATTTACTTATGTCAACTTGAGAGCACATTATTCTCAGCCACTTGGGTGGGCTTTGTTGGGATTGGAGAGGCTTCCATGCCATTCGAACATTTTGTCATTTTGTCCTCCATTTTTCCGTACATAGGACTTTCTGTGCTTGTTTTTCGCCACTTGCTCTTTTTCTGAGAAGTTCTCTTAGAGTTTTTATCGCTCATTGTCTCTTGGTGCGATTACATACATTTCATACCAGTTTACCCTAAAAGTGACTTTGTGTATACTTGGGAGGAGTGAAACATACATCACCAGCTCAGCATCATGGAGGCTACTGCCAATCTGTCCGCCCTGCGAAGTTGCACCTTCACGGGTAATTGGACATAAACCATCGTCGACGTGCCATACTCCACTGTTTGTCACTTACAGGGCTGTCATCCTTCGATGTGAGAATTCCCAAGAACTGTGGATTCTATATTTACGTGAACTGACTCGCCTTTGGAAGACGGAACATTCCATCCGGATTTGGACGCTATCCTTAGTATGAAACTATATAGTTTGTATTTATCTGTTTTGCTTTGTGTATTATTGTCATTTGTACTCTTTGTCTATTTTGTTGAAATATACGTATTGAACTTCTTCAAGCGTCCCGTGTTTCTTTCTTTGAGTTTGTGTGAAGCCTATCACTGTCTGAGAGTTGAACAAGCCATTTATTTATAATAATGGTACCCTTGTAATATGTACACATCATTTGCAGGGACCTTCCGCATATTGCTGGCAAAGTCAGGGTAATTCAAAGTGTCAGAATTGTAGCAATTCGTCCTGTCGTAAACTCCGTGTAACAGGAAGAGTTGTGTTTTTGTAAAGGTACATGCACAATTGAGATGTATCATCTGGTGAGTCTGTGGTCTTCTTTAAATCCAGCGAAGGTGACTCTCTCCTCCACGGCCATTGCTACCAAAGGCTTGTTTTAAAACTATCAGATAATATACCAGACGAAGATCACTCCCTAATAACAACTGCATGTAGCCCATAGGGGTACATTCCACATATCGATTGCATATACATGTTAACTGCTGATTAATGTTTTGACTATAACACGTAAATAAAATTATAAGTATTAAGTATACAGACAGTATGAGTACATCAGGGCAGGCTCACAGTCCAAACACCATAGTAAACAGCAGGCCACAGGCCACATCAGAAGAAGGCGTACAACTCATTCCAAGACAGTGGCAAGCAACTGGAATTAAAGCTTAGCCTACAATTACAAAGTTCCTAACTTAGTTCCACTCATAATTAACAATATTAACAACATGATAAATCATAAGCATGTTTACTGATACATTTTCATAAACAACAGACCAGCGTACTGCTACACACAAGCTCTGGGATTTACTACACATTCATATGTAATTTTAATATGGCACACGCTCGTTCAGCGAGTATTTATTTATTTATTTATTTGATTGGTGTTTTACGCCATAGTCAAGAATATTTCACTTATACTTCGTTTTCTGGTTCAATTCGCTAGCTCACTTCGACAGTCCGTACGTATCTCAGTCGTAAAACAAAAATGGCGACCATCAAAACATACGCGTCACGGAAATTATAAAATTTTAAAAAGTTTTACCAGAAATAGTACTTAACCTAGTTACGCGTTAGTTCATATGACATGATTTTCATAAAATAAATTAAGCATTCTAACTAAAGTTATACAGAATCGATCACACTCGGCATTTTCCGTATGGCATATAGTAACCTCAGACACCACTCTTACATATAGATGAGTTCATTTCTTTTTATAGCATTAGTCGTGTTTCCTTTTACTTTCATATTCACTAGCTAAAATGGCTACAGCTGGGTCTGCAACGGATGTGTCACATCTGATGTCGTTGGCGAACAGAGGTGATCTCCCAATGGTCAGAGATTGTGTTCTTAGTGGTAATGATGTTAACGCACGGAATTGGGTGAGTTCTGATTTGGTTTCTATTAGGGCGATGGGATGGGTACGTGAGATAAACGTTGCCCGATCATGGTGAATAGTGTTCTAACACATTACTAGGGTAAAATCCTATCGGTCCTATGGACTGAATCCAATGTCGACGATTGCACAGTTCTATTAAGATGAGGTTTGCAAATCTGTAATTGGCAGATGACCAGAGTACTTGCTTCTAGGGTTGATTACCCAAAACGTGGTACGGATATTTTCCTCGGTAAATATACACTGTCTGCGTTATATCTCATAAAGGGTGGTGTCATTAAGGGCAGTCACTTCTCCGTATGAAGTTTTATGAAACTGGCCCTAATTCGATTTTCAGTGACTTGTTGCATAAATGGCTTTTTGCTTAACTGATAGTTCGACGGCCTAGTTCAAAAATGAAGGTCTTGAACGAATGTAAAACAGTGCAAACTTTGTTACAACGTTTTTGTTGGTAGGAGTAGGAGGAGATATAATTTTCCATCTGAGGGAAAGGGGCAACAAAATGGTGCACGGTTCTGTTGTATCTTGCCAACACAGTTACTACAGTAAATGTCTCGCCCGAGTCAGACAGTGTATGGTAACCAAAGAGCTACGGTAGCATGGTTGTACTACTGAAGGGTATTCCCTTTCCCTCAACAACTGTGTATACTGTATGCATCTAGGTCATCGCGACTGTTTTATTTGTATCAGATAGGATCAGAGGAGGCTCACAGTGGAGGGGTTTGTTATTGTGGCGTTACTATCCAACATGTACAAGTAGGTCAGGAATGTACGAACCTCCACTCGCGTACTCTGAGACCTGATAATAGGGCCACATATTTGGTAAACTCTCTAAAACTGACACGTAAACAGTAGTTTTAGCAATGTACATATCTTATTTCTCTAGACATATCCATAAATCATTACATTTCTCCGACACTGGGTTTAATATATTCAGAACATTAGGACAAGTGTCCATGGTAAATACATTTGGAATGGTAAGAAAGACAACTAAAGCCTGATATTCATCGGCCGTATTGGTACGATTCGGCTCAATCACGCATCATCCCATGTTCAGTTTCTCTTACCATAACAGGTGAAAGCATTAAAACAGACTAAGAAAACAAAAAAACTATTTTGTGTTCATACCATAAAGCTTTTCAGAATATAACTGACCTCTCAAACCTTTAACTTAACAGGTATGTAAACGCAGAAATAACTACATCACGAAGAAACGTTAACTTTGTAATGATACTGACTTCAATATGAGAGTTGTTTTGTCCTTTGACCTTATTTCACGAACACAAGACCCAAAGTAGGTTAATATATGAGATTAAGGAAAAAATGTTTAAAACTGAATCGACCCAGTTTGTGCGTGTAGGCTGTGTAACAACAACCCAATATTAATATCAGCATACTCCCTCTGCCGATGAAGCAGAGGTGTGCTCTAGTTATTTGGCAAAGTATATATATTCATCACAAGAAATACATTTAAACAACATTTAGTCCATGATGTTGACTAGATGATTTTGTTTATAGACCTATACTATGACGCAAACTGCATCTTCCTCTGACACGACGGACTCCGTAGCTAACCTTTCCTAGACTGAACGCAGTGTCTACCTGTAGTGTTTTGATCATGACCCTTGGCATAAGAGTTTTACTAGAACTCGAGATTGAAGACACTTGGAGTGACATTTATCTTGTCTATTTACATGAATGCACATATTACAGTATGTAGCCCAGGGAAGCCTTATTTTATTTGTGGGAGGCCTGCCCTGACCACGTGTACAGGTGGATCCTTCCTTACACACGACCACTAATGATGTCCCAGACATGCTGCAGAGGGTTGAGATCGGGGCTCATTGCAGCCCAAAGATATTGTAATTTTCCACCTAGAGCACCGGTATTGACCTTGCTTTACTTTCTTGGACATATATTCCACAGTATGAGAACACACCTCTGCTCGAAGCCATGGGATCCCAAGCCGAGGATGTTGTTCGTTTTCTGCTGGAACGGGGCGCCGAAATAAACGCACAGAATAGGATAGGTAGGGCCTTGTTCAACTTTTTAGAGTTACAGCGTTATATAATATAATTTTTTTAAATGGTTTATTTGATATGAGTTTTCTGCTGAACCGAAGAATATTTGACTTATACGACGGCGGCAAGCATTATGGTGGAAGGAAACCGGAGAGATCCTGGTGGATACCCACGACCATCCGCAGGTCGCCGGCGGACCTTCCGGACGAACGACCGGAGAGGAAGCCGGCATGAGCTGGACTTGAATTCACACTCACCGTATTGGTGAAAGACACCTGGGTTATTACGCTGCACTATGGCGCTAAAACCCACGGCCATTGAGGCCCTTGAAAGGATTGATTCCATATATATAATCACGTAATTTAAAATGGATTTACAAGTATGGTTCTTTATATATTAACCTGCCCCAATGACCTCAGTATTGGTCCTGTTTTAACTGAAAAATCCACTTGCAACTATAAAAAAATGCTCAATCTACAATTGCCGTTTTCTGTTGAAGTCAATAAAATTTGAGCTTGGGAAATATTAGTGATGGTTCGACTTGTGATAAAAGGAAAGTCGCAAGTAAGGTGGATTGAGTACCCAGAGGTTCGAAAGATGATTTGGTTCGAGGAAATTGGAAGGTCATCAACGATCAATACCCACTCTCTTTGTAAATTATCAGATGCAGTCACAAAACAAGTAACCGTTAACTCTAAGGTAAATTATGTGGTAATAAATAAACAGATATTTGACTTTCTGGCAGTTGAGTGTTGAGGTAAGCATGATTGACTAGGGAGGCCAATCCATGTTTTACGAGTGTTGGACGTTTAGATTATCAGTGCGATGTGCATGGTTACTGGAATAGGATGAACGTGTTGTAATTTTGTCAGTCCAACGCTCATCGGCGTTTTTCAAGATGCCGGATCTCACCGGTAACTTGGCTGACGTCGTTGCTTTAGTTTTCTCTCCGAGCAGCATAAAAAATCTTACGATGTCATGCACTTCAATTTTTTGGCATGTGAAGTTTCTTTTTTTGCTCAATGCATAAAGGCAGCTGTGGAGGGATGTGGAAAGTGCCTTCTGTACATTTCTGTGGTTGCCATGGTAACCAGAGCATCATTGTTTTTATATATATATGTACTGTATTAATAGACTTGACATGGTGCCTGTGCTAGAATTCCATTTGTTTCCTGTGTACAGTTTACTTTTTGAAGGGCACATAGAAACACAGATTTCGAGGTATGGCGACTCAAATTTGTCCGTTCCCATGGTTGCCATGGTAACCCCATTGCTATATCCCTCATATATACTTAACAGTTAGGTATGAAGTTCTTGTGTGGGACATATTGAGTTGTAATTCTTAGTGCACATTAGGGCATCTCACATGGAGGTCACATTTGTCAATTTTCACGGTTGCCTTAGTAACAAAACTAATCACTTCTCTACATGTACCATATGCATAAACATGAATAAAAAAATACTATATGTATGCCGTATAAATATATAGGAATTCGTCTCTGTGCTACAACTGCAATTTACAAGTTTTCCCTGTGGAATTATAATTTTCAGTGGACGCGTAGATACATATGTGACGATGAGGGTTTCAGTTGTTTCTAGACCTTATTTCATGAACAAATGACGCGCGGACACTTAAAGCAGTTTTAGGATAAGAGACTAATGAACTAATATGTGAAACTGAAGCCACCCAGCTGGTGCATGTATGCTGTGCAACAACAACCCAATATTATTATATCAGCATTCCCTTTCTGGTGAGGAATCAGAGATGTGCTGTTGTTATTTGGCAAAATGTATATATCCATCACATGAAAGACATTTAAACAATATTTAGTCCATGATGATTGTTGTTTATAGACCTATGCTATGACACTAACAGCATCGTCCTATGACACGACGGAGTCCGTAGTTAGCCTTTCCTAGACTGTAAATACTGTGTGCCTTTGGTGTTCTGACTGCTGTATTTTAGCCAGCGATTATGAACCTTGGTACCAGAGTTTTACAAGGCATTCAGATTGATGACACTTGGACTGATATTTATCTTCTTGACTATTTACATATATGAAAATATTACAATATACATACCAGCAAAGCCTTATTTTAATAGTCGGAGGTCTGACGTGATCAAGATGTACAGATCTGATCTTTTCTCAGCTACAGTTTTGTGCATCACCGCTCCCTTGCAATATGGATGCATTCGTCGATCGTTTTAATACCTGAGAAATCAATCCCATTTTTAAGAGTGTTCAATATTTGTTCTTGCACTATATATTCTTTCAAATTTGACACATACATTCGAATAATAGAAAGACCTGCACGGGAAAGTGTTGCACTTGATTGGGACAAGCAAACTTTATTGGCTTATCATATATATCCGCAAAAATGGCTATGTAATGTAAACACCTTTCGGGAAATCGACCCACTGCTCCATATCATTTGATTTTTATGTTTTTTTTATCATATGTTACATTCACTTATGTATACCTTAAGTACAATAATGCTTGTCGATTCCTTTCTCCCTTCCTTCTTTGATGGATCTGGTTTTTACAAATATTAAGCAATAAAAAAATCTAATCATGAAAAAAATATTGTTATTTTATGGAGATAATCACATATTAGTGCACCCCAAATATTTTGTCCGCCCCCCCCCCAAAGTTGCACACTATAGATATACAAATAGGAAATTAATATGTACTAAATATGAGAGTATATGAATATACCAGCGGAACAAGAACATTAGTTCTTTATTCACAGATTTTTGCAAATACTTGCTACACTTTGAGTGATAGTATTTATCGGTGAAGCCATGAGCTTGATCTCAACTTTGTTCACCTCAAACCTAGACGTAGGAATTTAGAAGCCATCTAGGTGATATTTTCTTCAGCAAACCATATTCTGGATCTGGAAGTATATGCCTTCATTAGTAAAAACTGAGCTGTCTCATCTTGTAGTTAATTTGAATTATGATTACGTGTGACTTGACCATCGGTGAGTACAGCTTGCGAGGGTTGACTGGGATTTAATTGAATACACCTGTAGGTATGTGCTACTATCAGACACCATATGATTTGTGTAAGCTGACCGTATTCTGTGGAAACAACGTCTTTTTAAAAAAAAAAAACGAACATTGGGGATGTATAGAGGTGAGTCTGTGCATTTGAAGCTAAACTATGTAAGAACATTTGTGCTGGTGTGTTGATAAACACTTCATAGAGGGTTTCGGGCAGCAAAACCACTAACTGTCATAACACTGTTCCAATAGCATATGGCCTATACGTATACGCGGCGCATCGTAAACAAGGTGTAATCTTGATATTCAGGTTTATAACAGCAATCAGCTAAATGTGAGGAATGCACATATATTTGGTAAATAGCTACAGTACATCTTTGTCCCAAACAGTGTTTGCTGACATAGCAGATACAAAGAACTTAATTAAACCCCCTCCCCCGGTTTTCACTGTGCAATTTCGTACACATGCCATTCATGTTTTTCTGTATCACAAGAGTGCAAAATGTGATTGGTTGTGAACCACGTGATCCTTTGGCTAATGAAAAACGACAAAATGATTGGAATCCATTTGTTTTGATGATAACACATGCATTTCTATCATCACTGGTTTTGAAGTGAAACAATGGCTTTACAAGTATGGTTCTGCAGTTAGCAGCGTTAAAGCATTGGTTGAAATTACTGAATGAAAAAAATCATTTGGCAGCTTGTAAAGCGTTTTACGTCAATATCGTGTCGGTCGTGTGCCTGGATGACAGCCCGAACCCTTCTCCTTATACCACCTGTCAGCCTCCTGATACTCTGAAGAGGAGGTCGTCTTCCGCATGGCAGATTCCAGTTGGGCCAGATCATGTAGGGGTGGATCCCGTGCTTACACACGACCACTAATGGGCATCAGGCGCCCCTTGATAAGAGCACCTAGAACATTACCTAAGCCACGACCTCGTTGTGTCGGAGCACCATGAAAAATAGGGAAATTACCGCCCCCAGCTTGGTTGCAGTGGTACGTGATGTAAGGTTGATGGGTATCTGACATTCTGTATGAGTGATTGGAAGATCACAGGCTCGAAACCTGGTGCAGTCAGCGCCATTTTTTTTTTTGGTCACGTGTTACAGAAGAGGTAAACTCCGTCGTTACCACTCGAGAATGAAGTGTTACCAACACTTTCCCGTGCTCAAATGGAACAGGTTCATCGGCGTCGTCCCTAATATCTATTTCAATGGTTGAAAAATTTTTCTTCATCGCAGGTACGTACTTGATATGTGAAAAGGCCTTGCTAACGTGATGTCCAGAGGTCCCACAAACAGCTACCGCACGAAGTAGTGGGGCTAATACATCCCCTACTACACGAGGTTCGAGGACATCGGAATATATGTAAAGCGTGGGGACTGTCCGTGTCGCCCGAGTCGAACCAAAGAGGATCTTTTCTTCTTTCCCCGTTACCAGCTCCTGCGCATACGGGACACCAAGCATTTCGAGTAAGCGCGGGCTAAAATCCACAGTTTGGCGTGATCTAAATTCCAATGTATATTTTTCAGAAGCTCTGTCATAGCGAAACATAATTTTACCGGCTTTAGCTGTGAGGGATGGCTTAGCGCTATTCATCAGTTCAGCGTTGAGGGCAGAGGTGATAGCTTCCGGTGTTGGGTAATAGCCTTTGGGTAGTACAACTCGTGAGCGATGATACCCATATTCCGAGAACACCTCAAACCAGATCTCGCCAGCCCTGACATTTGGCCCTCAATCGTGGGTACTCTGTTTCCACTTAACCGCACTCCCAGTCACCTGAGAGTTGAATTGGTCTAGGTAGTTGGGTCGTGTAATTAGCTAATGTATTATTTCGAAAATACTCCATCGAGCTGTTGCTCGGTGACGTCATATAAAATATGCTGTTTATCCAGAGTCCGACTAACTCTGTAACATGAGGAACCGCGTTTTTAATAAGGAGACCACCGCAGAGGTTTGGTAATTTTACGTTTCACCTTTGAATTACGGCGAGATGGAGTCTTGGTTTGGGTGGGACTACACCCTTGCGCCAGCTGTAGTCGTTCCCATTCAGCATTCGATTTAGGCTTTGATTTCTGCTTCTTGTATTGGGTAATTGGAGGATGGCCCCTTTGGTTTATCAGGTGTCAGCATTCCTTCTGCCTGATGTCCTAAATCTGTCGTTTCCTTCTCTTTTTCTTGTACAGCCCAGAGCGCTTGAGGAGAGACAGGTGTAGGAGGTGAAGGAACAGGTGGGGTTGTAGCTGGCTGCGCTGGCTTAGCCGGTGGTGGTGGTGGGGGACTGGTGCTGGTTGTGAAATGCCAACTAGCGTTGAAGGGCTTGTTGGTACTGGTAAATTTTATCTTCATTTGACAATGTCCCATTCTTTAAAATTTTTTCCATATCTCCGTCAAATATGTTGAGAAGTTTGACAGTAGACGGCACAGGGTAAGGTGAAGTGGGCCGAACCAATCCTTCCAACAAACGAGGTTCAACTAGGGCCATTTTTCATATGAGACATTTTTTTTTCTTAACGCCCACCCCCAAACAATTTAGTTAGAAAAAAGGCCGATAAGGAGGGGTGATATTCCACCTTTCTGTACAATGGTCCGTTTGCGATGGAGCGGAGTGCGCTTGTTTACTAGCGCACGTAGATGTGTCTTGTGCGGCCGTAACCGAGCCTTCTGAGCGGGTGTCAATGGGATATTCCCATTTAAAATGTTCTTACAAACCTCGCATATACACCGAATAAATTCAGCATTAGGTCCGCGAAGAACTGTGTCCTTCACCTGCCGGTCACCCTTGACCAGAAGTTTTATCAAAGGTGCGAAGCGACGTAATCGTGCTGACATGGTCAGTGTCTAATTATGTAATGACGCAGTAAGTGATATGTCGGGCGTTTTATTGCATATGCCTGTGAGAGTTATTCGCCTTGAAAGTTCATATTTATTTATGACTTGGGGAGATAGACAACCTGCATGGGATCGTCTGGAAATATATGCGTGCGCAAACGGAGATGATCAGGTGTGGTTTACTTGAAATCAACAAGCAAATATCCGTAAGGTTCAGATGTGGCATCTTTAAAGGCCTCTTGCACGTACTGAGTTTTACCTGGAGCCATTTGTTTAGCAATGGTAGATATTTGAGAAGAGTCTCGAGGGTTTTTAAATACGACTAAATAATGAGCGTTTAAACTAGTCGTTCTATGGTCTTTGCTTTTGTTAAACAGATTCTGCACAATGTAGATCACACATTGATATTACGATGGTGACTTCCCTTTGTAAATAGCACTGTTAAACGCTCGTCTGCTTCAGCCATTAAATCATCAACAATTACTAAAGTTCGTTCCTCTGGATTAAACGCCGTCGGACTAGCTACTCCTTGAAATTCAACACTTGGTAAGGTAGCGTACATGGGTTGCCATTCGCCGTAACACAATACTACACGGTGGGGATATGGATGAATAAGTTGGGCAGCATGCTCTATAACACGTCTGACAAAGACCGATTTCCCACTTTCTGTCGGTCCGCTGACAAGGCAGGTAAAAGCGTGACTCCATCGTACATCCATAGGTCTAGTGGGTAAGTGAAGTTGAAGGGGGAAATGGGTGAGACGAATTCAGGTGTGCAGGCGCTACAGCCGGAGGGCTCGTAGGACCAGTCTTTACCGTACGGCGCTGAGATAAATTCACCTGTACAGGTGCTGTAGTAAGTTCAGTCTTGCCCTTACTTTGCTCGGAAAGAGAAGAAGAAGGAATCGAGGTAATATCAGTCCTCTCCACCAATCTATTACGCCAGGTAAACACCGAGGGAAACTGCTCCGTCTTATTCCTCAATAACCTGTCAAATAGCGTCTTGTTCAATCGACCTTGCAGGATGCGTAGCAAATATTTGTCTTCGGTCAACTGGGATGTTAAATCAATTCCCACGCCACCTATTAACAATCCAATATACAACAGGACGACACCTGCAATTATAGTGACGCCTTTATTCTTACGCAGACTTTGCACGCAGTCATCCACACACTTGGGCATCGTGAGAGGTGACTGAGCACAGGTATAATGAAGACTGTTTTTAAATACGTTTCACATCCCTCGCTGGCACCCATGAATTAAAACCAGCTGGCCAGTCTCGCCATTTCACCTAGTAATATGTTTTGCCACGTTCCTTTTTGCTATCTAATACACTCTCCACTTGATAGTACGTATCAAGCATTGTTTTAACGGGTTGGAGTTCTGTCTCGTAAAATGTCCCCGATAGTCTTTCTCCATTCAAATCAGGTAATGTATACACCACAGGTTCCCCAGGATGCGTGCTGCAACGCGGAAAATTTCTTGACTCCAGTTAGATAGGTAAGACTTCTCAAAAGTTCTCTTGACTTTATTAATGCGAACGAGATCTCCTATTTTATAGCGATAAATTCGCTGACTACACCAGGACTTCGTAGAGCTATATAATATAGCCCGAACTCCATGTTCGTTGTCAGCTGTAAAGGTAATCGGAGCTCGCTGAATGCTGCGGTGATGCGCCCGATTGTAACCCTGTGTTAAGGCAGGTAAAACATCCAGGTAACGTCGGGTGTTATTAGCGGTGAAATATTTATACATGTGACCTTTAAAGGTGCGATTACACCGCTCAATTACAGAAGCTTTCGTTTCATTAAACGTATGAAAATAAAAAAATCCCATGCTTCTTTAAAACTGCCTGAAATGGCTTGTTGAGAAACTCCGTTCCTTCATCAGTTTGTAAAAATAAGGGTTTTCGTCCAGATTTGAATATCCTTGTAAAGGCCTCGATAAGATCAGCACCTGTGTTGGTAGGAACGGGGACTACCCAAGCATATTTAGAAGGAATATCGATGCATGTGACCAGGTAACGGTTGCCCGAATTATACCGAGCTAGTTTACTCATGTCAACCAAATCAGCCTGCCACTGACTGGCTATTCCGCCCACAATAACTCTATTACGGGCATAGTGTCACCGAGCCGGACGATGAAGTGTATGCGCCTCCTGTTCGGCTAAAAAAAGTCTTTACACCGTCACGTGACACAGGTAAATCACGCTGACGTGCTGCCCGTAATAAAGCGCCTACTCCGCTATAAGCAGCTGGACTTTGGCAGGCATAATATAGCTGTTGTAAGACTGCGATTATATCCTGAGATTTGGTTTTGCCCGCTTTCTTCTTCTTCTTCGTTGGCCTCGTATGGAATCGAACTCTCGTCTTCCCTCCTCGGCGGTAAGTCAGCAGGGACAGGTACGTTTTATTTTATACCCATTTTCACTAAAATCCAACAACAGCAGCGCAAGTGATACAGACAGCTAGAGATGTGTAAAGCATCCAGGGCGTGAGATATATTGAGTAGGGTTTTATAGGGGTTGTAGCGGGTGACTTGCGCTGTAAGTTCATGAGTATCGGTATAACTTCCTGGTGATAGAATTTACGAATCGAATTAGAATTCTCTAGGTGGTCACAAACGTCTTTGGTGAATAGTCGGAGAATAGTACACCGTCCTTCGTTCACAAGCTGATCTTCAAACATAGAGTCCACTACGGCCTTATATGCTTGGAGGTCGGTCACTGAATCAACAAGTTCTCTCCATCCTAAAACTTGCGATTTCATTCTACGCGTCTTATCACCTCTGTAGCCAGTGAAATAATAATGAAATATTGTAGAGGACCGTACGTCTTATACTATCCTCAACCTACGTATATATATATATATACAGAGCCTCAATATTTAGCGGTATTTATGCGTAGATGTACAAAAACCGCTAGAGTGAGGTTTGGTATGAGTTATCTCCCATTGACCGTCAGTCAGAGAATTCCCCGTTTCAAGGGGAGATACCCTTTGCACCATAATCACTCGGTAAGCCTGAGGGCTGTAGGTTTTGAGCAAATCCAAATCAACACCAATCTTTTTCTTTAGCGCACGATAAATAACAATAAACATTAATCAAGTGAAAAACCGATTATCAAGATAAACTACTATATCATAAAAAAACAAAGACATATTTTCCATAATTTGTTCTCGTTTATTTTTTTTTACTCGAACATTACAAACGCACTAAACGATATAACGATATTTTATAGTATTCAACCGTCAAGATATGTACAGAAAAGAATAAATCGAGAACTCATAAAACTGGAACTAGGAGTTAACAACAATAACATTTTTCTAACCAAATCTCAAAATTCAAATCGTAGAGTATGTACAGAAATATAATATCGAGAACTTGCGAAAACTAGCTCTATTAGTTAACAACAACAACATTTTTTCACCAAATTTCATACTCGATAAATTGTCCATGTAATGGCTTAGTTTTGTTGTACTCTCCGTCTCCACACGTCCATTCCCCTGATACGTATTCACTGTTGATATCGATGTATTGCCCAAATGAAAACCCTTACAATTGTCGGAATTAAGCACTCTGATATTTACCCCATGGTCCGAGTTGAATCGAAATCGATTGCCGGAAGATGTAGGTGGTCTATAAATAAGTAAATACATAAATAACTATACATGTCCATAATTCAGTATAAGGTAACATGACTTTGCACCACAGTATATATAGAGTATACGTGGAAACACTAGTCTGTAAAATTAATTAAGCAATGTAGCTCAGTGTAAAAAAAGAATGAGTCATATTTAAAAAAAAAATACTAACTTACACCTCTGCGTCACCTTCACACTTTCGTCCTGTCAACCGCTGCAAGAACATGCGGGGGAAATCTGGATTACGCTTCTGGACATCACACCTGTCCATATACCGGTGGATTTTATCATCGCTCCACTGATCCGCTTTAGTCGCATTTGGAAAATCGTCGAGCACTGCCAAAAGTCGTGGGAATTTTCCGTTAAACCCGCTAAGTGCACATTCGACATAATACCAAAAACAGCTGTTACAAATTGGGAATCCCGATAGATGGCGCTGCGATGCTTGTAACGGGTTTCGCATTGGTTCGCGCTAACCGGCTGGCGCGCTTTCTAAAAATACACACTGAAAGAAATGGCTAACGAATACAATGACGAATTACCCATGCTGGAGGAGGACCGTCCCTTGCTAGAGATGGCGGCAGAATATAGAAAAGCCGCTATATGGTTTGAGGCAACTGTGAGAATACACAGAGCTGACTCGCCTGAGCCAGATGGAAGTGGCGAAAGCAAAAGAAGAAGTTGAGCGGCGATGGATGACGATGAAGGCGGCGTTTGCGCTGAGGGACCGTCCGTTCCCAAACTGGTCGGGGTAAGAAATGACACCGATGGACGCGTTAGCCGAACTGCATGCCATAGAAGCAGAAACCGAGGTAATGACGGATTACACCCCGCCAGCACCACCATCGGTGATGACACCTGAAGCGGCGGAGCAGGGAGGTGAGCCAGACAGAGTGGAAAATTAAAAAACAAACTGTCCTCTCCCTCCCTACTAACCTTCTTCCAAAGGTCCTTTTCAGGACCAACCAAGTCTTCCCGAAAGGGACGTTCAAAAAAATCTAAGCATCGCATATACGGGTTATGTATGTATGTATCGTTTTAATGTGTGTGATTTGTCTCTTTATGTAACAAAACAAAGAAAAAAAAACAAAATCAAGCCCCCACACATTCATCCCCCTTGATTTTTATATGATAAGAATGTACAGCCCTGCCTGACATGCAGCCTCCGTTAACTGATTTGGCTAGCCATTTTTTTACATACATGTACGTAAACATACAGCAAATTATATCTAGTCTCATGCACATGGAACGCTTGTATTCACATCCATATTGGAAATAAAATTTGTACATTACAAGTGTCCACATATATCTTTTCTATTATTTTTTAATTTATATGTCAACTAAAAGCTTTTATTTCACACCGTATTCTTTATATTTCTGTGCACACAAGAAAAAACCATCAAGAATTGAAAGCCTCCGAAGCCTGTGTGATGGTGTGACGAGTAACGGCCAATGAAAAACGCTGAAATTGGTCTCTGTGACCGCCGCGCTCTTTGA
This sequence comes from Acanthopleura granulata, assembly GCA_016165875.1. Taxonomy (NCBI): domain Eukaryota; kingdom Metazoa; phylum Mollusca; class Polyplacophora; order Chitonida; family Chitonidae; genus Acanthopleura; species Acanthopleura granulata. The sequence goes on from JABBOT010000032.1 coordinate 2,095,117, forward strand.
CGCAATACCGAACTTTACCGGACTTTACAAGCCGCCTGATTTGTATAAAAGCCAGCCCGCGCTAAACATTTCATATTCCTCGCTCACAATGGAAACGAATGCAATTCTGAGGGCCTCGGTGGAGTACGCGGTGGCTTGTGCCAGGCATGACCGGCTACGGCGTGCCTATCTGCGGGGTGAAGTCATCTACCTCCAACTCGTGACTGCCCGGGGAAAGCGGAGGGCCGCTTGGGAGCGCCTTATGCCGGCAGTCGTGAGGCTGGCTGCAGGGCTGCAGTAGACACCAATAATCATCTTCGGTAGAGAGTGACCAAGCCATCGGGGAAAAGCCAGCTCCAAACGCCTTTTTCAGGGCGACCCATTTCACCGAAAGAACTTTCAAATCTTAGCGCAATATATATGGTTCATGTTTGTCTCGTTTATTGTTTGTCATTTGTCCGATTTTTATGTAAAACCAAAAAATCAGCCCTCCCACCATTCAACTGCCCCTTAACCAATTTGCTAGCGATTTTACATACATGTACATACAGCAAATTATATCTACTCCCATCCACATATAAGACTACCATTTACATCCTTACGGAGAAAAAATTAAATATATTACGAATGTCTATGTATTTTTTTCCAATTATTTAAATTTAAATCTCAACTAAAAGATGATATTTCAGAATGCATTGTATACTATATTTTCCATACACACAATCCATTGATAAAACCCTCTCTCTATATATGCAGGCAGAGTCCGCCCCCACTGTATTACACCGATCACGTGCACACCGCCTGATAGTAAAAATAACAAATAACCTATGACCTCTCACGTGATGGGGAAAAACCCAACTCACAGCCCGCCAAAACCTATGACCTCTTATGACGTCACGGTACCTCCCAGGTTAAAAGATAGGAAGGGGGCCCCTGGGACACATAATACACTACTATTGCTCACTGTGTTATTTTTCACTTATGTTATTTGACTTTATAAGTGATGCATCTCTTCTCAAGTTTGTCTGATGCAATATTTTTACACGCGTTTAAAACCGCACTCTTTCTCCCTGGGCATCCGAAGAGTTAACAAGTGCACTTCCACAGCAGCCTTTATTCCAACCACCCTCCTCTGTATTTAGGTTGATTCGGATGTCCACAGCACGCATGACCCTTACCACAGTTTAGGTCACTCGAACTGGCCTGTGGGGATTGAGCACTCTTTCTACCTGTCCACTTCTTTCCTTCTCTTTTCTTTCTAGCAGTAAACCTGTATTTAACTGCAAGGTATTTTCAGCGAGTTGGTTTTGCTTCTTCCAAGCTGATTCTACATAGGATTTGTTAGCGCACACACTTGCCCAGATTACCGCGAGACAGTCCGGTGTTAGTAAATCACCGCAGACACAGGTCTTACATACAGGCCGAATATGACAATATGTAGACATCATGCATCACAACTGGCTTGGGTGTAAGTTTCATGCTAACTGACAGCGTAGGATTTGTTGTGCGTGTTAGGTAAATCTCTGTAAATGTGGACTCAAGATGAAGCATATTAAAGCCACACCTTTATCAGAGAGTAATATGGTGGCTAATAGCGTCCATTTTTGTCCGTTCCTTCCGCGACCCCGCGGACGTCCCGGTTGTGACAAAATCGCGTTTAAGCTGAAGATAATACACCTTAGAAGCTGAGAATTTCAGACAGATTGGAAGTTTTGATGTAGTTAATGAACAGCTTAGAGATATATACTTATATACTCATGGGGTGCAGACAGGCTGGGACGGGTTAAGGCATTGAAGAACTAATTTAGCTCATTGATTGTGTTCTCCCCTCGATATGGCTGAAAAATTGCGGATAAGGCGTAAAGCCATAATCATTCATTCATTCATAGATTCTGAACTAAAATAAATTTTCTATATAGCAATTTGGATGAAACGTTTTCTTCTATGGGTCGACGAATAGAGCCCCAGTTCTCTCGGCAATCTTGTCGTGCCAGGCGACTAACCTATGGCTCTCCCGTGTGGTTCCGGTGAATAGAATAGTTTCACAGCCTCCCCGGGCTTACAAAGCGACTGAAAGGGGCAACCTGTTTGCCGTGAGTTGCGACCCGTGATGGGGGAGGACGGGATACTGGTGGCTGAGCGCGGGTTCATCTTGCGAGATCCTCACACCCAACACTCCACTTCGGCCCTTACTTCTCCAAAGACGGGCGTTCGGATGGCCCGCTCCGATCAATCGGCTGGTCACGCCAGTCCAGAGGTCCGGATATCAACCTTCATACATCTCGATTTGGTATAGTGTCATTGCTTTCTGTGTTGGAAGTTTTTTTAGTAAGATGTTCGGATGTCTGGACGGTGGCTGTAGGGTCAATCGAGTAGGCGGTTTCTAATCTGTTGGATTCGACCTGCCCGAGTATGAGCAAAAAATCCATTTTATCGGGGATGGCGTGGAACTCTCGTCTCTCCATCTGCTGATTACTCACAGGAGGTGTTTCGTCCTACATGTATTGACACTCCGAGGCGGGTGAGAGACACTGCGCTGTGAATCATCATACCCTTTCGTTATGGCTACCTCTAATTCCCTTACTCCAAATATTTCTGTGTCACAGCCTTCCACAGTTGTGGGGGCAAAAAAAGGAAAAACGAGATACCACTAGATGTGGAATTGGGAAGTACTTACTTCCCATCCTTTCTGGTAATATCTACTAAAACTGAGAATCAGGTATCACGTAACATTTTATAACCCGTCTCTCCCAACATCAATATTTATTGGGCCGTGCAGTGTTCGGGTAGAATTATTTATAAATAACCCGACCAGGTGTTTCTCCTGCCAGAAGTTTAGCCATGGCATTGGTCAATGCCATAATAAACTGGTGTGTTTCAGATGTGCGGAAGCGGGTCACGAGGGCTTCGACTGCACAAAGCAGATAAAATGTTGGAATTACAGCGGAGCCCACATGGCCTCTTCCAAGGACTTTCCTGTCTTCAAAAAAGAAAAAGAAATCATAACGCTTAAATGCAAAAATAACTTATCATATCAAAAAGGGAAACGTCTGGCCTCTGTCACGAATGACCTTACTGAATCCATATATGCCAATGTTGTCAAGAAACCCACCCTTTCAAATATCACTCACTTGGCCCATTGGTATAGAGAAGCCACAGAAACTTGGAAAACACCGCTAGACATAAATCTTACTGAAAAACCTGCTGATAAATGATAAGACCTGTTTGGTTTCTTGAAGCCAACACGCTTTTATCAATTATCCAATGTGGTTTTCGTCAGGGTCGATCCACTATGGATCACCGTGTTCGATTTCAAACCTTCATTCGTCATGGTTTTATTAATAATGAACATGTAGTGTCGATATTCTTCGATCTCCTAAAGGCCTACGACACCACATGGAAAGATGGTACTTTAAAAGACCTTGCCGATATGGATTTAAAAGGTGGCGTACCTTTATTCATATCTCAGTTTTTGGGGTCCACTCTTTCAGACTCTTATGAACAAGAGATGGGTGTGTCCCAGGGCAGTATCCTTTCACCAACACTGTTCAGCATAAAAACTGACAGCTTGGCTCAAACATTACCATCTGGTATTGAGGGTTCTTTATATGTAGATGATTTCCTGATATGCTACCGAGGGAAAAATATGAATAACATCGAGCCGCAACTGCAGCTTTGTCTCAGTAAGATCGAGAAATGGGCAGTTGCCAATGGTTTTAGATTTTCTACGTCTAAAATCATGGGTATGATTTTACCCACTTCATCTAGACCCTGAGCTTAAATTTTGTGGTGAACCAGTGAAGATTGTTGGGAAAAATAAATTTTTAGGGGTTATATTCGATAGTAAATTATCCTTTATAGCTCTCATAAAAATGCTTACAGCTAAATGTACAAAGGCTCTCGATGTAATTAAGGTCGTGTCTAGCACCGATTAGGGTGCCGACCGATCAGTTTTACTTAATTTTGTATCGTTCTCTTGTGAGGTCTAAATTGGACAATGGGTCCATCATTTATGGTTCCGCTAGGAAATCATATCTTAATATGTTGGATCCGGTCCCTCACCAAGGTCTGAGGCGATGCTGTGATTAGTTTTTTGAAGGTTGTTGGCCTGAATAATGTAATATAGTATATATATATATATATATGTATATAGTTTTCATTGTATAAAATACCAAAAAATTGTGGTTCCGACTTGTACCTTAACATTCACTCTTTTAAGTAGTTTAAAAAAAAGTTCATTTGCTTTTTCTTTAACTTTTGAATGTTCATCCATCATGTCAAATACTATTTAAGTCTTCCTGATTTGAACATGTTCTCGACACGATATGGCTGAGATATTGCCAATGTGGCGTTAAGCCAAAATCATTCATTAATTCGTTAGAAAGCCACGGATTCAGTATAGTGTACCACGAGGTTGTGTTGACATGGCGACGTCAGGCGTAGACAAAATACATAAATCACAAAAAGAAAAATATGAAAAAAAAAGAACTAAAATGAAGTAAAAAACCCAATAAATAAATAAATAAAATAACCCCAAAATACCCAAAACATGCAAAAACATAGTGCCCATGTTTCGGGAAGTCCTTTCGACAGGATATGTGGCTCGTCATGGTTTTATTAATAATGAACATGTGATGTCGATATTTTTCGATCTCCTAAAGGCCTACGACACCACATGGAAATATGGTATTTTAAAAGACCTTGCTGATATGGGTTTAAAAGGTCGCTTACCTGTATTTATATCTCAGTGTTTATCTGATCGTCAGTTTCAGGTACGCATGGGGTCCACTCTTTCGGGCTCTTATGAACAAGAGATGGGTGTGCCCCAGGGCAGTATCCTTTCACCAACACTGTTCAGCATAAAAATTAACAGCTTGGCTCAAACATTACCATCTGGTATTGAGGGCTCTTTATATTTACATGACTTCCTGATGTGCTACCGCGCTGAAAATATGAATAACATCGAGTGGCAACTGCAGCTTTGTCTCAATAAGATCGAGAAATGGGCAGTTGCCAATGGTTTTTGATCTTCTACGTCTAAAACCGTGGGTATGCATTTCTGTAATAAACGCAACCTTCATCTAGACCCTGAGCTTAAATTTTGCGGTGAACCGGTGAAAATTGTTGGGCAAAATAAATGTTTAGGGGTTATATTCGACAGTAAATTATCCTTTATAACTCACATAAAAATGCTTACAGCTAAATGTACAAAGGCTATCGATATGATTATGGTCGTGTCTAGCACCGATTGGGGTGATGACTGATCAGTTTTATCTAATTTGTATCGTTCTCTGGTGAGGTCTAAATTGGATAATGGGTCCATCATTTATGGTTCCGCTAGGAAATCATATCTTAAAATGTTGGATCCGGTCCATCACCAAGGCCTGAGGTTCAGCCTTGGTGCCTACAGGACCTCAGCAGTAGAGAATTTATACGTTGAGGCTAATGAGCCTTCTTTATTCCACAGGCGTATAAAACTCAGCCTTCAATACGTCGCTAAGCTTAAAGCTCACCCAACAAACCCTGCCTACGACTTTGTTTTTAATCCATCATACGCAGATAAATATAATAAATGTCTCAACAAAATTTCTTCCTTTGGTCTTCGTGTTCGGGACCATATTGTGGAAGCTGGCATCAAGCTGGAGGACATAGCTCCGGTTTCTTTTCCGGAGTCTCCTCCCTGGCTTCTTCCACAAGCTAAATTAATATTTGATCTACGTCAACATACGAAATCCGATACAAACCCTGTTATAATTCAGCAAAGTTTCGCTGAAGTAAAAGCTAATTATCCGGATTATAAATTTATATATACTGACGGGTCAAAGGATGGGGACAGGCTGCAGCTGTCTTGGAGCAGGGAGTCACCTCTCTTCGCCTTCCATCCTCGTCTTCAATATTTTGTGCCGAGGCCAGAGATACTTCTAGCTTTGTGATATGTTTCTATAATATGTAGAAATATTAGCCATACATAGAAAGTTAATTAAAAGAGGTAAAGTTATTGTATTCTGTTGGATACCAAGTCACACTGGTATTCTCCTCCCAGGCTTCTTCCACAACCTAAAATTAATATTTGATCTAAGTCAACATAAGAAATCCGATACAAACCCTCTTATAATTCAGCAAAGTTTCGCTGAAGTAAAAGCTAACTATCCGGATTATAAATTTATATATATTGACGGGTCAAAGGTTGGGGACAGGGTGGCGGCTGCGGCTGTCTTGGAACAGCGAGTCACCTCTCTTCGCCTTCCATCCTCGCCTTCAATATTTTCTGCCGAGGCCAGAGCTATACTTCTGGCTTTATCATACGTTTCATCCGGCGGTGCCCAGAGAGCCGTCATATGCAGCGACTCGTTGTCCTGCCTTTTGGCAATAGAGCAAAAGAAATTTCAAAACCCGTTAATACTAGAAATATTAGCCATCCATAGAAAGTTAATTAAAAGAGGGAAAAATATTGTATTCTGTTGGATACCAAGTCATACTGGTATTCACGGAAACACAGTGGCAGACAGGGAAGCGAAAGCTGCTCTTAGTAAACCCATATCTCAGATTAAAATTCCTTATACTGAATTTAAATCTAATATTCTTAAATACAGTTGTCGCCTTTGGCAGGATGAATGGGACCTGCAGGTCGATAACAAACTGCATGCCACTCACCCTGTCATAGGCTATGACTCTTATACTTTTGGTATGTCTCGTAGAGACCAAGTGGTTTTAACAAGATGCCGCGTTGGACATTCTCGTCTAACACACAATTTTATCCTGGATGGGAGCAGCGCTCCCAAGTGTGTTGAATGTGATGCGCAGTACGGCATCAAACATATCCTTGTTGGCTGTGTGGGCTTTGCTCATATTCGGCAAAGATTCTACACACTCAATTCTATATTTGACTTATTTAACAGCGTCGCTGGCCATGCTGTGATTAATTTTTTTAAGGCTGTTTGGTCTGTATAATAGAATATAGTTTATATATATATATATATATATACACACACATATATATATATACACACACATATATATATTTTTCATTGTAGAAATAATAGAATATAGTTTATATATATATGCATATATTTTTCATTGTATAAAATATAAACAATTGTGGTTTTCGACTTTTAACTAACATTTACTTTTTTTAACTGGTTTGAACAAAAATGTTCGTCTGTTTTTTCTTTAACTTTTGAATGTTTATCCATCATGTATTCAAGGCTTCCTGATTTGAACATGTTCTCGCCACGATATGGCTGAGATATTGCCAATGTGGCGTTTAGCCAAAATCATTTATTCATTCATTCACGCAGGTATTAAATACCTGCACTCCTAACTCGGCACCTTGCCAATTTGGCAAACCCTATGACGTGTTAACGGTACCTGCCCCGCCCGCCAAGTTGTCACCTTGCCAAACCCTATGACATCGTAACGGTACCTCCTAGGTTAAAAGTTAGGAGGGTGGCCCTTGAGTTACATATGTGCTACTCTCCCATATGTCTCTTGCACACATTGCTTTAAGTGCCCTCTTAACATAATGAGTGCAAGACATTTATAGTAACTGCCAGTGCTGAGCGCCTAGCGAGGCAGCAACAAGTACCATTTTTAAAGTCTTTAACATGACCCAACCTGGGTTTGATCCCGGATCCCGGGTCTCCCGAATCCGAGGGGGACGCTCTACCATAAGGCCACCGAAGCGGTATTATGACATAGTAATTAAGAGGATGGCACTTCGCAATAATTATGCTATCTGGTCATAAATATTGTGATATTTCATATACATAATTAATGTGTTGAATAAAAGGTCGCCTTCCGCCTTGGTCTAGCTCATCCTTTTATTTTTTATTTATTTAAATAAAAATTAGATATTGGAAAACCATATTTTTACATAAAATGGACAGATTTTCTGTTTTCCTTCTTACTGGTATGATCATGATGGGAAAAGGATATCAGCATTATAGGGTAAAAGTGAAAACAAATGACCAGGTTTGACTACCAATTTAGTTATTCATGTTGTTGGGCTTTTCTTTTGTTGCAATTGGGATGGTTAATTATGTGACCAAGCACTTTGTCCTTGGAGAGTTACTGATATCGTTCAGATTTTTATTATTATTTTACTGCTTTTTATTATTCTACTTTCAAATTCCACTCAAGCCATGCTCTCCCTGGCTTTATGGGAGACAGCCTGCGATGCAGCTGGCTAAACGCTGCTCAGTTTCCTCCCACTGTAATACACTGGTATCTCCATCAAATAGCTGAAATAATGCTACGTACGGCATCAAACCTGAATTGCAACAACATATTCCTTACATCTATGGTAATGTAAAATACAAACTTGCATGGGCAAAGACAGTAAATCTCCAAAAAAACTTCTAGATAATCAAAGACACAGAAGAGCAGACACAAAGATCCATTCCAAATCATGCTTTATACGATTAAATGGGAGTGAAATGTCCTTGGCATAATATCTTTGGGGAATTGTGTTGACAGCCCTTACAATAATTACCATTAATGATGCACAATTTTGTATGTAAAATTATACTGAATTTATCAGTAATGATCAGTTGAAAACTAAGTTGGACTAATCAGGAAAAGTAGTGTTTTTTATTATTATTATTTTTTCACTCCCTGTGGTTGACAGTCTCGCTTCCTTTTTTCTGGCTATTACTTTGACACAGCATGTACCCTAGTCAGTTATCCTGAAGTGTATCCAGATGATAATACAAAAAAGTTTGGTCAGACTAACCAACTCATTTAAGCCATGTCAAAACCATTTGTCCCTAAAATGATGGCAATGAACACTTCTTCAAACCTTTCATGCACTTCAACTGATATTGTATTCTAAATGCTAATACTGAGGCCTCAGGTGTTAATAGTGGAATGATTATTTTTGATGTATGATCAAATAACATAAGACCAGACTCCACGTCAGTTGGAAGCTGAGTACTCCTCAGTAGGGCCTGGGTCATTGTTAGAGTAACTTGTGTCTCCAGGCCTGTATGCATGTCTACTGACACCAATGAGATCAGCCCTTCTGAAAAACAAATCAAACAGAAGACTATTAATTTGAAACCTGATTAAATTGTCTCAACTCTAAATAAAAAGTCCTCAAATTTCCCTTTGGAAAATACTATCATAACAATATTTGCACCTTTTGGAAACAAGCCTCAGCTACTGTAAACAGATGGGGAACAGAAAACGAAACAAGCACCAAAGATAATCAGTGTTACAAATGGTGATGAACAAAACACACTGATCCAAATGTAGCACATTACATACCAGTCTGACCCTGGACCCTGACCCTTGTCAAAGCAGGGGTGAAATTCTGAAAGCACTAAGGATGATGCTGTGGCATCGAAAGAATTTTGCAAGATGGCTCCAAATGAAAGGCTTCTATTTACATCAATATAGTTGAGAAAAACTTACTCTCAATTTTCATTAGAGTTTGTTGAAGGTGTACATAACAACTTCCTCCACATCTTTCTCATTCTTCCCGTTGGAGTAGCAGGGTGTAAAGAAATCAAGAAGAACATCGGATCACAAGCTGTCATTAAGTAGGAAAAAAACTCTCCTTTCTTTTGGATGTCTTCTGAGTTTGTCAAGAACTCCATGCAACTGAAGACCTAAAAACACCTTAAAGCAAAGACATCATCACCAGGACAATATCTACACACATATATGTAATCTGCATTAACAAGAAATGAAACTGGACCAACATACATGTAGGTGAGAGCCAAGTAATAAACCCTCTAACTCTCTTAACACCCTCTCATCAAGTTAGCCAAGGCCTGAAAAAGTGACCAACAGTGCTATTTCAATACTGCAAGGCACTCAGTTAAAATAGAAAAGATACAGAGCTTAAAATATAAATAGAGGAACTCCAACCCGTGACCCTGTAGTATCAAATTTATTAAACATGAGTTAAAAAAATTTTGTTTGCTTTGAGCCTCTGGCCGGATGAAATATACCCGACACAAAAGAGTTCAACATCAGAAGTGTCCTTACTAAACAGAATTTGGGTGAATCTTTTACATTACTATTTACCAGTACACATTTAAAACTGTGTAGCTGATTTTTAGTTCCAAAGAAAGACATCAAGGAGTCACGGGCCATCAGTGACGACGACACGACTGCATAGCGTGCGGTGCATGGCTGTGTGTGTGAATGTTTGCTGAAATGAGCCTAAACATACCAGACAAGAACATTCAAAAACTTCGACAGCACCATCATTCTTACGTAACAATTGAGATGAAATGATAAAGGAATTTCCCAAGTATCTACGGCTGTACAGTCAACATATCTTGGATGTTTGCACTCAATGCAGACGACAAAGTACAATAGTAAAACAAAAGTAGTTCAGCGCGAGTGTAACTTTTGATTGGTTGACTTTCATCAATGAAAAGTTGTGAGCCAATAAAGTAGCCTTTATCCCATGTTCTGGCTCACATTTATGGGATAATATTAATTACATCTTTCTTTTTATTAAATACACTCACAAAAAAGAAAAGATGGTTTGATGGGATTTCTTTCAACCATTTTTTGAATACTGTAAATGAGTTGTCAAGCTTTTGGCAAGGATAAGCAATTACATATTTTGCTGTGGATATGACTCTCCATAAATTGAGATTTTTAAGTCACATTTGAACTCCCTATAACAAAACTACATGTGTTTGGGAACTATGAAATACTGTACATAATATACCTTCAAATAACTGCTGAAGTGCTGCCATGGTGCGGTGAATGCTATAGAATGCTTTTACTGCTTTAACTGCTTGTCTAAAATAGACAACATTGACGTTAACCTCATTGACTTGATCAATCTGTCAAGAAATTGAAGTGAAAAATTATCCTTTGGAGGTCACCATGTTTGCACCTTGTGAAAAGAGAAATTAAATATTTTTTAAAAGATCATGTCAGCAAAATCTGTAGCTTTCTATTCGAATTTTTAAAAAAAGATCAGCAGAAACACATATAAGATAATGTTATGAAATTTAACATATATTATACTCATCTGAAATGGATGTATTAAGTGGCAGAGGTTTGACAGTTACCTTTGCTGATGACAAAAGAAACCGGAAATTTTACTGAAATCCCTAGTTTAGAGAGAGGAATCTAACTCATCATCAAGAGAACACACAAACCAAATTTAGAGGCTTTTTTTCTTAAGAGGTCTAGCTCTAGTCTTTGCAGGCTAGTTGCAATAGAAACTGAAATGTAATGGGTTGGTTGACTTGGGTTTAACACTGTACTTGGCAGTATTTCACCTCTATGACAGTGATGCCAATGTATTACAGTGTGAGGGCCAAACCCCCAGTGGAAGTCCATGCTTCTCTGCATGCTCACTACACTAGCAGGCTGTCCGATAAAAAGCCAGGGATAACACACCGAGAGCTGGATTCAAGCCCTGACCTCATGTAAGAGGCTATAGCTGGCAGTACGCTAACATTTTTGCTCCCCAAAATATAACTGAAACAACTCCATTGACAACAAGAAACTATTTCAGTATTGAATGAACACAATTAACAAATATGAAGTTGTTAGCTTCCATTAATTTCATGTTGCGTTCAGACAGATACATGATGTGGTCAATACAAGGCCCTTGTTCCCAAATGCAAATATAAAGGTAAATATACAGACAGTGTCATTTGAGTGTCATGGACAGAGTAAGTACTGAACATCTCATACAAAACTTTACCTCTTGTAGAGCAACAATGACGTCCTGACGGTCAAGGTCTGTTATACTGGCTCGGTCAAAGTCATACTCTTTCCCTGTCAACAAATACTCTGAGATGATGGGGTCAAGGCACTAGGGCCTGGGTGTCCAGTAATCGAAGCCAGGATAGTAGCCTTCCTCATTATCAGACAATGTTTCTTATCCAATAATGCAGCATTCAGGGTAAAGCTCCTACCCTCAAATGTGTTTGTGCTCCTGAACACTAATGTGAAAAAATCTCTACTCAAATTGCCCAAGTCTATTCCTTCCTCTCCAATAAAGTGAACTTTGATATGACAGTTCCTGAGCTGAGCTGAGCTGATCCACTGAAGTCTCATTGAAGACCCTCCTTATGACAGCTACTTTCCACTGCCTTATGTCCTTCAGTTTGGGGGCTATCTGCTTTGAGTTTTCTTTCAAGCTTCTGTGGAGATGACATATGAGGATACAAACTAAAATTAAATTGCGTACCCTCTTAGATACATCATTTTTATTTTCATTCCTCACATATTCAAGAACTCTTTTGCAAACTAGGTTGAAAATTAAAGAGACAGGTGTATCTTGATTATGTGCTGTCACTGAAATGTAGGAACAAAAATGTTTGGTGTTGTATAACATCAATTACATACACTATAAATCTTGCTTAAAAAGTGAAAAAGTTGCCACTGTTTTTAATAAGGGATTTAATGGGGGAGGTTATACTTAACAGCAATAAGTCAGTTTATATATACTGTAGAGAGATGTACATTGCCTAGTGACCAGTGTACCCTCTCAAGTAATGAGGTCCTTGCCCTTGCTATTCCAAGTGGCATTTTACAGGGAAATTCAGTGTAACTTGTCGTAACTGTCGAGAAGATTGGGTTTTGTAGAGACATAGTAATACACTAGCTGCTACAATATAGCTGAAATACTGGTAAGTAAGGCACTGACATCAATACATGTATGAACCTGTGTTAGATCTGGCTAAGTGTTCCCATTATCAGACGCTTTGAGGATCTTGGAGGATCTGAGTGCAGTGTAGAATTTGAACAGTTAAAATAGGTTCAGCTGTTTTGAAAGTAAGACACCATACATTAAGAAAACTTGCCTCTGACAATCTCCTGCCTCAGCCACACTTGTCCCTTCTCCACATCCTGATGCATGAACTGCAAGGCTAGAAATCAAGAACTCCTGGCTGCAAATTGGGCAGCAATCAGTTTCTCTAAAAAGTGATAAAAACATAATAGCCATAATGAATATTAAGCGAACAAGTCAGCCAAATAATAATTTAATTCTGGTACTCTAATATCTAAATATTTTTAAATGAGAAAAATAATAAATAATACTTTATATGCTTATTTTGACATATTTGATGGTCTCTTTTTGTCATATCCAGATCATAATTCCAAACACTTGGAAAAAAGAATACAAAAATGAATTACAAGAAAATAAATGGAAAGTAATGAATATTTGTATTGTTTTTAAACTCGATGAGATTAACACCTGTCAAAAAAAGATGCCGAAAAGGACAATTTGTAAGAAAAAATGAAAGGAAAGTAAAAAATTACTTAGATCCCATCAACATTGGTCCTGAGGACATCATGTAAGGTTTAGTTGTATATGTAGACAAATGGATCACATCTACATGTATACAGTATGTGTCCATTCAAGACCCCTTTATACAGCCAATTAACACAAGTGTGATTTCCTTCCTGTGAATCAACTGCTGCTCTTTGAAATCTCATGAATGAACATGTAACACCACTAGTGGTTTGAGGCAAAGCTAGAAGTGTTCAAGAAACTTCAGTAATACACTACCAGGCAAACAAAGACCTTAGGGTTAGTGTCACTTGAGATACATAGTTCTAGTATAGTATTAATACATTTTTAAGAGATCGAGCGTACTTGTGTGCAAATACACAGCCTGCAAATGATGTAAATGAAGGAAAACAAACAAAAGACATACTCCACAGAGGTATGGATTCGATAACAACATGGGCACATTCATGGCCAAGAAAAATAGCTGGGGGAGGTTACAATCTGTACCACTCTGTTCGTGTTGGTGAACACTAAGTCAAGGGAAAATATTCTCATGGGTCTCAGGAGACATCATATTCTCATCAAAAGTCTGGGTCTTTCTCAAATCGACACAAACATATAAATAGCGTGGTTAAAGGAAGCCAAAGTTGTAACAGCTGCCGGTGAATTACAGTGGGAAGAAGCCTGACAGAGCCTGGAGGGAACCAGAGAGAATACAGCATGAGCTGGATTCTGCATTGACCTCATTGGTGGGAGACTACAGCAATTGTTAGGCGAGCGCCTTAGGTCACTCGGCCACAAGGGTACTGAGTAAGTTTGAGAATCGTACATGTATGCTGTATCATACCTGAGATACATATATATATATATATATATGTATGGGCATGTGCAGAAAACTACTCAGACATCAAAATAATCTGACAATGCATCACTTCAGGTTATCTTGCACAACTTGTGTGAATTTAAGAAACTGAGCGGGATGGACAGAAAAAGCCATCACTATATGTTCCCCCTCGTTAAGAGGGGAGATATAATAATGTCAGAACTTCCAATAAAAGTTAGCAACATTCTGCACTGAACTGCTACCAGTACACAGGACTACATGTCCACCATCTTTTAGAAAATACTTAATCAATATCGGATGCACATTCTTATTATGATAGAACTGAAAACAAAAATTCTAACTGAGCCATTCCGTTTTAGAGACATGTGGCATACTGTATACCGAGCATGCACAGCAATCTAGCAATAATGGCAAGAGTAATTAAACATACCTTAGCCACATATTGTTCCTGTATTGTGATAAATGAAAAAAACTGTGAAACTTGCAATGCCTTTCAATCATTTTCTTACAGGGTAGAATCAAAAATTACAGAAAATACAAAAACTGTAGAAAACTCATAAACCAGTAACCTTTCCATGCATATGATTAACTTTGTCACATAGTCACGCTGACATAACTGCTATTCTTCGTCGTAAAAATGAGAGACACCAAACTCTGTCATAAAAAAGTATTCGATAAACTCTAATGACTATATTAAAGATGAGGTTGCTGGGCGTGTCGCTTCCCAAGCGGCACTTGACGTCAGTTCATTCATGCTTTCCTAAATGAGTCTTGTTGAACACTGACTAGCCTATAGGATCCCTTTTTTAAATGTTCCCGTGACAAAACCATGTGGCATACGCACCTGCGCACTGAATCCTTAATGAATTCATCTATCTTAACCACGTCTAAAAACAGCTTTTCAAAAGAAAAGCCAAATGGTGTACTGCTATAGACGTCTGCCTTTGGATCCAACACTGATGTGTGGTGGGCGTTCAACACCGGCTAATATCTCGAGAAATTTCCAGGTACCACATACAGTAACCCTACATACACTTATGTGTGATCAGCGTTATAAACATGTGACAATATAATGTAAGATTTCCCGTATTGAACAGCATAGGTTATGTACACAATAATGTTTTTTCATACAATAAAAAAATCCTTTTCTTAACAAATGAAAACACAGCACAGGCAAATGACCGTCGGGAAACAATGACATCATACAGAAGCGGCACACCCAGAAACCTGAACTTTACAAATCCCACTACTCCATCTCTGAGTCCTGCGTTTTTACATAGCATTGTAATAAACAACTTGAAACTGAAGCATTGTGTGAAATTTTTGTACCTTGGCAGGCACCATACGAGGCAGTTCGAATCTAGCTGTGTTTAACATACAGACTTCAACAACGGGAGATAGCTGCACTCGAGGTTTACCATGCATGCGAAGTTTTGTGTTGGTTCATATTTGAAATACATGGTATATAAAACCCATCTTAGCAGAATTCAAATTTTTGAATGTATTTAAACTTGTTTAAAACAGAAAAGATTTTCACTTTGGTGGTGTGTAAATAAACCATTATAGACTATACCCGGTTAATTTGGGGGTAGCAGTTATTTCCAGAAAATGTGGCATGTTTCAGATATTAGATACTGTTAAACCAGGATTAACCCTTAGGTCAGGAATAACCTTAAAAAATGTCTCTTTTCATCTCAAATAAATGTTTTTTTTTCTGGAGTATGAATAAAATTAAAAAAAATTAAGGGTTATATAACAAAGAAGACCAGGGAACTGGTGCTGTTTACATACAGTTGTTTACAACTTACAGGAATTGATAACCGTGGCTAATCAGAGAGTGTGACAATAAGCAACTCAACATAATGCATATAGGCTGAGCTAAATTTTAGGTAGGGAACATTTATTTAAGTGTTATCAACACTGGCAGCTTTAACTCTTGACATCCTATTTCCACTGCCAGCCAAGCAGAATCAATTCTGTATTCCTTCAAATCAAAAGATTAATACATACGGTAAAAGTTAACTGAGCGTGATCACATCACGGGACCGTGATCACATCACGGGACCGTGATCACATCATGGGACCAATGTGTAAAGTTCCAATCCTCATTCCTACAGAGGAGCATTTCACTTACAACTTCACAATTTGCAAGTAAGCTGAAATCACTTTAAATTTGTGGAATCAGCCCCCAAAACTGAACAAATTACAGAAACAAAGTAATGAAAATGCACATGTAATTTCTCAACAGTTTATTACTGGATCAAATGTTCCATTTCATGCAGTTTGTAGCATTCGCTGCAAATCAAGTGACATTTGAATTCTACACCTTGATAATTCTGCAAATCACACCGCCTCAATGCAGCTTAATCTGATTAATTCTGAATCTGCATAACAACACCTTAGCGAACAGCCCAAGAATATCAATAAAATTTGAAATTCACATGCACACAAGTTGTGGCTTCAGTCAGTCATGACAGTATTGGAAGGCCACCAACTCTAAACCATTTAAGTTTATTACACTGTGACACAAATGAATACTTCTAATATGTCTAAAGGGAAGTTATAATGAAAGACCACTCAAAAATGAAGTTGTGGTTCATGAAAGGAGCATAAAAAATTGTATCTAAATACTTTCATTTACTGTTTAGATTTTTTTCAATTAAATTAAAGGCAATAAAATGGAATGATTGTACGGTGGGCTTTATGGACCATATTCAATACACTGAGGAACAGTGACTTCACATATTGTTTTTAGCTGTTAAATAGCTTGTGGTTGTTATATGTTTTCGTTCCATGTACTACACCTGTATCTACCATGGAAACATAACAATCAGTGGACCTAAAGGGAATGTATGACGTCACTGTTCCTCAGTGTGTTTGATATGGTCAATAAAGCCCACCATGCAATCAAAATATTTGACTGGTTTAGTTTCACTGAAAAAAAACTTAAAAACATCAGTGAAGGTATTTTGACATGGTCTATAATGCTCTTTTCACTCACCACAACTTCAGTTTCAGAGTCGTCTTTCATTTTAAATGCCACTCAGATGATAATCCTCCAACAACTGTATCAATTCAAAAAATGAAAACCTATTATGAACTTAAAAGATGTCAAGAAGTGTCTGGGGGCAGTTGCATTATTGCGTGTATCTAGTACATGAATGTGGAAAGAAATGTCTTAACAGAACGAGGTAGTGTGGTTTTGTCCTCGAAACCTAATAGTCCAAATTGTATTAGAGAGAATGTACTTTTCTTTCTGTGGTAATATGCCAAGTTGAAGGCATAGTATGTTGGAATGGGGCACTTGAATGTCTCAAAAATGTCAGTGGTGCCACAAATGATCTCTCCCTCGGCATATATTTTGTACGCACTCCCATCTTCCACAATTATCAGAAACGTCATATCTGTAGGAATCTGTCAAACAATTCAGAGAGAAATGTACTGTTAACCGCAAATACATATGAGGCAGAGCGTACTGCCTTTAAAACACAATCTGTTACAATGATACTTATATACAAGTACATATTCAGAGCCAAATTTGTTAGGAAACTTCAAGAATTCAAAGCTTTATAAAGTAAAAGAAAATGTAAAAAAATGGCACTTTAGGCTGAAAAGAGCACATTTTTTTCTATCTGGTGGTGTCTGCTGCATAATGTGACTATTTTTTCCTCGCCATACACGTAAAGCCTGAAAACGACAAAGCTTGCATAAATCGCTGTATCCATGGCGTCCTCCATCTTTTAACACCCTGTAATTTATGCTGGAGGTGTGTGGCCTCTCACTCAATGAGAATCGTTAAAACTGTCGGCTTGTTCCCGCAAACTCGGAACCTACATCCAAGATTCCGGTTTCCCGATTGTCAAAAATCGGAAATCACCGAAGCAACGCAAAGTACCACCTTTTGGTAGGTCACGTGCTGCAGGAATGGCAACTGTAAAATGCACACATACATGACAGAGGTTTCACCACAGCATAAGTGAACCATGGACATGAAACCTGTGCAGGTCAGTGTTTCCAGATAGTCTCACTGATTTGGGCTTCACACTGACTGCGAGCTTTTGGCTTGTTTATCATGCAGCAATCTCACATAGTGACAATTGAACTTGAACTGAGAATTGTGACACCTTTGTTAATGTGTCACATGTCAACTGTGTGTACATTCAACATGGATCACCTGTCTACAAGAATTACAAAATATAAAGCAAAAACTCACTATTACTATTTATGACTCTAAAAGTCACAGAAAAAGTCAAATGGCACCTGTAAATGTTGAAGCATCAGCAATATTAAACTTGCCTTTTCAAAAAAAGAAAAATATGAATGAATGAAAGATACTTTATGACCATAAATCGGTTCTCTTTTACACAGATGGCACTTATCACTTGATCTCAGATTTCTCTCTCTCCAAAACCTTAGAAACACGCATGCATGACTAAACATTTTCGTTTCCTGAAATAACTTTGATCATGCGTAAACACACTTCATACATCTGGATAACGTGAAAAGAAGGAAAACTTTACTATCAGTGTTCACAAGGTTGTCATATAAACATTAGTCAGCATTTTTTTCTCCTCCCAATATTAATAAACTATTTAAACTTCAGGTAACTATTTATTGATGTAATTGATCCTGTTGTAACAGTTACAGACCATTAAATATTATATCTCCTGAGTGATCATCTTAGTGACTGTGCGAACGAGAAAATGCGGTAAAGAAAACTCGCTGTGTCTTAAGCTTTATTATAATTGTTATCATAAATACACTGGTGAAGACTTTGTGCATCCTGACACATCACAGTCTGTGTTTGTTTTACAAGCACCTACCTGTAATTTTGTACTTGCTCATGGATAGGGCGTGTGTGCTTGATTGTCAAATTCCTTTGCCACTTGTCAAGTGTCAGGATGATAGCTTCTTGGTGCCTCAGCGAGGGTTGGATGGACAACAGAACCTGAAGTTCATCAATTTCATATTTGCCCTTTGCTCTAAATGCCAAGAACCTCCACCTTTTCAATCTTTGGTATCTGTGAACAGAAATTTAAGTTAAAATAATATGCAGGAATAACACTGCAAAATGATGTACATATAGTCCTGTAGAACAAATCAGCAAAGAGACAAGTCATAAATTGCACAAGTGATCAATTATTTCTTGCAATTGTTCAATGAACTTATCGCTGCCACATTATAAAAATGCATGATCAGTTGTTGAAGTGAATTTATAACTTATTTGCCAGTTACATTTATGACATAAGGCTGAAGTTTAATACAAACAACCCAGGTGGTATTTAAAGCAGCAATGGACGTATCAAACCAAACACACCTGAATATAGGTAAATATGTTGTAAGTAACGAAAGCAACAGGTAATTGCTCATATGAAGGCAAAACATTTGTAATTGAAGGTAGTTATACTAGTTTAGTTACATTCAGTTTTCATAATTTATGTATATATTTTGCATAAATCTATTACACAACCGAGACATGAGGTAATATAATTCCATGCTCACGACACCTTGGACGCGTCCATGACTCAGAGACAACTTTCATTTAGAATGCACAGTGAAGAGATTGGTTAATTAACTGCACCATGCTTCAGTAGATTGAGGATGCATGAAACACGAACCTAGCAGAGCTTCTACTAACCAGAGTATCTGATGAGACAGTATCTCTACTGGTTGTAACAAAACTATCACCAAGTCAATAACAAAATTAAAGCCGTTATCCCACAATGATGCCCAGGTCTAAGTCATTTCCTATTTAGCATATCTGGTAGACCCATGAAAACTTCCTAGTAACAAAGAGAAAAAAAATGAAAACATTGAAACAGAATGGAATGGATTTGAACCTGTGACTGCCATCTGCCATATACAATGAGCTTACCAATGAAAACCATTGTGGAAGCAATGTAGCCCAGATTTTTAGCTGATTGTCCATAAGAAATGACAGAAAGAATACAGTGTAGCAAAGATGATTTCCATTCTCATGGTAAACTGCACTCGGCGATTTTCACCTTCACAACTGTAACAGTTTCTTGTCACGTGACCTCGAAATATGGGGAAATTTCTGTTTTATTCGCACTTTGCATTTGTCATCATAACAGCCGTACTCGTTTGCTGTCATGTCACCTCCAAATAAGGTAAAACTGCACTTTTTCAAAATGTGATTGTAATTTGCATCAAAAGTATACATCGCAGGAAACAAATAAAATCAGACCTGTGACCTGAACATCAAAGTACATCAGATAGCATAGTTAAGAGATTTACTATCCCAAGGTATTATATTTGCATTGTAAATTTCAGTCAATCATGTACACAGTTCTCAAGAAAATGACTTGTGAACACATTCCATTCATGGTAATATGGCATTCAAAGTAGGTGGGGAAAATTTTCCACGTAAAAATCATATAGACCGCCAGGACCAGTCTGCAGTGCATAACAATTTCACGAAGAAAAGGAGAGAAAAAGCGAGCAGTATTTAACTGGACTTCGTACCATGAAGACTACAACCTGTAGGTACAATGCAAGCCTACCTCAGGAGAAATCTGCCATGTGGGGCACGTTACAGATATATATACACAAACATACAGTAGGCTCCCAGAAAAACTTGTGATAAAATACTGTTTCACAATATAGCAAGGTGTTTGCGTCCTATCGCTGAAAGTTAAATAAATAGTTGGGATGCTGACAAACAGGTGTGGAACTTGCATTAAAATGGTGTTCTGTGGTGATAAACACTTAGAAAGGCTGAGGTTATTTATTTATTTATTTATTTGATTGG
This sequence comes from Acanthopleura granulata, assembly GCA_016165875.1. Classification (NCBI taxonomy): domain Eukaryota; kingdom Metazoa; phylum Mollusca; class Polyplacophora; order Chitonida; family Chitonidae; genus Acanthopleura; species Acanthopleura granulata. The sequence goes on from JABBOT010000032.1 coordinate 2,115,928, forward strand.
CGTTTTGCGCTGTACTCAAACTGAGGTAAGTTAGTTGTTACACTACAAAAAGATGTATACCGACGTGTTGATCACTAAAACAGATTTACAACTTAAGTCATAAACTTTTCTGGTTTTGTCAGAGTTGCCACTTTTATGGTAGTTCAAAACACGTAAGCTGTACTAGAGGACATTAGACCAGGGACACCAGCATGAAGACGTTCTGAATCTATGTCCTCATCGGTAATAGCCTTCATTACGGTGTTAAAGGGCCTGCACTTTAGATAGCTTAACTGTCGAGGATTCAAAACACTATTACCAGTACAAAACATGCCGTAAATTAGACGTCGATATTTATGATAATGCAGGAACAGAAAGTTTCTACCTGGTTTCTGTCTCTCATATATATAGCCTCACATGTAGGCTAAACGCGACCCTCATTAGTTTGATTATTGAAATATGATACATTTAAGGTCTATGTTATATAGGCCTATATTGACTAAAATAGAAACTATACCCTGGCAAACGTTATGTTCTTCTGAATGCTAACCCTATACATGTATTTAACAAATACACGACGACATATATATCTTTAAAATTTTCAGTCTACACCCATTCCATAAGGTTTTATTTCATACCATTTCCAGTGGGTATTAATTCACACCATTTCCTGAAAGGTGTTAATTTACACCTTAACTAAAGAATGCGATCCACACCCTTTCCAAGAAATTTACACCCAATATGGGTGTATATTGACACCATTTTAACTAAGAGTGTATGGAATAACCAAGTACTGTTTCTTCATTTCTGTGAGGGGATGCCATGCTTTTAAAAATTATTTCACTCATATGAAGGCAGGGTGGGAAAGGCAGGCGGGCAACCTGGTACACAAGCCAGCATAATAGACAATTCTCTGCAGGTGGGTCAAACCGGGTTATTACATGCAGAAAACTAGTTCCTGTGACTTCTTCGCTTGATCCGGAGTATTTACATACGGGTGAAACACAATGATTGGTCGCCTGGTATTGTAGTAGTGTTCCTCGTGTGATATTTTTGATTGCTGTTAGAAGAGTTGGTGAAGAATTTGTCACTTAGTGTCCGAGGCTGCATCAAAATAGTGGTGACGCGGGCACCATAAATCATACATTGTTATGACCTTACCAGACTATTGTTCAGAGTCAGGTGAACTGAATTGAATAGTATTTTACGAAAGACCGAAGATGCTTCTGTCGAAATTATATGGTAGGAGACCAGGCACTTACAAGGGAAAACCGGAAATCTTTTATATACATGTTTACGTTGTTGGCAGAAATTCCCAAGAAAAGTTTAGTACAAAAAAGCGTGAGCTGCATTTGAATTCACATTACCCTCAAAAATATATGTGAAATCTTTGGTTATCAAAGCTAGCAAAAACTGCATTGAACTCCCAGACCTCGTCAATAAGAGACTGCAACCAAGTTACCCAGATATCTCCTCACCTGCATTATAGTGCGCATAGTGGTTTAAACAGCTGTCTTTGTCTGAACTTTATTTCCTAAAACTGCAAGAATTTCTCCTGATTGCATTACAGATATTAAAGCACTATCAACAAAATATTAAAGACAGCACTGGTCATATAAAACCAGTCTGTTATAGCTGTAATGCTACTCCACATTGTGGTTTGTATATAAAAAGCAATCATACCAGTCTTTGTTTATCACATCTTTATTTGCCAATGTTTATCCCAATACTCTTTCAATGCAGGTTTACTTTTATCCCGGCATGCCATTTGATGACATTTTTGCAGTCATGCAAGCATATATGTAACTCCCATACGTTTACTCCCGTGTCTTTTGTGCCATTTATAGAATGCGATTTCCAGTAATATACTTTGAACAAACTGCCTTGGACAAGACAAATGAAGTTGACACAGCCTTGGAATTCTATTCACTAAGTACAAAATAAATCCCGCGTTTTGCACACATGACTAAGTACAGCACTAAGTAAAATGGAAATGAACACATGTGAGTCGCGACACATCCTCACCTACGTATCTACTAGTATGTCAGAGTATATGGAAAATAAGTGCAGTTGTACAATGTAGCCCTGAAACGAAATCACTTTCATGTATAAAATATATGTATGATAATTGCAATCTGGTTACCACGGTACCAGTGAAAATCAACAAGGGCGTATTTATGTATCCACCAAAACTTAAAACCTTACGTGGAAAACAATTCCAAATGTAGCCTAGACACGAGGTCATGTATTTGTACAGTATATAGAGTGAAAATTGTGATTTTAATACCACGGCAACCGCGGAAATGTACAAATGTAAATTATGTCACATCATCAAACCTGTATGCATGAAAACTGCTTTTTTTGGCCTGTAATAGGCTTTGAAAGGCTTTTTACCTGTTCCTTGAAGGACGTGGATATGACCTTGTTCTCTTCTGTTGTCTATGACATGGATATGGCCTTGTTCTCTTCTGTTGTCTTTGACATGGATATGACCTTGTTCTCTTCTGTTGTCTATGGTCTCAGGTGTTTCTTCCTTCTAATGTCGATATCGTCTTCTTCGTCCTCAGATTCAATGACCTTCCTTTTTTCCAGGCTTCAATGAACACATTCTAGCAGGTTTTGTTCAGAAATATCAAGATAAAACACCACTATATGCTTTTATGGAGTATGATAAGTTTCAAAATTTAACACAAGTAGGTTGATATGTATACTTTTTAACTGGAGGAGAGTCAATTCTTGATTGAAATTCATTTGCAAGCCAATTAATGCCAAATTTTGTCTAAATACTTAAAGTAAACGACAGCTCAAGACTGCGGCTCTGTTCATTAAAAAGATTACAAAATCCTGTCTTGAATACAAAAACCTGTTTGAATTTGTATGTATTATTTGCTGAATTATCTTCATTTGAAGTGTAGACAATGTTGCTGCCGACCGGAGATTTGGAGGCGCCCATACTTTTAACCGTGTAGAAATTTGAGCAATGAGAGAGCCAGGAGATATCAGCTGTTTATTAACTGTCATGTCTGTGACGTAAATCTTCTGAGTGGACTGTCAATGTAACGTGTAATAACATAGGAAGAAAACACTATTTTAATGTTATATGTTTTAATTATAACAAGTACATGTGTGAAGAACACTGCAAAGTATATCCAGACCATTGTGTTGTGGCAGGAGTAAATTTCTTGATCGTTTCATGTTATAAATTATACATCTAGATCTTTATAATAAACAATGCATAAGACTAAATGCTTGAGGATGTTTCGTCAGAGGCTTAATACCATCTTCTCAACTATCACTGGAATTGTCTGCACACGTACTTCTATCACTCGCGTTTACAGCTGCTAATAAATCAAGTAAAAAAATGTTAAGCTAAAAAATTAGAACACACCGAACCAGTGTTTACAAAACTTAAACTTCTTAATATCTTTCAATTAAAACAGTGTGACTCTGTTGTAATATCTCACCGATTTATGCATCACCCACAAAATCTTCCTATCTACTTTCATCCACATTTGACAAGGCAATTGAATATTCAGAATTATCCGACCCGGAATCAAAACTACAATCTTTCTATTCCACTCTACCATACAAAGTATTCCCTTCGCACATTACGGGGTACGGGGCCTCGGGAATGGAACACGTTAACAAACGACCTGAAGACAACAATTTTTTCTTCCCTTTTCAAGTCTAAAATTAAAGAAACATGCCCTCTCTCTTCGATCTCCATGGACACGCGCCTCATTCTTGATGTCACGCATATGTATTTTTATTATGTAAGTATGTTCTGTATTATGGTATATCTTTAATTCGCTGATCACCACCGAATGTGCGCAGTTCCGCCAGCAACCTGTGGATGGTCGTGGGTTTTCCCCGGGCTCTGTCCGGTTTCCTCCCACCATAATGCTGGCTGCCATCGTATAGGTGAAGTATTCTTGAATACGGCCTAAAACACCAATCAAATAAATAAATAAATAAGATCGCACCATACACATATGGCCTACTTTGCCACGATTCACCAGTTGTTTGGGAGAGAAAAAGTCTTTAGTTGGACTTTATTCCCGCCAGACTATTAAAATAATCAGTAAATATTTTCTGTATATTCTTGAAGATATAGAGAATAAAAAACAATAATAAATCAAATAGCTGCTGTGCCTGGTCTGTAGCCTTAAAGTGTTAAATATAACTAGACCAATTTCACATGCGGCTCAATTACAGTGCACAGGTTCGTGTAAATGTGGCACGAGTTTTAGTGAGAATAATAACAAGAAAAGAGTAACCATAAACTGGTAAGATGTATTCCAGCCTTCCGTCCATTACCAATTAAACCTGCCAAATTATCTGTTTGAGTCAACATGGATGTAAGCTTTATAAAACTAAGAGAAATGTTTCTCTAGACTCTATAGTTCTCCAAGAAAAATGTGGAAACATTGCAAATCTGCAAGAAAAAAATCTTTCATTAATCACAAAATATGCTTTATTAAAACCGTAACTGAGCGTCAACACATTAACTTATTTCTGTATGGGTCCAGTTAAACAACCTTCAAACCACTCACAATCTTCCAGGAAAAAGAACAAAAATTTAAAAAAAAACAACACACAAACGGCCAAGGAAAAACAAAATCGTACCATGTTATATTACTGGTGTGTCAGTATTATACCTGTATTTGCTGGGAGATGTTGACAGTTTGTACTCATGAACTGTTGTGGGCACAAATCATTCAAACCGCTTGTCAAAGGGAAAAAGCAAGCTTGACAGTCCTTAATACCCACAGGCATTCTAGCATAATTTCTTCATTTCCTTGTTGCCTATAACTCATAAATTTGTCATTTACATTTCGTGCAGATTTTGGGGCAGAAGAAACATGAATGCTCTTTTACTGCAGCGGTGTATGTAGCCTTGTATGGTGATCACTTGTCCGCCACGCTATTGTATATAGTTAGTCAGGGCGTTTAATCCGTGGGGTAGCTTTTGTTGTAGTCCTGAAACCAGACAGGAGTGTGGAAAGATGCATTTAAGAACAATCTTGTAAGCCAGCTCTGTGATTTGTAGCAATTTGTGTAAATGTGAATGTGTACAGGTAATAGAGTTAGATTGGAGGGGAGGGCAAAACTGAAAGTGCATCCTTGTGGTTATCACATATATACAACATTTGAATTTACATACATAAAATTACGGGCATGATGAAATGTTTAATGTGAAAGGCAGCTTAAGTTAAGTTTTCCACAAAGGCTAGACAACATTATGTTCATTTCGGTAAAATATTTTTTCTAACAACCACTGCGACAGCGTACACTGACATTTGACCATGCTCCATTGACTAGCATGAGACGCCACCAATCTGTCTAGGCTGTGACGTAACTGTACCAAGCGAGGAACACTCTTGTCACCTGAGCCTGTGGTGAGTTGCTAGGATTGTGTTTGTAATTGTAAGTATATATGTCAGTTTATAACATGAAATGATCCCGAAACTTACAACCTCCACAACAAAGTGGTCAGGAAATACATTGCAATGTTACTCACGCAACTCTCTGATTGGTCAATACCTCACAAGCTTAAAATCATGGCGCCTTCAGATTCCCGGTCGGCAGCACAATACTCCACACCTCAAACAAAGATAATTCAGCAAGGAAGTCATACAATTCAAACAAGTTTTTACATTCAAAATGGAATTTTATAATCTTCTTAATGAACACTGCCGCAGTCATGAGCTGTCTTTTACTCCAATTGCAAATATATATTCAGTGCTGTCAGATTTTAGCTCTACTTATCGAAGACCAGAGTCCCGTATAAAAAGGAAGGAGAAGTTCTAAATTTAAACGACGTATTCCAAAATTATATTTTGTGTTTTCGATTGTAAACAATTAGTGTGGAAAGGCATTAAAACCAGAAAAAGACACAAGACAGGTCTCGTTGTATTTGAGCTTCAAAAAGTTACACTGTTTCAGTTATGGTAGCCGTCTATTCTTGCAATGTGCCACAACACGTGACAAACTCCACTGTGTCAACAGCTGACATATGAGACAAACTAGTGCTGGTACTGAAAAAAATATTTCTATGCTTGAACGAAAGCCATTTCCTGTACTACTTTTGCATCCGGTTAATTTCCAAGTTTACATTTTAGTTTACAAACTGTTATAGGTACCACCTGTGACGAAAAAGCGAGAGATTTTGCTGTTGCTTCTCTGGTCGCGTATGCCACACTATAGAATCTAAAGATTAGCTTATTTACTGAGAATTCAGTATTATATTGTAGATTACTTTAATTTAAAAAGAAATGAAGAGAAAAGGACTGTGAAAAGTTTACTCTCTTATCGTTCCACACGTTGGCCAAATTCTCGTTAAACCGTACCAGGTCCTATGAGGTCCTACACAACAACCCCCCGTTATTATCTTATTGATCAATTATTTCATTATTGTAATATGTGTGATACAAGACTTCAAAATTTTATGTTCTTCATCGTGTTGTAGGATCATGTTGTAATTTTACGTGCCTGTAACCAAGGAAACCACAAAGTTTCTCAGCAGTGGCAGCGGGAATAGAGTTGCTACACACAGTCCCCCATGTTCCGCTGAAGAAGACTTCCAGACGTCCCGTAAGAGCGGACACTGTTTTCTCACCACCGGCAAGCCTCAACTCGTAAGTTTCTGTAGCTAAAATTAAATTCAGTGAGAAGTTTCGATGACAAATCATTTCAGTCGTGTGAGTACAGAGCCAGGTCATAATCTTGACCGATTAACTCATCCAAAAAAATTTCTTGGCCAGTCAGAAAGTGCTGTCAACAACAACACCGTGACAAGGATAAGGACCATAACAAGACTAACAATTTCAAATCAAAATGTGAGCTAATCAGGTCACACTGAGTTAGAGAAAGGGTGTGGGATACGGTGTTCAAATGTATGGCAATGGTATATTTTCGGAATGGACTTTAATATTTCGCTGCTTTAAATCTATTTCAAATGTCATGTTAATGTTTAGATAAAAAGGTGTTCGGTATCAATTAAATGTTATGTGTGAAATATTAAAGTCTGTAAACATTGACAACATTCTGAATAATTGCGAAAGTTGGATGGTTAACACTCGTCGGTGTAACGAGCAGCTCCAAACGTAACTACTCTCTTTAAACTACCGTGGTTACACATCATTATGGTAAAACTGCACATCCACAAAATTTTGTGTACGAGCAGTACACAATTTGTGTGATTTACGTGATTTATGAAATACATCCACAATGGCATGTGTATCAGTGATACACAATTTGTGTCACTTATACACATGCATTGCAGATGTGCAAATTTGTACACAGGTGTTTTGCACAGTTCTCTTACTGTTACTGTTCTGTTACTTATTTCCTTTTTCAGATTTCATACTGACTCAAAACACAAACCGACGTGTAAAGCGTTACACATGTACTGAAGAACAAAACTCCCATTCACACAAATTAGCTCACCAAAACATGACATGCAGATTTTAATGAGAATGATGGGGGGAAGTGGGCTCCCTGGACAAGGGTTTAACTTCCAAAAGCAGCACAGAGAGTCAGGGGTCTCTCATCAACGCGGTCACTCTGAGTTCAAGATGGATTCCACCCAGGCCGTAACCAGGTATCTCTGCAACCCTCAAACAGAGGTTCCCCAGCCCACTTTCTTCCCAATAATGTTGGCCGTCGTTCTATTGGTGAAATATTCTTCAGCGCGGTATTAAGCACTAATCAAGAAAATAAGTGAGGGGAATGTTTATTGATAAGAAATAAAGACAGGAGTCAACGAAGCTAGTATTCACTTACATCAAAATTCGAATTGTCATTTTACCCCATTACTTTTAGACCATGTGAGTTAAAATTGGGAACACTTAACAAGAGTTGTATTCAGGCCAAGATATCCAAATTTTAACACCTGAGGCTATGAACTATTTAATATAACAGGGTTTTAAGTTTGGATTCTTCGTGAAATGAGCTCCTGTTGTGAATTCAATGTACGGACGCCTCTCTTTGTTACAATTACTTAAAATTTACAAAAACAACACCAAGAAGTCAATTCTAGCGTTACCTAATTTCACATTTGAGCACACCAAGGCAAACATCCGAGTAGTGTGTACAGCCATCAACGTTTCCCCAAGGCTTATGAGAACACTCGGCCACATCATTCTCACTCCCCAAGCACTTCAGATCTTTCAACCAGATCGGCCCGGTCCCCTTTCCGTATCCACCCGTCATTATTCCATACCCACGGCTGTTAAAAATGAAAGTCACATCAAGATATTTCCAGTTTGTGAAAAGTTTTATGACAACAAAAGGAGAAAAGGAACCACATTTGAGTCAGTGTGTGTCGTAAAATCTTCGTTATTGCTGAGGGCAAGTTTTGACATATAGTCGTTAAATTCCGACGGACCTTCCCACGTACCTTTGAAGAATTGTTGATGTGCACATTTGATATTTCCGCAAATTAGGTCCTAATGAAAAGACATTAGGCGTCAACAGTTTTTGTGAGGCCAAGGATTCTACACTGTTCATTTTATGTCCACAATTAGTGAAAGAAGCTCATAATAATCACTTAGAAGAACACACATACAACATGTCAATCTGAAAACCGTTAAGTCAACCTGAACACAGCTGTCGACAGTATCCTCTTCGCTCACTGAAACTCAGAACAGTATCGTCTTGTAATTGTACACCTATTCCTAACCTACCTGTAGCCAAGGAAGCCACAGACAGTCTTGGTTGTGGAGACCCCGAGACCAACAGCGCATACTGTTCCCCATATGCCTTCAAAGAAGACTTCCAAACGTCCTGTAAGAGTGGTGTCGGTTTGTTCACCATTAACAAGTCTTACGAGAGTATTTCCTGAAATTTAAAGGTTAATTCTGGTTTACTGCTCATGCCAAAATTATATCGTTCTGATATGCAGCTTGTACACTGGGGCCACCAATACATGTGCAAGCTTATATTCTTCAAACATCTGGTAAGATACTAAACAGCACGACTGCCTCAGTACGCTGTCACACTGATTCAGGACAGACCAGTCCTGTTTGAAAGCCAAAACGCACAAATATGAAGTAACGTTTCTCACACAGACATGTGAAAACTATGCACCACAAAAGATAACTTTATTTGATTTTTTTTTTCACAAATTTTTAAAGAATGTTAAATACATAGAAATGTCTTAAATGTTTATGGTATAAATAGAACTCTACCTGAGGTAAATTTTACTTCTGGCATATGGCTTTTTGCCAACCATCACACTATCTTCGCTGCTGCATTTTTATTCTCCATGCTGTAGTCTTTTCTATTGTATTCCAGAAAAACAGGGACTGCTGGTGATCTGGTCACTTTACATTGTTTCCCTGTCGTTGAGATACTTGCCTTTCACAACCCTGATTAGTATGGGATCTACGTATAAGTATAACAAATCAGATAGCAATCCTCTTATATTTCGGCAAAGATTTGCTGAAACTAAGGCTAATTGACAAAGTTACAAATTTATATATACTGATAGGTCAAAGGATGGAGACAGGGGAGCGGCTGTCAAGGAGCAGCAAGCGGTTTTTCTTCGTCTGCTATCTTCATCATCTCTCCCGAAATATAGCAACAGAGAATATTAACTTTAAAAAAATCCGTTGATTTTTAATTAAAGCGGCACAAAGGAATATTTATTTGGATACCAAGTCATACTGGTGTCACTGAAGAAAAAAAGTAGTAGAGGTTTTTAGACGTCACTTATTGAGAACATGATATACTGAACCAAAATGTTTTGAACTCCACTGCTGACAATATTCCCTTTGAAAGACGGCAATGAAACATGAAATCCTTACTGACCATGGTCTATGGTTTCATTTTGGTCCATTTCATCTCCGTAAGACAAGGTAATAATCAACTTTAAGTGTCTGGTGGGAAGGTCGGCCAGCAGCCCACAGGTGATCGTTAGTTTCCCTTGGGTTGCCAATTTTCCTTATACCATAATGTTAGCCGCCGTCGTCTGAGTGAAATATTCTTAAGTGCGACGGAAAACATCAACCTAATAAATAAATAAAATATAATTTAAGGTAACCTTTCATAGGAAAACAACTGTTAACTGGAGATTCTGATGAGACAGTAGATCTTGTTATTGGGCAAGATTATGTATGTAAAACGGACAAAGGACAAACAAAATTGAAAATCAGTACAGCAAAATATGTATTTTGATTCACTTGTACCAACTTTTGTAACAGTGAAATGTAGCATTTTGAAAGAAATATTAACATATACTGGATGAAAAGACAAAGAGACGGAGAGCCGATCATCAAAATGGAAAGTCGATACAACGATTTATGTACCTTGATGTGGTCTACACGTAAAACACTGTATTACTTGTAACAGGAATTATTGTGAAGTATTAAGTAACATGTGTTCAGGATTTCTCATCTGAACACGGTCTTAGGTGCCCCTTGCTCACAGCTGATGGTAATCGGCCGTGTGAACAGCAGCTGAAACAGACCATTTGAAAGCCATACATTGTCTGCGGCTACTTCTGTGTCTACTGCTTTGTATCGACCTTGCTGATCTAGTCGGATAAATTTTAGGAATTTCTCTTAAAATGTACATAAATGTGCATGGGTTCTCTGTAAAATGGAGTGTGGTCGAGAAGACCAAGCTGGGAGCATATATTTTGGAAAACCACATGAAGAAAGTTCACTCTGGAAAGTTAATAGCTTTTTTATTATCTCTGAACAGTGAGTTATAGGACTAACCTTGTGCACAGGCTCGGTTTTTAGATATGCCGAGCCCAACGGCAGGACGTTGTATACAAGATCTCCATGACTAGTAAGTTACTTATTTTACCATATTCTGAGAGTTCTATTTATCTTACATAGTTGTTTTAAAGTTTGTTTGGAAGATAAAATGGCATTTTCTTGCAACAAAATGTAAGTTGCAGCACCAAAAGTAATATTTTATGACCTTGTTTGAATCTAATATCGATAGTGTTGGCGAATTTTATGGTAAGAGTATGTATCGTTACCAGTCCAGTGCTTACTGCAAACACCTCCCACGTCCTAAAAAGTGGACGGATGTTTTTCATTGTTTAGAAAAAAAAATCTCCATTATTTGCTTGCAGGATACACATAGTGAGCCCACCTATAGAAATATTCTTAAACGAGAATGAGAACATGATGCATGGGTAAGGCTCTTCACTTATCACGCAAGAGTCAAAATAATTCTTCTTAAATCCCAATTTTGAGTACAAACGAAATAGTGTAGATATTGGCCCAGATGGAAATTACATAATTATAGACCTAAATATCCCCAGTGTCCCGGTAACTTTATGTAGTATATATGGATCAAACACAGATAAACCATCTTTCTATAATACAATTATTAGAAAACTGGAAGAAATATCTAATCCCATCTGTAATCAAATGTAAGTCGCGACACATCGCCTCCCATAGATCTAAATATCTACCAAGAATCAAAGCTGAATATGGAAAACAACTGAAGTTGTGGCCTGAACATGAAGTCATGTAGTTACACAGCATTCATACAAAAAATGGCGATCTGGTTACAATGAACCTCAGAATGAACAAATGTGAGTCATGACACATCTTCTCATCTGTATCTATATATCCACCAAATATATGCACGTGGAAAACAATTTAAGATATAGTTCAGACACGGACGGACAGACTGACAAAACGCTATACCATTATACGACCTCCATTACTGGCTGGCGTATAAAAAGGCGCTTCCGTTTGCATGTCAGTCTTAGATGCAACATGCTAGTTTCTCAGTCACGCCGTCATGACAATTGTTCAAATGGAGATTGATGTATTTATTGAACAAATTTCATACCATCACAACTCCACTGATTATCTCTCCTTTCCAGAAAACATGTGGACGTTTTTATAATATTGGGGGATTTTTCCTTTGCAAACATGAAACAGGAAGACAAATGCAGAATAAGACAACTCAGCATTTCTATTTTAATCAAGTTTCGCTTCCGTATAGTTACAGAATTAACTATATCGTTAACTCCATAACTCCAACAAATTAATCAAATTAAGACTGAGAATGCTACATGGGAAATCAAGAGTTATTATGCATATGAACTGTAGAGTCATGCGTCAATGAGACAATATAAACTTCCCATAATGCGACATTACAGGCTTCCCGCAATGAGACATTACAGGCTTCCCACAATGAGACATTACAGGCTTCCCATACTGAGACATTACAGGCTTCCCATAATGAAACATTACAGGCTTCCCATAAATCAGATGCAGGCTTTGAATAAGTATTTCAGTGGCAGGAGACCGAGTACAGCCCGGAAAAAATCCATCCTCTTTGGTCAGCTACACTGACAGGCAGTCTTGCTTAAAGCAAAATCGGCTCTAGCTGGATTTGAACCCAGACCAAACAAGAGGACACCAATTATAATACGTTCTATGAATCCGCTTTTCGGAAGTTAAACTGGCAAGCTGTCCTCACACAAAGCCAAAGTGAACATCTCGTGAGGCGTATTCGTATTTCGTATGCATTTTGATGTATTCTACATTTAAACATTTTAATTTTAATTTTCATTGAGATCAAACAAAACCTCTAGAGTGGAGTGGTGTTTTTCACAATTAAAAATCGATACTAAGAATTATGTATCTTGGTGCAGTCAACTCTTCAACCAAGTTTCGCTGAAACTTGACAAAAACTGTAGAGGATAAGCGTTATGAAGTAAATGTGAATATGACAGACAGAGACAAATAATCATCTAAATGGAAAATCGATACTACGAATTATGTAACCAATTACATAAACAGGCAGAATAAAACCTTAACGAAGGTAAACTGACGAGGTCGGATATCAGTTGTGACGTGTGACTATTTCTAAACTACCACACAACAACCTTATATTATGTAATTTTACCTAAGAAATTTGACTACATGTAAAAGCACGTCAGACTATTACAACCAGTGTATTAGGCCTGAGAACTATCACAGACTTCTGTTGATTTGATGTATATATTGTGGCAGACTTTATGTTCACTTTAATTACTCTGTTAATCTGTTGTAACATTACCCGAGCTTAATCTTATATCCAGTGCTTAACCTATTTTGTGTTCTACCAAATCCTTACTGTCAAGGCGAAAATCAGTCATTGCAAAGAGTCTTAGCATAGATATTCACTTGAAGCCAAATATATCTTTTGTGGCAGAGATCTCCAGACACTTCTGTTTTATTTATTTGAGTGGTGTTTTACGCCGTACTCAAGAATATTTCACTTATACGACGGCGGCCAGCATTCTGGTGGGAGTAAACCGGGCAGAGCCCGGCGGAAACCCACGATCATCCGCAGGTTGCTGGCAGACCTCCCCAAGACTTAACTGGATTACATGCGTAATGGAATGGCACTTTGTAACGTCTTAGCCAACATGCGCCAGTTATTTCAGTAAAATCGTGACAGCTGATGTTAACCATTTATGACGTACGTGTATTGCTGTAATTCTGCTAAATATGCCATGTGGTTTTCTAGCTGAGAATGTGGCTTTGATATGCTGTATATGTTGGTTCAGATTTAATTTTTCTTTAACATTGGCATCTTGGCATTCAGGCAGTTTATGGTGGTTTGAAGATGATAACACCATACTGCTATACATACAGCTTACAAACATAATACTGGTAGATAGAAAACTAAGATATTTGACAATTTCTAATATACAAGTGAAACAGCTTTCTTTTCACGGATCACCCAAAGTATATGTCCGGAATAAACATCATGTGACTGAGGTCAAAGGTCAAAAATCTCTTAAAGAAAAACAGATCTTTAAGTATAATTAAGAACAAACACCACAAATTCGAGTTACATTTTTTTATGTCACTTAAAAACCACTTAAGTATTGAGCACAGGTTATGTTGCCTTCGGATAACTACAAGGCAACCTTGTTGAAAACGATGAACGTACCGTTACCATGGTAACTATAATGTACTGGAATAACACTAAATAAGAGCAAAGAAGTGATATTTGTTGCACAGTAGTGTTCTATAAATGTAAAAATACAGTGGAAATGTCCTAAAATCCATTTATGAGCACATACCTAAAGATTTCTACGAGTTGACATTTTATAACCTACAACACAATTTCACCTGTGAAAAGTCAAAAGTCATTTAGTAAGCTGAAAACTCCCTATTCTGTGTAATTTGATATTAACAACCACTATTAGAGATAAAATCAGATTTTCCTTATCAATAACCACATGCTGTGGGCCTACATTGAATAAATGTACAAAACCAGATAACATACATCGGTAATATAATACATAGTGAGCAAATTAGTCAAATTAATGAAAGCAACATCAGTCAAAGAATACAATTAGTACAGTTGTAATCATACTGCAGAAATCTGAACGATTTCAGGAAGTACCGATCACCAGAACCACATCAATGGTTGCCCATCATGCCTGTACTCATAGTACTGAATTAATCCAACAGTTTGTTACAAAGTCATTACCTAGTACTTGAATGCAGAACATTTTAACTTGATAAAAACAAATCAGATATGGCCTAGTACATCATTCAACAAATATAAATATGACAACAGGTCAATAAAACTTTAACCATAAATTACAGTTTCCTTTTTCTGCTTTTAAATTTCACCTACTGTCTCTCAGCCTTTGAACCATTGGAGTGCCATTCTTTATAACAATTTCTTTTGTTCATGCAAAAGAATTCATTATACTTAGGGCAAGATGCAATATACTTGACACCAGAAACAGATCACTTTTATCAACACTACCCATGGAATTATTATAATAGGAAATAATATGAGGTTGAACCAAAATTTTCCTTTTCCAACCACTCCTGTGGTTAATGGCCCTCTTCACCATATAGCTTATCAGTATTATGCAATAACTTTCGAACACACTTTTGTCGAAATGGTATTCAACAATATAAAACTGAACAAGTGAACGTTTTAGTACAACGGTGTTAGCGATGTGGCCATCATTATAAACTGGTTTTAAACCTTTTTCATCGACGACACGCGCACGAAGAAAATGAGAAAATTACGAGCAAGCCTTCATTTATAGTCTTTCCCTGTCTAAAACAAGACACTTTTAGTGCAATAAATTGGTATGTTCCTGATCAGTATTAAATTTTGTTTCACTTGATGTGTTTTATATGGACAATGAAACAACTTACTAGCAGACTTTTTATCGCATTATACTGAGGAAGATAAATTTTCTAACGTATCTGTAATTCACGACTCGCATTAAAAATAGTCCCGACTTCATTGGATTATATTAAACTCATTTCCGTAACAAAATCTAGATTTCTTAGTACCATTGAAAAGCCCTGTTAATTCAGAACACTTTTTACTTGCCAGGCTTGATCATAACTCCGTGGTTGAGAACAATCAACGCTTGACAGGGTCCAATTTCACTCTCACTTTTATGTTAATATCCTATTGTCAGTGTTAAGACTTACATTGTAAATCAGCCACAATATCAGCCTAAATAATGTAAAGTGTCTGTGAAGTCGGTCATTGATATACATGTACCCCATACTGTTTCTTTAACAGGTCTCTACTATTGCTTTCTTGTGGGCCTGAATAAATACATTGGTGTCAGACTTATCATTGCCAATGAAGAAAATAGTGTGTTGGGTTCCTTGACTTCGAACCAATTCGAACATTTACGTATATCGGATAAGCTTAAATGACGCTGGTGTAATGAAAAGAGATTATCGGCTGTCATGCCCATAGTCACGTATTTGCACATAACCTTGTTAGGCGCCCCGTGGTGAATGGAAATTCTCTTCATATCGCTGCCTTACACTTTCATCAGATCAAACTGATAACCATGGAAATGAAGCTAAATATCATCAGAACTATAGTTGCGGTATTCAAACCAGTCATAATCATAACCAAAACTTTAGTCAGAGCCTTCGAAGGGAAACCAGTCGTCATAATCGTCGTGACTATAGACATGAACCCCAACTAGATCATACTTTAATTCATCCATCATTAAGAAGCCCTGCAGCGACCTTGGAAGCGGAAGCTGTATGATGGTCGATGGCATCCCTTGTCCGTGACGGGCACTACTGAGGGATCTTCTGATTGATTTTCGGCACTGCTTTCCTAAGCTCATCACTTCTGCTGACTGTATTTGATCCATTGCTTCTGGTGAGAGGAAGGGCGAAAAACGTGCTTCTCGGATGACATCATGTAATTCCGAGCTGGTCGTGTCTTCAAGAATTACCTCGATTAATGGTATATCGGACTCTTTCAGGGTGGAGAGATATTTTGTAACGGTGTCCTTGCATAACTTGTTCTAGATCAAAAAATAAAGTAAAAAAATACTTAACAGCAAATAATAAAGTTTCCTCAGGCATTAATCATTTTTCTGAACTGTTTCTCTTTCCCAGATTGGAAAGTAAATGTGCACAACGACCCACAAGACAAAAAAGTATTAGATACATTCCTTTATTGGATGTATTTATTTATTTATTTGATTGGTATTTTATGCGGTGCTCAAGAATATTTATACGACGGCGGCCAGCATTATGGTGGGCGTAAACTGAGCAGAGCCCGGTGGAAAACCACGACCATCCGCAGGTTGTTGGCAGACCTTCCCGTGTACGGTGGGGGAAGAAGCCAGCATGACCTAGACTTGAACTCACCGCGACCGCGTTGGTGTTTATCAAATGTAGTGTTCCTCACTATCAAAACTGTCACCCATTAAACCATCGAAGCTAAATATATTTACACAACTTGCTTTCTCCGACAGACAGAGAATGTGAACTGTGTTAAGGAGGCCTTTGTCGTGGTTAGAAGAATAAAGGAATCAACGGCCATAACTTAGCGCCACTTCGTCCTATTCTGGTGAAAACATGGTTTCGACAACGAACATGATTACAACAATGAATATGGTTCCTACAATAAACATGGTTACGACAATGAATTGAGGGTCATTTAGCCGACTACCGTAAGCAGGCAACGAAAAAAATTGACTAAGCCGTTTCACAAAAGTAAACCCGTCTAATGCTTCACCGACTTACCATAGTCGGCTATGTGGTGTCTGTTTAGTAATCTCAGTGGTTGAATCAATGATCATAATTATTAAATTCCAAAGTTGTAGACTGTAGAGACGTGATAATGCAAGCATGTTGTAGATTGTAGAGACGTGATAATACCGGAGGGGTGGGGGCAGTGGGGATTTGATAATACCACAGTGGTATAGGCTGTAGAGGCGTGATAATAACTAAGTGATGGAGGTTTTAGAATCGTGATAATACTAGAGTGATGCAGGCGGTAGAGATGTGATAATTCTAAAGTGATGTAAATTGTAGGGGTGTGATTATATCAGAGTGATATAGGGTGTACGGACGTGATAATACTAGAGAGATGTAGGATGTGGAAACGTGATAAGACTGGAGTGATTTAAACTGTACGTACGTAATTATGTCAGTGTGACAGTATAGGGTATAGGAACGTGATAATACTAGAACAATATCGGCTGTGGAGACTGTGACAAACTGCGAGCCAACTTCACACTCTTGAGAATGGTTCTGAGTGGGCCTGGATGATGTAATCAGCCTCCTATATGATGCCCTGTAACCTCACACAACACACAACGATGTTCCGTTCCGAAAGCCACACACTGATAAGCTTATAAATGAGCTTAATTCTCAGTGCTGTTAATGTGGTCAGTATTTGATTGCATGAGAAGTGGCACTCCTGACACACAATCACATACCTGGGATAAAGATGGTAGCACAGCTCCCTCCTTCAAAAGGTAAGCCACAAGTGGTGTCAGTTCTTCTTCCATTGCCGTTAGAACAACACTCATGTCAAACTGTATCAAAGAAAGATGCTGTGAGACAAATGTATACGTATATTTGGGTGTGCATACAGATTTCATGAAACTTTGCGGATGTATTGGGATAATATGTAGATATGATTATAGATTCCATAAACATTTGGTTATAAGGGGAATATAAACTTACTTATTTCCATTGCTAAAACCGAATTAGGTATCGTAGGAAAAACAAAACATTACAGTTGGACACATATGCTTGAAACTGAAAACCTTTACCTTTAAAGTGAACAAAAAAACACCCACGGAATTTTAGTTAATTTGTAACGAAACTTTCCACATGTGTTCTAAAAATGTTTAAAAGACTTCCACAACGCTTATCAACAGAATATATAGCAAATGGCCATCACTACCTAGTCAGGCATTTTGTGACGCCATTTTGCCACGTTAGCAATCAAATGACCTTCCTACACCATTGCTGATGAACAAGGTGTCCATGATCGGGCATAGGGAATTCATTGAGAAAAGTAGAAGATAATACGCTAGATAACTCAATCAAGAGTTTTAGCTGCAACTCGTTTCTAAATTGCCGAAGTTTCTTTGAAGACATTTCCTTTGTCAATAGGGCTTCAGTGCGAAGTAAGGAAAAACTAAGCAACAAAGTCTTCTAATTCTCAATGGCTGTCACACGACGGTTTTCTTACGACCTCGCCTAGAAAATATCACTTAAGACTTACCAACACGTAAGCACATGTAGCAAATATGTGAATGTCTAATTGGACCAACGAAAATGCTTCAATATAGCACTTGAAATAAAATAAAAATCTCATAATCAAGCATATTTCTCCGATATCTGTCTATTGTCCTCAACAACACCCCACTAACAATCAAGAGCCGAGGAGTTGTGATGCTGCGTCCAAAGTATCACGTCACGTTTTCATGGTTTGTGATTGGCCAATTCCTTCATGACTTCTACAAAATGGCTACCCGGAGCGAAAATGCCTTATTTCCAATGCAGAAATCTAAATGTTTTTCTGTCACACTTGTAAATTACTTCTTTTTCCTAAGTTTACTTTGTGGCTTTATGTTGACTGAAACATTTCCGTGTATAAATATACACGGAGTGGGCCCTTTCTAGTCATGAAGTCACAATTTTCACAGCCACACATTGGTTAAATCCTTCAGTTGTCTTTTGTTATATCAGTTTCATCAGAAACCCATGGCAGAGTAGTTAAGGTAACCATATTCGACACTCCTCAGCTCCAAGAACCAAGTGCCGAGAGCTAGCCCGGTAGGTGATCTGGCCTGTGAAGTCACCATTTGTAAAATTTTAAATGATTGTCTACTTTCCAAAAAAGTGTTAAGACTGCCTTATGTAGTGTTGGTGCACTGAAAACAAAACGATCATAGTTGGGCGATTAGAATTCATTAAACATTGGACAACATTCGGATAGTGGCAGTTTATGCAAATTTCCACATTCCTGTTGACATAAATCCTTATTTATCTGAAGCAAACAATCACCTACCATATCGAGAACGTTGATGTCAGCACCGTGCTCCACCAGGATACGAACAATGTCCACGCTATGCTTTGATACTGCTATGTGCAAAGGTGTACGCCCATCCTGTTACAAAATATAAGCGTTTAAAGTAGAAACAAACATTGGCAGTTTTTTCTACTTAGACTTAAATTTCCTATTCGTACCTACATTACTAATACATTGTAATGTGTACAAAACCTACATTTTTCTGGATGTGGAGTGCTGGTAAATATCTTTATTGTGCAATTATCTCAATGTGTGTGAAGGGTTCATGGTTTCAAAACTAGTGCATTGCAGAATTGTTCTCTAAAGGCCTTCACCTTAATTTTCGAGGATGACTGTCCACCCCACAACACCAACCCTCATGGATATGTAGCGCCTCGAAATCTGTACGTTGTTGTCGGCGCCAAACTTCACCAAAATACAAACGACGCCTGTGTTACCACACAATGCTGCGAGAGAGAGAGAGGTGCGTTTCCATCGTCTTGGTCTAATGGGTTAATGCGCCAGCGAGGCGTAATGATCAAGGTGCCTTCACCAATGCTCTAACTGTGAGTTCAAGTTCAGCTCATGCTGCCTTCCTCTCCGGCCGTACGTGGGAAGGTCCGCCATCAGCCTACGGATGGTCATGGGTTTCCCTCGAGGTCTGTCCAGTTTCCTCCCAAAAAATGCTTGCCCCCATCATATAAGTGAAATATTCTTCAGTACGACGTGAAACACCTATGAAAAAAATACATAAAATTCAATCCCCTTACATGATATAAACACTTGGACTGGGCGTACCTCTGAAAATATAACAGCAAAAAAAAACAGAAAGTTCTTTGAGACCAGTGATTAGATTTCTTATATGAGTTTTCCATTCGTAACAAAGATTTTCTTCTAACATTATCCAACTTACTTGGGACTTGACTTTTATCACAAGTCGAACCATCAGTGATATTTCCCAAGTTTGAATTTCTTGACTTAAGCAGAAAACGCCAGTTGTAGACTTCTCATTTTTTCGTACTTGTAAGTGAATTTTTTTCGGTTGAAACATGAACAATACTGAGGTTATTTTGACAGGTTAATATATCAAGAACCATATTTGTAAAGCGATTTGAAATTACGTAATTATATACATGGAATCAGTCCTTTCAGGGGCCTGAGTAGCCGGGGAGTTTAGGGCCATAGAGCAGCCTAGTAAACCAGGTACCTCTCTAAAATGCGGTCGCTGTGAAGTTAAGTCCACCACAGGCTGGCTTCGTCTCCCAACCCATCCCCACCCCCTTCGTTCGTCCGGAAGGTTCTGTCCGGTTTCCTCCCACCCTAATCCTTGCCCCCGTCGTATCAGTCAAACATTCTTGAGTGCACCGTAAAACACAAATCAAATAAACCATTTGAAAGAACTGTATCATTTAACGCTGTAATTCCAAAAAAATTAACAAGTGTGTTTATTTCGGCGCACTGTTCCGCTAGAAAACGAACAACAACCTCGGCGTTGGATTCCATGGCTGTGAACAATGGTGTTTCCCCATTCTGTGGAATACATATCCAAGAAAAGTAAAGCAAGGTCAATACCGGTGCTCGTGTTTGAAAATTACAATATCCTTGGCCTGCAATGAGTCCCGATCTCAACCCTCTGCAGCATGCCTGGGACATCATTAGTGGCCGTCTGTAAGCAAAGGACCCACCTGAATATGATTTGCCCCAACTAGAATCTGCCTTACACGAGGCGACTTCACCTTTAGAGTCTCAGGAACCTGACAGATGCTATGAGGGGAAAGGTTCAGAGTGTCATTCTCGCACAGGGCGTAATTTCAATTTTTGAGTAATTTCAACCAATGCTTTAACACTGCTCACTCCAGAACCATATTTGAAAAACCATTGTTTCACATCAACACCAGTGAAGATAGAAATACATGTGTGTTATCAAATGGATTCCAATCATTTTGTCGTTTTTTATTAGGCAAAGGGTCACACGGTTCACAACCAATCACATCTGGCACTCTTGCGATACAGAAGAACATGAATCCCATGTGTACAATATGCACAGTGAAAATCAGGGGGTGATTAATTAAGTTCTTTGTATCTCCTTTGTCAGCAAACACTGTTTGGGATAGCTACTGTAGCTATTTTCCAAATATATGTGCATTCCTCACATTTAGTCGTTTGCTGTTTATAAGTCTGAATGTCATGGTCACACCTTGTTTACGATGTACGCCGTATACGTATAGGCTATATGCCTTTAGTGCAGTGCTATCACAGTTGGTGGTTTTGCTGACTGAAGCCCTTTATAGAGTGTTGTTCAGCACACCAGCACAAATGTTCTTATGTAGTTTAGCTTTAAATGCATGGACTCACCTCTATGCATGTCTACTGTTTAAAGTTACAAAAAAATTTGTTTTAACAGAATTTAGTCAACATGCACATATCCTATGGTGTCTGATAATAGCAAATGCCTACAGGTGTCTTCAAGTAAATCCCAGCTACCCCGCGCAAGCTGTACTCAACGATGGTCAAGTAACCAAACGATATCACAGCTTAATTTTTACCAATGAAGGCATATATTTCCAGATCCAGAAGATGATTTGCTCAAGAAAATATCACCCAGATGGCTTCTAAATTGCTATATCTTGGTTTCAGGTGAAGAAATTGGTGATCAAGCTTATGGCTTCGCCAATAAATGCTATCACTCAGGTTAAAGCCAAAAGTTGCAAAAATCCACAAATAATGAGCTAATGTTCTTGTTTCGCTGGTAGATTTATTTAAGACAAGCAATCGACAAGTATTTTTGTATTTATAGTATACACGGGTGAATGTAACATGGGATTAAAAAAACATAAAACATGAAAGACAAAATGATATGGAGCAATGGGGGGATTTGCTCCGTGCAATCCCAGCTACCCCGCGCAAGCTGTACTCAACGATGGTCAAGTCAGGAAATAATAATTCAAATTAACCAAACGATATTACAGCTTAAGTTTTACCAATGAAGGCATATACTTAAAGATCCAGAAAATGGTTTGCTCAAGAAAATATCACCTAGATGGCTTCTAAACTGCTATATCTTGGTTTAAGGTGAAGAAAATGGGGATCAAGCTCATGGCTTCGCCAATAAATCCTATCACTCAGGGTATAGCAAATATTTGCAAAAATCCACAAATAATGGATTCGACAAGTATTTTTGTATTTATACACAGGTGAATGAAACATATGATGAAAATAACAAAAAACATGAAAGACAAAATGATATGGAGCAATGGGGGGATTTGCCCGGTGCAGGTCTTTTTATTATTCGAATGTATGTGTCAAATTTGAAA
Organism: Acanthopleura granulata; assembly: GCA_016165875.1. NCBI lineage: Eukaryota > Metazoa > Mollusca > Polyplacophora > Chitonida > Chitonidae > Acanthopleura > Acanthopleura granulata. Next base: position 2,138,517 of record JABBOT010000032.1, read on the forward strand.
GAAAACATATTGCCTGCACAAATATAGAACACTCTTGAAAATGGGAATGTCACCTCAGGTATTAAGATGATCGACGAATGCATCCACATTGCAAGGGAACACTGATGCATGAAACTGAAGCTGAGAAAAGATCATATCCGCACATCTTGATCAGGTGAGGCCTCCGACTAATTGAATAAGGCTTCGCTGGGTTACATACTGTAATATTTACATGGATGTAAATAGACAACAAGATAAATGTCAGTCCAAGTGTCTTCAGTCTGGAGTTCTAGTAAAACTCTGATACCAAGGGTCATGATCCATGGCTAAAACACAGCAGTCAAAACATTACCGGTACACACTGCGTTCTGTGTAGGAAAGGTTAGCTATGGAGTCCGTCGTGTCAGATAAAGATGCAGTTTGTGTCATAGTATAGGTCTATATAAACAACAATCAACTAGTCAACATCATGGACTAAATGTTGTTTAAATGTCTTTCATGTGATGGATATATATATTTTGCTAAATAACTACAGCACACCTCTGCTTCATCACCAGGAAGTGTATACTGATATAATAATATTGGGTTGTTGTGGTACAACCTACATACACCAGCTGGGGCGCTTCAAACATATTTTCCCGATATCTGTCTATTTTCCTCAACAACACCCCACTAACAATCAAGAGCCGAGGAGTTGTGATGCTGCGTCCAAAGTATCACGTCACGTTTTTATGGTTGGTGATTGGCCAATTCCTTCATGACTTCTACAAAATGGCTACCCGGAGCGAAGTGTCCAAAAATGCCTAATTTGCAATGCTGAAATCTAAATGTTTTTCTCCCACACTTGTAAATTACTTCCTTTTCCTATGTTTACTTTGTGGCTTTATGTTGACTGAAACATTTCCGTGTATAAATGTACACAGAGTGGGCCCCTTTCTAGTCATGAAGTCCCAATTTTCACAGCCACACATTGGTTAAATATTTCAGTTGTCTTTTGCTATATCAGTTTCATCAGAAACCCATGGCAGAGTAGTTAAGGTAACCATATTTGACACTCCTCAGCTCCAAGAACCAAGTGCCAAAAGCCAGTCTTGTAGGTGATCTGGCCTGTGAAGTCACCATTTATAAAATTTTAAATGATTGCCTACTTTCCAAAAAAGTGTTAAGATTGCCTTATGTAGTGTCGGTGCACTGAAAACAAAACGATCATAGTTGGGCGATTAGAATTCATGAAACATTGGACCACATTCGGATAGTGGCAGTTTATACAAATTTCCACATTCCTGTTGACATAAATCTTTATTTATCCGAAGCAAACAGTCACCTACCATATCGAGAACGTTGATATCATCACCGTGCTCCACCAGGATACGAACAATGTCCACGCTATGCTTTGATACTGCTATGTGCAAAGGTGTACGCCCATCCTGTTACAGAATATAAGCGTTTAAAGTAGAAACAAATATTGGCAGTTTTTTCTACTTAGAATTAAATTTCCTATTCGTACCTACATTACTAATACATTGTAATGTGTACAAAACCTGTACTTTTCGGGATGTGAAGTGCTGGTAAATATCTTTATTGTACAATTATCTCAATGTGTGTGAAGGGTTCATGGTTTCAAAACTAGTCCATTGCAGAATTGTCCCCTAAAGGTCTTCACTTTAATTTTCGAGGATGACTGTCCACCCCACTACACCAACTCTCACGGATATGTAGCGCCTCGAAATCTGTACGTTGTTGTCGGCGCCAAGCTTCACCAAGATACAAACAACGCCTGTGTTATCACACAATGCTGCGAGAGAGAGAGGTGCTTTTCCATCGTCTTGGTCTAATGGGTTAATGCGCCAGCGAGGCGTAATGATCAAGGTGCCTTCACCAATGCTCTAACTGTGAGTTCAAGTTCAGCTCATGCTGCCTTCCTCTCCGGCCGTACGTGGGAAGGTCCGCCATCAGCCTACGGATGGTCATGGGTTTCCCTCGAGGTCTGTCCAGTTTCCTCCCAAAAAAATTGCTTGCCCCCATCATATAAGTGAAATATTCTTCAGTACCGCGTGAAACACCTATGAAAAAAATACATAAAATTTCATCCCCTTACATGATATAAACACCTCAACTGGGCGTACCTCTGAAAATATAACAGCAAAAAAAAAACAGAAAGTTCTTTGAGACCAGTGATTAGATTTCTTATATGAGTTTTCCATTCGTAACAAAGATTTTCTTCTAACATTATCCAACTTACTTGGGACTTGACTTTTATCACAAGTCGAACCATCACTGATATTTCCCAAGTTCGAATTTCTTGACTTAAGCAGAAAACGGCAATTGTAGACTTCTCATTTTTTCGTAGTTGTAAGTGAATTTTTTTCCGTTGAAACATGAACAATACTGAGGTTATTTTGACAAGTTAATATATCAAGAACCATACTTGTAAAGCGATTTGAAATTACGTGATTATATACATGGAATCAATCCTTTCAGGGGCCTGAGTAGCCGGAGAGTTTAGGGCCATAGAGCAGCCTAGTAAACCAGGTACCTCTCTAAAATGCGGTCGCTGGGAAATTAAGTCCACCACAGGCTGGCTTCGTCTCCCAACCCACCCCCACCCCCCTTCGTTCGTCCGGAAGGTCCGCCGGCAACCTGCGGATGGTCGTGAGTTTCCACCAGGCTCTGTCCGGTTTCCTCCCACCCTAATGCTTGCCCCCGTCGTATCAGTCAAACATTCTTGAGTGCACCGTAAAACACAAATCAAATAAACCATTTGAAAGAACTGTATCATTTAACGCTGTAATTCCAAAAAATTTAACAAGTGTGTTTATTTCGGCGCACTGTTCCGGTAGAAAACGAACAACAACCTCGGCGTTGGATTCCATGGCTGTGAACAATGGTGTTTCCCCATTCTGTGGAATACATGTCCAAGAAAAGTAAAGCAAGGTCAATACCGGTGCTCGTGTTTGAAAATTACAATATCCTTGGCCTGCAATGAGCCCCGATCTCAACCCTCTGCAGCATGCCTGGGACATCATTAGTGGCCGTCTGTAAGCAAGGGATCCACCTGAATATGATTTGCCCCAACTAGAATCTGCCTTACACGAGGCGACTTCACCTTTAGAGTATCAGGAGCCTGACAGATGCTATGAGGGGAAAGGTTCTCGCACAGGGCGAACAAGATATTGACGTAAAACGCTTTAGCAGGTACGAAATCATTTTTTTCATTGAGTAATTTCAACCAATGCTTTAACACTGCTCACTCCAGAACCATATTTGAAAAACCATTGTTTCACATCAACACCAGTGAAGATAGAAATACATGTGTGTTATCATCAAAACAAATGGATTCCAATCATTTTGTCGTTTTTTATTAAGCAAAGGGTCACACGGTTCACAACCAATCACATCTGGCATTCTTGCGATACAGAAGAACATGAATCCCAAGTGTACAATATGCACAGTGGAAAACAGGGGGTGATTAATTAAGTTCTTTGTATCTGCTTTGTCAGCAAACACTGTTTGGGATAGCTACTGTAGCTATTTTCCAAATATATGTGCATTCCTCACATTTAGTCGTTTCCTGTTTATAAGTCTGAATGTCATGGTCACACCTTGTTTACGATGTACGCCGTATACGTGTAGGCTATATGCCTTTAGTGCAGTGCTATGACAGTTGGTAGTTTTGCTGACTGAAGCCCTCTACACAGTGTTGTTCAGCACACCAGCGAAAATGTTCTTATGCAGTTTAGCTTTAAATGCATGGACTCACCTCTATGCATGTCTACTGTTTCTAGTTACAAAAAAATTTGTTTCAACAGAATTTAGTCAACATGCACATATCCTATGGTGTCTGATAATAGCAAATGCCTACAGGTGTCTTCAAGTAAATCCCAGCTACCCCGCGCAAGCTGTACTCAACGATGGTCAAGTAACCAAACGATATCACAGCTTAATTTTTACCAATGAAGGCATATATTTCCAGATCCAGAAGATGATTTGCTCAAGAAAATATCACCCAGATGGCTTCTAAATTGCTATATCTTGGTTTCAGGTGAAGAAATTGGTGATCAAGCTTATGGCTTCGCCAATAAATGCTATCACTCAGGTTAAAGCCAAAAGTTGCAAAAATCCACAAATAATGAGCTAATGTTCTTGTTTCGCTGGTAGATTTATTTAAGACAAGCAATCGACAAGTATTTTTGTATTTATAGTATACACGGGTGAATGTAACATGGGATTAAAAAAACATAAAACATGAAAGACAAAATGATATGGAGCAATGGGGGGATTTGCTCCGTGCAATCCCAGCTACCCCGCGCAAGCTGTACTCAACGATGGTCAAGTAACCAAACGATATCACAGCTTAATTTTTACCAATGAAGGCATATATTTCCAGATCCAGAAGATGATTTGCTCAAGAAAATATCACCCAGATGGCTTCTAAATTGCTATATCTTGGTTTCAGGTGAAGAAATTGGTGATCAAGCTTATGGCTTCGCCAATAAATGCTATCACTCAGGTTAAAGCCAAAAGTTGCAAAAATCCACAAATAATGAGCTAATGTTCTTGTTTCGCTGGTAGATTTATTTAAGACAAGCAATCGACAAGTATTTTTGTATTTATAGTATACACGGGTGAATGTAACATGGGATTAAAAAAACATAAAACATGAAAGACAAAATGATATGGAGCAATGGGGGGATTTGCTCCGTGCAATCCCAGCTACCCCGCGCAAGCTGTACTCAACGATGGTCAAGTCAGGAAATAATAATTCAAATTAACCAAACGATATTACAGCTTAAGTTTTACCAATGAAGGCATATACTTAAAGATCCAGAAAATGGTTTGCTCAAGAAAATATCACCTAGATGGCTTCTAAACTGCTATATCTTGGTTTAAGGTGAAGAAAATGGGGATCAAGCTCATGGCTTGGCCAATAAATCCTATCACTCAGGGTATAGCAAATATTTGCAAAAATCCACAAATAATGGATTCGACAAGTATTTTTGTATTTATACACAGGTGAATGAAACATATGATGAAAATAACAAAAAACATGAAAGACAAAATGATATGGAGCAATGGGGGGATTTGCCCGGTGCAGGTCTTTTTATTATTCGAATGTATGTGTCAAATTTGAAAGAAAACATATTGCCTGCACAAATATCGAACACTCTTGAAAATGGGAATGTCACCTCAGGTATTAAGATGATCGACGAATGCATCCACATTGCAAGGGAACGCTGATGCATGAAACTGAAGCTGAGAAAAGATCATATCCGCACATCTTGATCAGGTGAGGCCTCCGACTAATTGAATAAGGCTTCGCTGGGTTACATACTGTAATATTTACATGGATGTAAATAGACAACAAGATAAATGTCAGTCCAAGTGTCTTCAATCTGGAGTTCTAGTAAAACTCTGATACCAAGGGTCATGATCCATGGCTAAAACACAGCAGTCAAAACATTACCGGTACACACTGCGTTCTGTGTAGGAAAGGTTAGCTATGGAGTCCGTCGTGTCAGATAAAGATGCAGTTTGTGTCATAGTATAGGTTTTTATAAACAACAATCAACTAGTCAACATCATGGACTAAATGTTGTTTAAATGTCTTTCATGTGATGGATATATATATTTTGCTAAATAACTACAGCACACCTCTGCTTCATCACCAGGAAGTGTATACTGATATAATAATATTGGGTTGTTGTGGTACAACCTACATACACCAGCTGGGGCGCTTCAAACATATTTTCCCGATATCTGTCTATTTTCCTCAACAACACCCCACTAACAATCAAGAGCCGAGGCGTTGTGATGCTGCGTCCAAAGTATCACGTCACGTTTTTATGGTTGGTGATTGGCCAATTCCTTCATGACTTCTACAAAATGGCTACTCGGAGCGAAGTGTCCAAAAATGCCTAATTTCCAATGCTGAAATCTAAATGTTTTTCTCCCACACTTGTAAATTACTTCCTTTTCCTATGTTTACTTTGTGGCTTCATGTTGACTGAAACATTTCCGTGTATAAATGTACAGAGATTGGGCTCCTTTCTAGTAATGAAGTCCCAATTTTCACAGCCACACATTGGTTAAATATTTCAGTTGTCTTTTGCTATATCAGTTTCATCAGAAACCCATGGCAGAGTAGTTAAGGTAACCATATTTGACACTCCTCAGCTCCAAGAACCAAGTGCCAAAAGCCAGTCTTGTAGGTGATCTGGCCTGTGAAGTCACCATTTATAAAATTTTAAATGATTGCCTACTTTCCAAAAAAGTGTTAAGATTGCCTTATGTAGTGTCGGTGCACTGAAAACAAAACGATCATAGTTGGGCGATTAGAATTCATGAACCATTGGACCACATTCGGATAGTGGCAGTTTATGCAAATTTCCACATTCCTGTTGACATAAATCCTTATTTATCCGAAGCAAACAGTCACCTACCATATCGAGAACGTTGATGTCAGCACCGTGCTCCACCAGGATACGAACAATCTCCACCCTACGGTTTGATACTGCTATGCGCAAAGGTGAACGCCCATACTGTTACAAAGTATAAGCGTTTAAAGTAGAAACAAACATTGGCAGTTTTTTCTACTTAGATTTAAATTTCCTATTCGTACCTACATTACTAATACATTGTAATTTGTACAAAACCTGTACTTTTCTGGATGTGAAGTGCTGGTAAATATCTTTATTGTACAATTATCTCAATGTGTGTGAAGGGTTCATGGTTTCAAAACTAGTCCATTGCAGAATTGTCCCCTAAAGGTCTTCACTTTAATTTTCGAGGATGACTGTCCACCCCACTACACCAACTCTCACGGATATGTAGCGCCTCGAAATCTGTACGTTGTTGTCGGCGCCAAGCTTCACCAAGATACAATCGACGCCTGTGTTATCACACAATGCTGCGAGAGAGAGAGAGAGGTGCGTTTCCATCGTCTTGGTCTAATGGGTTAATGCGCCAGCGAGGCGTAATGATCAAGGTGCCTTCACCAATGCTCTAACTGTGAAGTCAAGTTCAGCTCATGCTGCCTTCCTCTCCGGCCGTACGTGGGAAGGTCCGCCATCAGCCCACGGATGGTCATGGGTTTCCCTCGTGGTCTGTCCAGTTTCCTCCCAAAGAAATGCTTGCGCCAGTGATATAAGTGAAATATCCTTGAGTACGGCGTGAAACACCTATGAAAAAAATACATAAAATTCCATCCCCTTACATGATATAAACACCTCAACTGGGCGTACCTCTGAAAATATAACAGCAAAAAAAACCCAGAAAGTTCTTTGAGACCAGTGATTAGATTTCTTATATGAGTTTTCCATTCGTAACAAAGATTTTCTTCTAACATTATCCAACTTACTTGGGACTTGACTTTTATCACAAGTCGAACCATCAGTGATATTTCCCAAGTTCGAATTTCTTGACTTAAGCAGAAAACACCAATTGTAGACTTCTCATTTTTTCGTAGTTGTAATTGAATTTTTTTTCCGTTGAAACATGAACAATACTGAGGTTATTTTGACAAGTTAATATATCAAGAACCATACTTGTAAAGCGATTTGAAATTACGTGATTATATACATGGAATCAATCCTTTCAGGGGCCTGAGTAGCCGGAGAGTTTAGGGCCATAGAGCAGCCTAGTAAACCAGGTACCTCTCTAAAATGCGGTCGCTGGGAAATTAAGTCCACCACAGGCTGGCTTCGTCTCCCAACCCACCCCCACCCCCCTTCGTTCGTCCGGAAGGTCCGCCGGCAACCTGCGGATGGTCGTGACTTTCCACCAGGCTCTGTCCGGTTTCCTCCCACCCTAATGCTTGCCCCCGTCGTATCAGTCAAACATTCTTGAGTGCACCGTAAAACACAAATCAAATAAACCATTTGAAAGAACTGTATCATTTAACGCTGTAATTCCAAAAAATTTAACAAGTGTGTTTATTTCGGCGCACTGTTCCGGTAGAAAACGAACAACAACCTCGGCGTTGGATTCCATGGCTGTGAACAATGGTGTTTCCCCATTCTGTGGAATACATGTCCAAGAAAAGTAAAGCAAGGTCAATACCGGTGCTCGTGTTTGAAAATTACAATATCCTTGGCCTGCAATGAGCCCCGATCTCAACCCTCTGCAGCATGCCTGGGACATCATTAGTGGCCGTCTGTAAGCAAGGGATCCACCTGAATATGATTTGCCCCAACTAGAATCTGCCTTACACGAGGCGACTTCACCTTTAGAGTATCAGGAGCCTGACAGATGGTATGAGGGGAAAGGTTCTCGCACAGGGCGAACAAGATATTGACGTAAAACGCTTTAGCAGGTACGAAATCATTTTTTTCATTGAGTAATTTCAACCAATGCTTTAACACTGCTCACTCCAGAACCATATTTGAAAAACCATTGTTTCACATCAACACCAGTGAAGATAGAAATACATGTGTGTTATCATCAAAACAAATGGATTCCAATCATTTTGTCGTTTTTTATTAAGCAAAGGGTCACACGGTTCACAACCAATCACATCTGGCACTCTTGCGATACAGAAGAACATGAATCCCAAGTGTACAATATGCACAATATAAGGTCAATCAATGATCAAGGTCACACCTTGTTTACCACGTACCCTGTATAGGTATAGGCTATATGCCTTTAGTGCAGTGTTATGACAGTTGGTAGTTTTGCTGCCCAAAGTCCTCTATAAAGTGTTGTTCAACATACCAGCACAAATATTCTTACGTGGTTTAGCTTTTCAAATGCAAGAGCTCACTTGTATACATGGTTACACCTTTTTTTAATAAACGTTGTTTCAACAGAATATGGCAAACACACAAACCATATCGTGGCTGAGAGTAGCACATATCTACAGGTAACTTCAATTAAATCCCAGTCAACCTGGGTAACCTACACTAAACGATGTTCAAGTAAGACGAAGTAATAATTCAGATTACCCAAACGATGACACAGCTTACTTTTTACCAATGAAGGCAAATACTTCCAGAACCAGAATATGATTTGCTCAAGAAAATATCACCTACATGGCTTCTAAATTCCTACGTCTAGGTTTGAGGTGAAGAAAATGGAGATCAAGCTCATGGCTTTACCTATATCTACTATTACTCAGGGTATAGCAAAAATTTGCAAATGTCTATGAATGATGAAGGAATGTTCTTGCTCCGCTAGAATTAATTTACCCCCCTTATTAATTTCCTATTTGTATTACTATAGTGTGCATTTTGTATTTGATGACAAAATATTTGGGCTACACTAATAGGTAATTATGTCAATAAAACAATAATATTTTTTCAATACCAGATTTTTTTATTATTCAATATTTGGAAAAACCAGATCCATAAAACAATGATGAGAAAAAGTAATCGGCAAGTTATTTTGTACTTGTATTATACATAGGTTAATGTAACATGTAATAAAAAAATCCAGAAAACATAAAAGACAAATAATTTGGAGCAGTGGGGCGATTTCTCGAAAAGTGGTTACATTATACAGCCATTTTTTCGGATATACGAGATACGCCTACCAAGATTATTTGTCCCAATCAAGAAGAACACTGCCCTGTGCAGGCTTTTTAATTCTTCGAATATGTGTGTCAAACTTGCAAGAAAACACATTGTGTGCACAAATATCGAACACTGTTAAAAATGGGATTGTCACCTCAGGTATTAAGATGATCGACGAATGCATCCACCTTGTAAGGGACCGGTGATGCATGAAACTGAAGCTGAGAAAAGATCAGATCTGTACATCTTGATCAGGTCAGGCCTCCTACTAATAAAACAAGGCTTCACTGGGCTATATACTCTAATATTTGCATGAATATAAATAGACAACAAGATAAATGTCAGTCAAAGTGTCATCAGTCTGAATGTCTTCTAAACCTCTGGCACCAATGGCACACAGTATTTACAGTCTAGGAAAGGTTAGCTACGGAGTCCTTCGTGTCAGAGGAAGATGCAGTTTGTGTCATAGTATAGGTGTATAAACAACAATCATCGGGTCAACATGATGGACTAAATGTTGTTTAAATGTCTTTCATGTGATGGATATATATATTGCCAAATAACTACAGCACACCTCTGATTCATCACAGGAAAGTGGTTGCTGATATAATAATATTGGGTTGTTGTTGCAAAACCCAAATGCACCAGTTGGGACTCTTCAGTTTTAAACATTAGTTCATTAGTCTCTTATATTACAACTGCTTTAAACGTCTGCGGCTCTTGTGTTTATGTAATAAGGTGTAGAAACAACTGAAACCCTCATCGTTACATATGTATCTACATATCCACTGAAATTAAAACTCCACAGGGAAAACTTGCAAATTGCAGTTGTAGCATAGACACGAAATCGTATATATTTATATGGCATACATATAACAGTTATTTATATATATTTATACAGATAGCACAGGTAGGGATGAGGGTAATTTTGTTACTATGGTAATTTGAAAGCTGACAAGTGACCTACAAGTGAGATGCCCAAGTGTGCACTAAGAATTACAACTAAGTATGTCCCACACAAGAACTTCTTATATAACTGTAAAGTATATATAATGGATCTAACCAGTTGGTTACCATGGCAATCATGGAAATGGACAGATTTGTGTCGCGACACCTTGTCATCTGTGTAGCTATGTGTTCATCAAAAAACTGTACATAGAAAACAGTTGCAATTGTAGCACAGGAACCATGTCAAGTCTATTAATACAGTACGTATACATAAAAAATGGTGCTCTGGTTACCATGGCAACCACAGAAATGGACAGAAGTGTCCTGTCACATCTCACCACAGTTGCCGTTATGCATTCACCCAAAAATTAAACTTCACATGCATAAAAATTGGAGAAGAGGACATCGTAAATTTTTATCGTAGGGCGAAGAATAAAACTAAAGCAACGACGTCAGCCAGATAGTTCGCGATGGTCATATGTTATCAGTGAGATCCACCATCTTGCAACTCGGCTGGAGTTTTACTCTAACTACTCACGTCAATGCTTTCATAGAAGAAACTTACACACAACCAGCACATATGGCTCATGTAGACAAATGTTAGGTGAGTGGAGACGGCGGTCGTATTTAGTTGATCTACCACCAAGTTTCGCCGTGACATAATATATGATGTGCACTACAAAGCTGGTAAAAGTTGGCACGTAAGAACTTACCTTATTCGGTAGGTTGACGTCAGCGCCCCGCTCCACCAGAATATGAACAAAGCTCTTCTTTTGACGAAATACTGCCCTGTATAAAGGTGTCTCGCCATTCTGTTACCAGATATAAATTCTTGAAATCAGTAGGTAGCAATATATTTGAAAACATTTTACTAGTTTTGTATATCCTTATTAACATTGATTTATTTTATCGCTGCTTAAAGCCATATTCAAGAATTTTTCATTGATACGAAAGCAATCAGTTTTATTGGCTGAAGAAACCACAGTACAACAGTAAACCACCGACCTATGGCTAGTTAATGAACAACTTTTCCACAGGTGGGATATAATTGTGTACACTATATATAGGTAAAAGACAAGCAATTACCGAGGAGCGCTAGACTGCGAAAATGGCAACACGTGGGTCGTATTCCCGTAACCATGCACATCGCCCAGATAATCTAGACGTTCGACATTCGTCAACCATGAAGGGGCATCCCTATTCGATCATGCTTAATTCACCACTCAACTGCCAGTAAGTCAAATGCCTGCTTATTTATTACCATATAGTTGAGCTTAGACTTAACGGCTACTTATCAGTGCATCTGCTAACTTAGAAAAAGAGTGGGTATTCATCATTGATGACTTTCCACTTTTGCCTACTCGTCCTAAATGACCTTTCCAACCTCTGGAAACTCTATCCACCTTGCATGGGACTTTACCTTTATCCCAAGTCCAACCCTCTCTGGTATTTCCCAAGTTCCAATTTCTTGACTTCAGTAGAAAACGGCAATTGTAGACTGAACATTTTTTCGTAGTTGCAAGTGAATATTTCAATTAAGACATGAACAATACTGACGTCATTTGGACAGGTTAATACGTCATGAACCATACTTGTGAAGCCATTTTAAATTATATCATTATATATATGGAATCAATCCTTTCAGGGGCCTCAGTGCAGCGTAATCCTACAGGTACCTCTCTCAAATGCGGCTGCTGTGAATTTAGGCCCACCATAGGCTGGCTTCTTCTCCGGTCGTTCGTCCGGAGGTCCGCCAGCAACCTGCGGGTGGTCGTGGGTTTCCACCAGGCTCTGTCCGGTTTCCTCCCACCATAATGCTTGCTGCAGTCCTATAAGTCAAACATTCGTGAGTACACCGTCAACCACAGACCAAATAAACCATTTAAAAGAATTGAATCATTTAACGCTGTCATTTGAAAAATATCAACAAGACGCAACCTACCATGTTCTGTGCGTTTATTTCGGCGCCCCGTTCCAGCAGAAAACGAACAATATCCTCGGCATTGGATTCCATGGCTGCGAGCAGGGGTGTTTCTCCATTCTGTGGAATACATGTCCAAGGAGAGCAAAGCAGGGTTAATACCTGTGCTTGAGTTTGAAAATTGCAATATCCGTGGCCTGCAATGAGCCCCGATCTCAACCCGCTGCAGCATGTCTGAGACATCATTAGTGGTTGTGTGTAAGCAAGGGATCCATCTGACTATGTTTTGGCCCAACTGGAATGTGTCTTGCAGGAGGCGACTTCACCTTTAGAGTATCAGGAGGCTGACAGGTGGTATGAGGAGAAAGGTTCAGGGTGTCGTCTGGTCACACGGCGGACAAGATATTGACGTAAAACGCTTTACAAGGTATGAAATGATTTTTTTCACTGAGTAATTTCAACCAAAGCTTTAACACTGCTTACTCCAGAGCCATATTTTTAAATCCCTTGTTTCACATCAAAACCAGTGAAGATAGAAATGCGTGTTTGTTATCATAAAAACAAATGGATTCCAATCATTTTGTCGTTTTTCATTAAGCAAAGGGTCACATGGTTCACAATCATTTACATCTGACACTCTGTGATACAGAAGAACATGAATCGCATGTGTACAAAAGTGCATAGTGAAAATCAGGAGGGTGGTTAACTAAGTTCTTTGTATTTGCTATGTCAGCAAACACTGTTTGGGGCAGAGATGTACTGTAGCTATTTGCCAAATATATGTGCATTCCTCACATTTAGTTGACTGCTGTTTATAAAACTGAATATTACGGGCACATCGTTTTTACGATGTACGCCGTATACGCATAGGCTGTATGCCTTTAGCGCAGTGTTATGACAGTTGGTAGTTTTGCTGACTGAAGCCCTCTATACAGTGTTATTCAACACACCAGCACAAATGTTCATATGTTGTTTAGTTTTAAATGCACGGACTCACCTCAATACATGCCTACTGTTTATATTTAAAAAAAAAAACCTTGTTTCAACACAATATGGTCAACTTGCAGAAACCATATGGTGTGTGATAGTAGCACATGCCTACAGGTATCTTCAATTAAATCCCAGCCAACCCTCGCAAGCTGTACTCAGTTATGGTCAAGTAATAATAAGGAAATAATAATTCAAGATAACTACACGATGATAAAACTCAATTTTTACCAATGAAGGGGTATATTTCCAGATCCAGATTATGGTTAACTCAAGAAAATATCACCTAGATGGCTTCTAAATTCCTATATCTTGGTTTCAGGGGAAGAAAATGAAGATCAAGCTCATAGCTCCGCCAATAAATGCTCCACAAATAATGATCTAATGTTCTTGTTCCGCTGGTACATTTATTTCCGACAAGCAATCGAAAAGTATTTTTGCATTTACAGTATATACAGGTGAATATAACATATGATAAAAAACATAAAACATGAAAGACAAAATGATATGGAGCGGTGGGACGATTTGCCCCGTGCAGGTCTTTTTATCCTTCGAATGTATGTGTCAAATTTGAAAGAAAACACATTGCGTGCACAAATATCGAACACTCTTAATATGGGATTGTCACCTCAGGTATTAAGATGATCGACGAATGCATCAACATTGTAAGGGACCGGTGATGCATGAAACTGAAGCTGAGAAAAGATCAGATCTGTACATCTTGATCAGGTCAGGCCTCTGAATAATAAAACAAGGCTTCACTGGGCTATATACTCTAATATTTACAAGAATGTAAATAGACGACAAGATAAATGTCGGTCCAAGTGTCTTCAGTCTGGAGGTCTAGTAAAACTGTGATGCCAAGGGTCATGATCGATGGCTAAAATACAGCAGTCAAAACACTACAGGTACACACTGCATACAGTTTAGGAAAGGTTAGCTAAGGAGTCCGTCGTGTAAGAGGAAGAGGCAGTTTGTGTCATAGTACAGGTCTATAAACAACAATCAACTAGTCAACATGATGGACTAAATGTTGCTAAAATGTCTTTCATGTGATGTATATATATATATTGCCAAATAACTAGAGCACACCTCTGATTCATCGCCAGAAAGTGGATGCTGATATAATAATATTGGCTTGTTGTTGCACAACCTACATGCACCAGCTTGGTCGCTTCAGTTTTAAACATTAGTTCATTAGTCTCTTATATTAGAACTACTTTAAGAGTCCGCGGCTCTTGTGTTTATGTAATAAGGTGTAGAAACAACTGAAACCCTCATCGTCACATTAATTATTAAAACTGCAGAAGGAAAACTTGGAAACTGCAGTTGTAGCACAGACAAGAAATCGTATATATTTATACGGCATACATATAGCATTTATTTATATATATTTATACACATAGTACAGTAGGGATGAGGGTAATTGTGTTACTATGGTTACGTTGAAAACTGACAAGTGACCTACAAGTGAGATGCCCAAGTGTGCACTAAGAATTACAACTAAGTATGTCCCACACAAGAACTTCTTATATAACTGTAAAGTATATAATGGATATAGCCAGTTGGTTACCATGGGAATCATGGAAGTGGACAGATTTTCGTGGCGACACCTTCTGATCTGTGTATCTATGTGTTGATAAAACTGTACATAGAAAACAATTGGAGTTGTAGCACAGGAACCATGTCCAGTCTATTAATACAGTACGTATACAGAAAAAATGGTGCTCTGGTTACCATGGCAACCACAGAAATGGACAGAAGTGACCTGCCACATCTCACCACAGTTGCCTCTATGCATTCACCAAAAAATTAAACTTCACATGCATAAAAATTGGAGTACAGGACATCGTAAATTTTTTATCCTAGGGCGAAGAATAAAACTACAGCAACGACGTCAGCCAGATAGTTGACAAATGGTCACATGTTATCAATGAAATCCGCCAACTTCAATGTTGATCTTAGCTAGTTTTACTCTAACTGCTCATGTCAGTCTTCAATAGCAGAAACTTACACACAATTAGCACGTATGGCTTATGCAGAGAAAAGTTACATGAGTGGAGCTGCTGGTCGTGTTTAGTTGATCTACCACAAATCGTCGTCGTTACGTTAGATATGATGTGCACTATAAAGCTGGTAAAAGTTGGCAGGTAAGAACTTACCTCACTCGGTAGGTTGATGTCAGCGCCCCGCTCCACCAGAATATGAAGCAAACTCATTTTCTGACGGCGTACTGCCCAGTATAAAGGAGTCTCGCCATTCTGTTACCAGATATAAACTCTTGAAATCAGTAGAGAGCAATTTTTTGGGAAAACATCTTGTTGTCTTGTATATCATTATTAACATTCATTTATTTTATTGCTGCTTAAAGCCATAACCTAGAATTTTTACTCATACGAAAGAAATCAGTTTTATAAGCGAAAGGAACCACAATGACGGAGTAAACCACCACCCTATGGCAAGTTAATGACGAACTTTTCCACATGTGGGTTATATATATATATATATATGTACACTATATATAGCTGAAAGACAAGCGGTTAAAGACGAGCGTTAGACTCCGAGAATGGCAACAAGTGTGTCGTATTTGCGCAACCACGCACGTCGCCCAGATAATCTAAACGTTCAACATTCGTCAACCATGAAGGGGCATCCCTACTCGATCATGCTTAACTCACCACTCAACTGCCAGGAAAGTCAAATGTATGCTGATTTATTACCATATAGTTGAGCTTAGAGCTAACGGCTACTTGTTTTGTGACTGCATCTGATAACTTACAAAACAGTAAGTTTTGAGAATTGATGACCTTCCAATTTCGCATAACGTACCAAATGACCTTTCGAACCTTTCGGTACTCAATCCACCTTACTTGGAACTGTACTTTTTCACAAGTCGAACCATCACTGATATTTCCCAAGTTCAAATTTCTTGATTTCAACAGAAAACGGAAATTGTAGGCTGAACATTTTTTCATATTTGCAAGTGAATTTTTCAGTTCAAACAAGAACAATATTAAGGTGATTGGGGTATTACAACGCCATTTGTAAATTTGGTGATTATATATATGGCATTAATCTTTTCAGGTGCTTTAATGACCGGGGAGTTTAGAGCCATAGTGCAGCGTAATAACCCAGGTGTCTCTCGTCAATGCAGTGAGTGTGAACTCAAGTCCAGCTCATGCTGGTTTCCTCTCCGGTCGTTCGTCTGGAAGGTCCGCCAGCAACCTGCGGATGGTCGTGGGTTTCCATCAGGCTCTATCCGCTTTCCTCCCACCATAAGGCCGCCGTCAAATAGTGAATAAGTCTAATATTCTTGAGTTCAGCGTAAAGCACAGATCAAATAAACCATATAAAAAATTGTACTATTTAACGATGTAACTCTAAAAAAAATTAACAAGACGCTACCTACCATGTTCTCTGCGTTTATTTTGGCGCCCTGTTCCAGCAGAAAACGAACAATATCCTCGGCGTTGGATTCTATGGCTACGAGCAGGGGTGTTTTCCCATTCTGTAGAATACACGTACATTAGAATACATTAAAGCAAGGCCAATACCGGTGCTACGGTTTCAAAGTTAGAGTACAGTCACCTGTCAGCCCAGTGCTTCCTTGGCCTGCACAGAGCCCCGATCTCAACCCTCTATAGTATGCCTGGGACATTATTAGTCGTCGTGTTTGAGCAAGGGATCATCCTGTACATGATCTCGCCCAACTGGAATCTGCCTGGCACGAGAAAAGGCGGCCACTTCCCCTACAGAGTATCAGGAGGCTGACAGGTGGTATGAGGAGAAGGGTTCAGGCTGCCATCCAGGCACACGACGGACACACCCGATATTGAGGTGAAATGTTTTACGAGATACCAAATGATTTTTTTTCATTGAGTAATTCCAACCAATGCTTTCACACCGCTCAATCCAGAACCATACTTGTAAAGCCATTGTTTCTCCTCAAAACCAGTGAAGATAGAAATGCATGTGTGTTGTCATCAAAAGAAATGAATTCCAACCATTTTGTCGTTTTTCATTAGCCAAAGGGTCACAATGTTCACAACCAGTTACATGTTGCACTGTTGCACTTGGGGGAGGGGCGGTTAATTAAAGTTTTTGTGTATACTATGTCAGCAAACACTGTTTGGGGCAGAGGTGTACTGTAGCTATTTGACAAATATATCTCAATTCCTCACATCAAGTTGATTGCTGTTTATAAACCGGCATATCAATTTCACATCTTGTTTACCATCTACCCTGTATACGTATAGGCTGTATGCCTTTAGTATAGTGTTATGACGGTTGGTAGTTTTGGTGGCCTACACCCTCTACAAAGTGTTGTTCAACACTCCAGAACAAATGTTCTTAAGAGGTTTAGCTTTAAATGCAAGAGCTCACTTGTATACATGGTTACAGCTTCTTTTTTCAAATAAACGTTGTTTCAACAGAATATGGCGAACACAAATCATATGATATCTGATAGTAGCAGATACCTACAGGTATCTTCAATTAAATCCCAGCCAACCCTGCGTAACCTATACTTAACGATGCTTAAGTCAGACGATGTAATAATTCAGATTAACCTCACGATGATAGAGCTTAATTTTTACCAATCAAGGCATATACTCCCAGATCCAGAAAATAGGTTGCTAAAGAAAATATCACCTACATGGCTTCTAAACTCCTATATCTTGGTTTGAGATGAAGAAAATGGAGATCAAGCCCATGGTTTCGCCAGTACATGCTATCACTCAAGGTATAGCAAAAATTTGCAAAAATCTACCAATGATGAACTAATTCTTGTTTCGCTAGAATTTGTTTACTCCCCTTATTACTTTCCTGTATGCATTAGTAAAGTGTGCCTTTCATGTTTCATGACAAAATATTTCGGGTGCACTATTATGTGATTATCTCAATCAAATAACAGTATTTTTTTCAATACTAGATTTTTTTATTCCTTAATATTTGTCAAAAGCAGATGCATAAAAGAATGATGAGAAAAAGCACTGGACAGGCTATTTTGTATTTGTAGTATACATAGGTTAGTGTAACATATGATAAAAAAAACATAAAACATGAAAGACAAAATGATATGGAGCAGTGGGTCGATTTGCCCCGTGCAGGTCTTTTTATTCTTCGAATGTATGGGTCCAATTTGAAAGAAAACACAGTGTGTGCACAAATATCGAACACTCTTAATATGGGATTGTCACCTCAGGTAATAAGATGATCGACGAATGCATCAACATTGTAAGGGACCGGTGATGCATGAAACTGAAGCTGAGAAAAGATCAGATCTGTACATCTTGATCAGGTCAGGCCTTCGACTAATAAAATAAGGCTTCGCTTTGGTATATATTGTAAGATTTGCATAAATGTAAATAGACAAGAAGAATAATGTCAGTCCATGCGTGTTCAATCTGAATGTCTAATAAAACTCTGATGCCAAGGGTCATGATCGATGGTTAAAATACAGCAGTCAAAACACTACAGGTATACACTGCATACAGTTTAGGAAAGGTTAGCTAAGGAGTCCGTCGTGTAAGAGGAAGAGGCAGTTTATCTCATAGTATAGGTCTATAAACAATAATCATCTAGTCAACATCAAGGAGTAAATGTTTTTTAAATGTCTTTCATGTGATGGATATATATATTTTGCCAAATAACTACAGCACTTCTCTGCTTCATCACCAGAAAAGGAATGCTGATATAATAATATTCGGTTGTTGATGCACAACCTACATCCACCAGCTGGGTCGCGGGTCTTGTGTTCATGAAATAAGGTCTAAAAACAACAGAAACCCTCATCGTCACATATGTATCTGCGCATCCACTGAAAATAAAACTCCACAGGGAAAACTTGGAAATTGCAGTTGTAGCACAGACACGAAATCGTATATATTTATACGGCAGACATATAGCATTAATTTATGTATATTTATACATATAGCACATGTAGAGGTGAAATTAATTTTGTTACCATGGTAACTTTGAAAACTGACAAGTGTGACCTAGAAGTGAGATGAACAAGTGTACACTAAGAATTACAACACGACAACTTCATACCTGACTGTAAAGTATACATGAGTGATATAGCAATCTGGTTACCATGGGAATCGACAACTTTGAGTCGCCACATCTAGAAATCTGTGTTTCTATGTGCCCTTCAGAAAATTAAACTGTACATAGAAAACAACTGGAATTGTACCACAGGAACCATGTCAAATCTATTAATGCAGTACACATATAGACAAAAAAGGTTCTCTGGTTACCATGGCAGCCACAGAAATGGACAGAAGTGACTTGCCACATCTCACCACAGTTGCCGTTATGCATTCACCAAAAAAGTAAACTTCACATGCAAAACAATTGGAGTGGAGGACATGGTAAGTTTTTTTTTATCCTAGGGTGGAGAGTAAAACTAAAGCAACGACGTCAGCCAGATAGTTGGCTAATGGTCACACGTTATCAGTGAGATCAGCCAACTTCAATATTGATCTTAGCCAGAGTTTTACTCTAACTGCTCATGTCAGTCTTCAATAGTAGAAACTTACACACAACCAGCACTTATGACTCATGTAGACAAATCTTGGAGGAGTGGAGATGGCGGTCGTATTTAGTTGATCTACTACCAAGTGTCGTCGTGACGTAAGATATGATGTGCACTACAAAGCTTGTAAAAGTTGGCAGGTAAGAACTTACCTTAGTCGGTAGGTTCACGTCAGCGCCCCACTCCAACAGAATGTGAACAAACCTCATATTTTGACGACGCACGGCCCTGTATAGTGGTGTCTCGCCATTCTGTTACCAGATGTAAACTCTTGAAATCAGTAATCATTATTGACATTGATTTATTTTATTACTGTTTAAAGCCATAATCTAGAATTTTTGACTGATACGAAAGCAATCAGTTTTATGAACGGAAGGAGCCACAGTGCCTCAGTAAACCACCAATCTATGGCAAGTTAACGACGACCTTTTCCACCTGTGGGATATATATGTGTACACTATATATAGGTGGAAGACAAGCAGTTACAGACGAGCGTTAGACTGCCAGAATGGCAACACGTGGGTAGTATCCCCATATCCACGCACGTCGCCCAGATAACGTAGATGTGCAACATTCGCAAACCATAAAGGGGCGTCCCTACTCGATCATACTTAACTCACCACTCAACTGCCAGAAAGTCAAATGTCTGCTTATTTATTACCATATAGTTGAGCTTCGAGTTAACGGCTACTTGTTTTGTGACTGCATCTGATAACTTACAAAAAAGTGAGGATTTATCATTGATGACTTTCCAGCTTCGCTTAACGCACTAACTGACCTTTCGAACCTTTCCGTACTCAATCCACCTTACTTGCGACTTTACTTTTATCACAAGTCGAACTCTCTCTAATATTTCCCATGTTCAAATTTCTTGATTTCGACAGAAAACGGAAATTGTAGGCGGAAAATTTTTCGTATTTGCAAGTGAATTTTTTAGTTAAAACAAGAACATTATTGAGGTCATTGAGGGAGGTTAATATGTCAAGAAGCGTATTTGTAAAGCCGTTTTAAAATACCTGATTATATATAAGGAATTAATCCTTTCAGGGGCTTCAATGGCCGGGGGATTTAGTGCCATAGTGCAGCGTAATAACCCAGGTGTCTCTCACCAATGCGGTGACTGTGAACTCAAGTCTAGTTCAAGCTGCCTTTCTCTCCGGTCGTTCATCCAGAACGTCCTCCAGCAAACTGCGGATGGTCGTGGGTTTCCATCAGGCTCTATCCGCTTTCCTCCCACCATAATGCTTGCCGCCGTCCTATAATTCTAATATTCTCGAGGTCAGCGTAAAACACAGATCAAATAAACCATATAAAAAATTGTATTACTTAACGATGTAACTCTAAAAAAAATTAACCAGAGGCTACCTACCATGTTCTGTGCGTTTATTTTGGCGCCCTGTTCCAGCAAAAAACGAACAACATCCTCGGCGTTGGATTCCATGGCTACAAGCAGGGGTGTTTTCCAATTCTGTGGAATACATGTCCAAGGCGATTAAACCGGTGCTACGGTTTCAAAGTTACAATTCAATCAGATGTCAGCCCACTGATTCCTTGGCCTGCACAGAGCCCTGATCTCAACCCTCTATAGTATGCCTGGGACATTATTAGTCGTCGTGTGTGAGCAAGGGATCACCCTGTACATGATCTCGCCCAACTGGGATCTGCCTGCCACGAGAAAAGGCGGCCACTTCCCCTACAGAGTATCAGGAGGCTGACAGGTGGTATGAGGAGAAGGGTTCAGGCTGCCATCCAGGCACACGACGGACACACCCGATATTGAGGTGAAATGTTTTACGAGATACCAAATGATTTTTTTCATTGAGTAATTCCAACCAATGCTTTAACACTGCTCACTCCAGAACCTTGCCTGTAAAGCCATTGTTTCTCCTCAAAACCAGTGAAGATAGAAATGCATATGCGTTATCATCAAAACACATGGATTCCAATCATTTTGTCGTTTTTCATTAAGCAAAGGGTCACAAGGTTCACAACCAGTTACATATTGCACTGGTGTGATAGAGAAAATGTGTACACAATTGCACAGTGAAAAGCAGGAGATTAAGTTAGTTAATTAAGGCTAATTAAGTTTTTTTGTGTATACTATGTCAGCAAACACTGTTTGGGGCAGAGGTGTACTGTAGCTATTTGGCAAATATATCTCAATTCCACAAATCAAGATGATTGCTGTTTATAAACCTGCATATCAAGATCATATCTTGTTTACTACGTACCCTGTGTGCGTATACGTTATAAGCCTTTAGTGTAGTGTTATGACAGTTGGTAGTTTTCCTGGAGGAAGCCCTCTATAAAGTGTTCCTCGACATACCAGCACAAATAGTCTTAAGTAGTTTATCTTAAAATGCAAGAGCTCACTTGTATACATGGTTACAGCTTTTTCTTTAAATAAACGTTGTTCAAACAGAATATGGCAAACGCACAAAGTATATGGTGGATGATAGTAGGACATACCTACAGGTATCATCAATTAAATCCCAGCCAACCCACGCAAGCTGTACTCAACGATCTTCAAGTCATAGGAAATGATAATCCAAATTAACTACACGATGATACAGCTTACTTTTTACCAATCAAGGCATATACTTCCAGATCCAGAATATGCTTTCCTCAAGAAAATATCATCTAGACGCCTTCCAAATTCCTACGTCTGAGTTTGAGATGAAGAAAATGGAGATCAAGCTCATGGCTTGATATCTACTATTACTGGGGGTGTAGCAAAAGTTTGCTAAAGACTACGAATGATGAATTAATGTTTTTGTTCCGCTAGAATTTCCTTACTCCCCTTATTAATTTCCCATTTGTATTAGTATAGTGTGCCTTTTATGTTTGCTGACAATATATTTGGGGTGCTCAATAAAAGAATAACATTTTTTCAATACTAGGTTTTTTATTTTTCTATGTTTGGAAAAACCAGGTCCATAAAAGAAGGAAGGGAAAAGAGCATTCCATGTGCATTTTTGTACTTATAGCTATACATAAGTGAATGTAACATATGACAAAATGATACGTAGCAGTGGGTCGATTTGCCGAAATGTGGTTACATTATGTAGCCATTTTTGAGGATAAATACGATAGGCCTATAAAGTTTACTTGTCCCAATCAAGTAGCACACTGCCCCGTGCATGCTTTTTTATTATTCGAATGTATTCGCCAAATTTGAAAGAATGCATAGTGCATGAACAAATATCGAACACTCTTAAAAATGGGATTGTCACCTCAGTTAATTAGTTGACCGACAAATGCAGCCACATTGCAAGAGAGCTTTGATGCATTAAAATGAAGCTGAGAAGAGATCACATTGCTACATGTTGATCAGTTGACACCTCCGAGCCTAAAAAAGTAAGGCTTCACTGCGCAAGATTTGCATAAATGTAAATAGATGACAAGATAAATGTCAGTCTAAGTGTCTGGGATATGTATGTCTTGTAAAACTTTGATGCCAACGGTCATGATGGATGGCCCAAATACAGAAGTCAAAACACTACCGGTACACATTGTATAAAGTCTAGCAAAAGCTCGATACGGAGGGCTTCGTGTCAGAGGACGATGCAATTTGTGTTTTAGTATAGGTCTATAAACAACAATCTGGAGCACATCTCTGCTTCATCGCCAGAAAGTGTATGTTGATATCAATGTTGTGTTGTTGTTGGACAGCCTAAAAGCATCAGCTGGGTTGCTTCAGTTTTGAACATTAGTTCATTAGTCTCTTATATTAAAACTGCTTTAAGTGTCAACGGGTCTTGTGTTTATGTAATAAGGTCTACAAACAACAGAAACCCTCATCGTCACATATGTGTCTACACTTCCACTGAAATTAAAACTCCACAGGGAAATCTTGGAAATTGCAGTTGTAGCACAGACACGAAATCGTATATATTTATACGGCAGACATATAGCATTTATTTATATATATTTATACAGATAGTACATGTTGGGATGAGGGTAATTTTGTTACTATGGTAACCTTGAAAACTGACAAGTGTGACCTAAAAGTGAGCTGCCCAAGTGTGCACTAAGAATTACATCTAAGTAATTCCCACACAAGAACTTCTTACATAACTGTAAAGTATATATAATGGATATAGCAAGTTGGTTACCATTGCCACCATGGAATGGACACATATGAATCGCGACGCCTTGTCATGTGTGTATCAATATCAAAAAACTGTACATAGAAAAGAACTGGAATTATACCACAGGCACCATGTCAAGTCTATTAATAAATTACATATATAGAAGAAATGGAGCTCTGGTTACCATGGTAACCACAGAAATGGATAGAAGTGACTTGCCACATCTGGATATATCTGTCTGTATGTATTTACCAAAAAATTAAACTTCATATGGAAAAAATTGGAGGTGAAGGCCGGACACGAAATCATACCTCTTTATGTAGTATAATGGAGAGTGATAATGACATTCTGGTTGCCATGGCAACTGTGACAACAGACAACCGGGAGCCGCGACATATGGCCTACTGCATATCTAAGCATCCATCGAGAATTAGAATTTTATATGACGAACAGTTGGAGTTGTAGCCCGGACACGAAGTCACATGTATTCATACAGTATACACATCGGGAAATGGCGATATAGTTACCAGCGCAAACGCGAAAATGGACAGATGTGATTCGCGACACATCATCACACCAGTATCTATATGGACACCAAAAATTAAAACCGAGAGTGAAAAAAATATTGGAGATATGGCCTTTACACGAATACAGACGGACAGAGGGACAAGTTGTTTGGACAAAACAACTCTTATATTGAAATCAGTATCATTACAAAGTTAACGTTCCTTCGTGATGTATTTATTTCTGTGTTTACATACCTGCTAAGTTAAAGGTTTAAGAGGTCAGTTATATTGTGAAAAGCTTTATGGTATGAACACAAAATAACTCTTTTGTTTTCTTTGTTTGTTTTAATGCTTTCACTTGTTATGGTTAGAGAAATTTAACATGGGATGGTGCGTGATTGAGCCGAATCGTACCAATACGGCCGATGAATATCAGGCTTTAGTTGTCTTTCTTACCATCCCAAATGTATTTACCATGGACACTTGTCCTAATGTTCTGAATATATTAAACCCAGTGTTGGAGAAATGTTATGATTTATGGATATATCTAGAGAAATAAGATATGTACATTGCTAAAACTGCTGTTTATGTGCCAGTTTTAGAGAGTTAACAAATACGTCGTCCTGTTATCAAATCTCGGAGTCCTGGGCTGGAGAGTCGTATATTCCTGACCTACATGTACATGTTGCATAGCAACGCCACAATAACAAACCCCTCCACTGTGAGCCTCCTCTGATCCTATCTAATACAAATAAAACAAAAGTCGCGATGACCTAGATGTATACAGTATACAAAGTTGTTCAGGGGAATACAATACCCTTCAGTAGTACAACCATGCTACCGCAGCTCTTTGGTTACCATACACTGTCCGACTCGGGCGAGACATTTACTGTAGTAACTGTGTTGGCAAGGTGCAACAGAACCGTGCACCATCTTGTTGCCCTTTTCCCTCAGATGGAAAATTATATCTCCTCCAACTCCTACCGACAAAAACGTTGTAGCGAAGTTTGCACAGTTTTACATTCGTTCAAGACCTTCATTTTTCAACTAGTCTGTCGAACTATCAGTTAAGCAAAGAGCCATTTAAGCAACAAGTCATTCAAAAATCGAATTAGGGCCAGTTTCATAAAACTTCATACGGAGAAATGACTCCCCTAAATGACACCACCCTTAATGAGATATAACGCAGGCAGTGTATATTTACCGAGGAAAATATCCGTACCACGTTTTGGTAATCAGCCCCAGAAGCAAGTACTCTGGTCATCTCCCAATTACGGATTTGCAAACCTCATCTTAATAGAACTGTGCAATCGTCGACACTGGAGTCAGTCCATAGCCCCGATAGGATTTTACCCTAGTAATGTGTTAGAACACCGTTCAGCATGATCGGGCAACGTTTATCTCACTTATCCATCCCATCGACCTAACAGAGACCAAATCAAAACTCACCCGATTCCGTGCGTTAACATCAGTCCCACGAAGCACACAATCTCTGACCGTTTGGAGATCACCATTGTTCGCAGACACCAACAGAAGTGAGAGATCCCTTCTCGTTGTAGACCAAGCTGTAGCCATTTTAGTTAGTGAATATGAAAATGAAAGTAAAAGGAAACACCACTAATGCTATAAAAAGAAATGAACTCAATCTTTTTGTAAGGGTGGTGTTTGAGATTACTATATGCCATACGGAAAATGCCGAGTGTGATCGCTTCTGTATAACTTTAGTTAGAATGCTTAATTTATTTTATGAAAATCATGTCATATGAACTAAAGGGTAATTAGTTTATGTACTATTTCTAGTAGAACTATTTTTGTATCTGATTTTATTAGTTATAATTTCCGTGACGGCGTGTATGTTTTGATGGTCGCCATTTTTGTTTTACGACTGAGATACGTATGGACTGTCGAACTGAGCTAGCGAATTGAACCAGAAAACTAAGTATAAGTGAAATATTCTTGAGTACGGCGTAAAACACCAATCAATTAAGTAAATAAATACACACTGAACGAGCGTGTGCCATGTTAAAATTACATATGAATGTGCAGTAAATCTCAGAGCTTGTGTGTAGCAGTACGCTGGTCTATTGTTTATGAAAATGTATCAGTAAACATGCTTATGATTGATCATGTTGGAAATATTGTTTATTATGAGTGGAGTTAAGTTAGGAACTTTGTAACTAGGCTAAGCTTCACTCCAGTTGATACAATGTATACATTTGGGGGTGAGATTTACTGTTTAATGAATATTTTATGGTGTTTATTGTTACACTATGCTTAAACTTAGACTCATAAATTGTCATATAAATATGGTACATGTAGTTATACATACACATATACATATGTTTTGCTAATCATACAGTTGTGTTCTTATATCAGTTAATTAGTTGCATTCAACTGAATAATGTGGAAGTAAGAAATTATTGTGTTTTACTGAATTATTTGAAATTAATGGTTTGTTATTTCATTGTGACATTTAATTTTGTTTCCAGTTTTCATTTATCGTTTCTCATTGTTATTACAAAAAAGCAATGGTTAAACATGGTAGTCAAACCCATGGAGTACATTATTAATGTTTAAGATATAGGTTAGATGGTATTAACTACAATGTATTTGTGCCTTAGTGTCTAATGTTCTGTTCAGCTTTGTAGCTTTTTTGTGGAATGTTAGCTGAATTGGGTGTGACAGGTTTATTACTACAGGTGACAACACTTTTGAACCATAGTATAATATTTATTCCTGGGTGTCATAAGGATAGATATGACATTAATGTTCATAACAGATAATGCAATACTTTTGTTTTATAATCCATATGTGACATGAATATTACAAGCTGTAACACTTCTGTTGTGCATGTGTTTACAGGTAATGGAATTTGCAATGGGATTTAATGGTCCATTGGGGCTTTCGCACTAATAAACTCCAGTAACCTTACGCTGGGTGTTGTGTTGGTCTATGGGAACTGGAGTATCTATCACGCTTCTTACATATATCTTGGTTATGGTGGGTGAAACATTTAACCCCGCACCGATCATTAAGAATTTACAGCTACCCGTGTGTCAAAACTGTTTTACTTCCCATGATCTACGATCACTCAGTACAGGGTATGTATTTTAGATACCCGTGTGTTAAATGTAATCACCTTGCATGTATTGAAATCTGTTGGGACACCTGGCTGTGGTTACAGGCGTTTGTCTTTCCGTTTCATTTAACATGCGATGAGGGTTGAAACCCGGCTTTGGACAAGGAATATGTTGATTCACTTACTAGGGGCATAGGTAACAACAAACGGTCGAGAACGCTCTAGTGGTCAGCTAGGATACCGACCGTTTGATAGAAATAATTTTATTTACGTGTTATAATGAAAACATTTATCAACAGTTTACATGTATTGTAATCGATACAGGGACTGTACCCTTATGGGCTATATGCAGTTGTTACTAGAGAGTGATCTTCGTCTGGTATATTGATTATCTGATAGTTTTAAAACAAGCCTTTGGTAGCAATGGCCGTGGAGGATATAGTCACCTTCGCTGGAATTAAAGAAGACCACAGACTCACCAGATGATACATCTCAATTGTGCGTGTACCTTTACAAAAAACACAACTGTTCCTGTTGCGCGGAGTTTACGACAGGACGAATTGCTACAATTTTGACACTGTGAATTACCCTGACTTTGTCAGCAATATGCGGAAGGACCCTGCAAATGACGTGTACATATTGCAAGGGTACCATTACTGGAGAGGAAAAGCTATAAATAAATGAATGGTTCAACTCGTAGAGAGCGATGGGCCTTACACAAAATCAAACAAAGAAACGCGTTGAATAAGTTCAATACATATATTTCAACAAAAATAGACAAATAGTACAACTGACAATAATATACAAAACAAAACAGATAAATACAAAATATATAGTTTCATACTGAGGATAGCGTCAAAATCCGGGTGGAATGTTCCGGTTTCCACAGGCGAGTCAGTCCACGTAAATATAGAATCCACAGTTCTTGGGAATTCTCACATCGAACGATGACAGTCATGTAAGTGACAATCAGTAGGGTACGGTTTATAGCCAATTGTCCGTGAAGGTGCAACTTCGCAGGGCGGATGGATTGACAGTAGCCTCCCTGATGCCGAGCTGGCGATGTATATTTCACTCCTCCGAAATATACACAAAGTCATTTTTAGGGTAAACTGGGATGAAATGTATGTAACCGCACAAAGAGACAATGAGAGATAAAAACTCTAAAATAACGTCTCAAATCAATAGCATGTGGCGAAAAACAAGCTCACAAAGTCCTATGTGCGGAAAAATGGAGGACAAAATGACAAAATGTTCGAATGGCGTGAAAGTCTCTCCAATCCCAACAAAGCCCACCCAAGTGGCTGAGAGTAATGTGCTCTCAAGTTGACATAAGTAAATGACTGCTCTCAAGTAAACTTGAGTAAAACAGTGCGAAACTTCTACTTCCGTCGCTCATATTTATGGGCTAACGTAATGAAAATTCTGGATGGTTTGATCGTAAACATGCTTACAACGCAGCTATATCTTTCCAGAATGTACGCTCTATGTACAATGACAAGAAACTCATAAACACAGAAGCCTCGAGAACGCTCGACTTCCAGTCCAGGCCACAAAGTACACAGAGAAAAAATGTAGGTCAGACACTGGTTCGGTTAGCGGAAAGCAAATAAAAATATATGACATGGAAGAGATTCTTATGGATGTACAACTTCTATTTATTTGTAGAGGAAGTTTCGATGTAGTAACTTACATGGTTATCAAGTCAGTGGAGCAACAAATGAGCATGTGGAATATATATACATACTCGAGAGATACATGTCAAGATGTCTGTAGTAATAACTTAAGGACAGAACAGTACAAATTCGTAACAAAAGGTTACGTGGGGGGACATAAGCGGTAGGAGCCTAGTCTTCAGCTCATGGAAGGTGGGAGGCTTCAGTTTTCCAAATGAGCAGGTCATAGACAATGGGGATAAAGAATCCCTGGTGTCTGTTGAGTTTGGGTTTTGATCTTTTGATGCTTACGAGATTCCCCTATGCAGACCATTAGACATCAGACTTAAAGAGCACCAATCATCTGTACAGAAGTTAGACGGAAAATCAGAACTTTCCCAGTGTACGGTGAGACACTCGGTAAAAGTGTAACAACCAGTGCTGTGAAGTCTACCGTGAGAGATTCTGTGAAAGCATTACAACCAATGTTGTGATGTGTACCGTCAGAGACTGTGTGAAGGCATGACAACCAGCGGCACACAAAGGTGCTCTGTGTAAGTATAGCAAACAATGGTGCTGAATGTACCCTGATGTCAAATGCGTATGTCAAACGACCAGTTGTACTGAAAGTACTGTGATATGCTTTGTGCACATGCTAGCACAGCGCGGGATGACCAGTTTGCCGTGATGTACTCTCTTTAGAAGAACAACTCCAGGTGCTCGATGTAACGTGATATGCTATTTGTAAATGTAACAAGCGGTGCTCAGTGAACCGCTATATACGTACATATACAAAGTAAACCTGTTTAAGTTAAAGTGTTTTTGATTTGCATGTAGAAAGTTCGTAAAGTTACACCGGTATCTTCGTCTTACAGGCCTTTATACTAGTTACAGTATTTGCCGAAAAACGGGAGAAGTGGGCTTTCTGTCCTCGTCAGTGAAGCTCAGACTGGCTTTCGATTACACATAATCAGTGAATTTATTTTTTATTTAATTGATGTCGTTAAGCATTGAGGACTTAGGAAGCGGGACTGAGCCCGGATGGCATTGAGGAGTTAGGAAGCGGGACTGAGCCCGGATGGCATTGAGGAGCTAGGAAGCGGGACTGAGCCCGGATGAAAACCTCTGCCAGCTGCAGGTTGGTGGCAGACCGCAGGAAGCTAAACGTAGAAAAGAACTTGAAAGGTCGTCTCCAACAAGTACAACAACTTCTCAATTCTCACTAACAAGTACTCCCGCTGCACTAGAAGTCTCTATCGTCCAATTATCTCAACACGTGTTGTCCACCGTCATAACAATTAAACAAGTGTTCTCCACCTTCACGCCCGAGATCAAAAAGCATTCTCCACTGTCACAGCAGCTAAATAACAGCTTTCTACCTTCACTTCAGCTTAGGAAATGTTTGCCACATTTACTCCAGATAAACAAGTGTTCTCTATATTCAAACCAGCTTAAGAAATTGTCGTATTCACATCAGCATAGCAAGTATTCTCGGCCTTACACAACAGATGAACAAGTCGTTTCCAACCTGCACAAATTCTTAACAGCACTGCTCCGTCTCCACACCAGCCCACAACGTCCTGACCACCTTGAGCAACACTTTTTCAAAGTTTTCTCTAGCTTGCGCTCAGGAATATAGACCTTACTGAATAGATGAGACATTTTTTCCTTCTCCAAACACAAAATGTTCGCAATGTCTCGCGATTGTCATACTTCATACCTTCATACCACAGTAGCAAAGGGTGTTTGACTATAAATTGCTACTTTTCCTGAAGTACATACTTTCCACAGAAACGAAATCTGGCTCACCAGCCTTTACAAAGATAAAAAATGCCTTGTTACTAATGTAACAGAAGCACCCCTTACTTACTTGAATAATATTGTTAAAAACATTGGCATTGTTTTCCAAGAATAAAGAAGCCACTACTGTTGCATGAATTACAAGATTTGCTTCCCTTTTCAAAGACTGATTTGGCCCATTTTTTCAGTGTTAAGTTACATGTAAGAAGTCGGATTACGCCGCGTGGCAGCTAATCGTGCCACACTGAGATACATGGATCGGGACCTGCAACCCTTTACCCCACGGAGCCAGTGAGGGGAACCTCGTTTATAGTTTTATGACCAATCTGAAAAGCCATGCTCAAGAATTGTTTGCTTACGTGACGAAAGACAGGGTATTGTGGGTAGAGAACGCTCACAGTAAATAACTCTCCTCTGGAAAGTTACACAATTCATTTAAGAGCAAACCATAGAGCAACTTTTCTTAGCCGCGTATTGTTACAAGGCCCAAGGAACAACGGAAGCAGGATTTCAATGAGACATCGAAATGAAAGGAACTATCACCCGTGCTGTACAAGCGTAGTTTTAGCCTACCCCCCCCCCCCACCAGTTTACATACATACATACATGCATACATACATACATATATTGGTTTACATGGCGAACCCCCCTAAGTTTCTGGAGACATGGCATATGCAAACTACGTCAGTTCAGGGCCTCCGTGACCGTGGGGGTTAGTGCGCCAGAGGGGAGCTATGACCCCGTGCCTCTCAGTAATGCGGTTGGTCTGAGTTCAAGTGTAGATAATGCTGGCTTCCTTTCCGGTAGTACGTGGGAAGGTCTGCCAGCCACCTTCGGATGGTGGTGGGTTTACCCGGGCTCTGGCCGGCTTCCTCCTATTATAATGCTGGGAGCTGTCGTATGAGTGAAATATTCTTGGGTACGGCATAAAACACCAATCAAATACATCAATCAATAAATAAAATACATCAGTTACGTAAAAAGAATGAAAAAAACATTCAGTTCTGTGACTTAATTTATTAGTATCTATACATAATAAGAACAGCTTTATAATACAAAAAAGCAGGAGGATAAAATAAATAAATTTTAAAATATTCACTCCTCCAACCAATGGTGACTCGGACACCGCATAGCAAAAGCTGACATGCCACACTTCCAGTGATAAATGTATATTCATTAATTTGATTTTTTATTAACTCCATAGTGCTTAGTTTTATTTTTACCAATACCATGGCGGTCAGTTCTATGAGTGAAGGAAAACCTGAATTCCCGACATAAAGCTCAGATCTTTGGCCTGTTACCGGGCGAATGTTTCACGGATATGCATCCCACATCGGTTGAAGATAAGTGGTCTTCAACGAAAAAGAGGCCGCAGAAACGGCCATACGGAGAAAGTCGCTCGCTTATTGTCACCAGTGAAGGAACAGTGAGAGCGGGGAAATCTACAAATGGCCTGTCTAGGGCGAGCTTTCGGCCCTCTCTCCCTGTGTCCGAGCACCTTAACGTGCGGGCTATGGCCCACTCCCAAATAACAAGTGTCGACTTGCATATACTAGTATCTGTACAGGAATTAACGATGAATTAATTTCTGCTTACATTTTTATTTGCCAGGCTAAAGCTTTCGCCCCGATCGTCGGAACCATCGTTATGTCAAGGTAACGTACATATAATAAAGGAGGATAACCATGAATCTCAGACCTCGAGCGAATGAACTCCAAAGCTGCCCCTCTTCGCAAGTGACTGACGCCAGGCAGATCTGGTGAGGGTTCCACAAACCACTCCGCTGATTTATTAGTTTGCGCTCTAGCACAGAGCAATGACACAGGTCCGTTTCAACAATGCGGTCACTGAAAGTTCAAGTCTACCTCATGCTGGCCTCATCTCCGGCTGTAAGTGGGAAGGTTTGCCAGTAACCTGCGGATTGTCGCTGGCTTCCCTTGCGCACTGTCAAATTTCCGCTGACAATAATGCTTACAGTTGGGGTATAAGTGAAATATTCTTGAGTATGGTATAAATACAAATCAAATAATAAAATAAATGTAATCAAACGCAAAATGTAAGAAGATGCCAACTAACAGACGGCGTTCAATTGAAATTGAGAATTGATACTATTGTTTACGTATACTTGTACCAGCGGAAAACAGACAAAAACTCCAGGAGAAACCTTTTGAACCAAGTGTTAAAAAGTTGGGAAGATAGGCAGTATAACAGACAACAGGCAATCGAAACTGAAAATCAATACCACGAAATGTATGTCATATTGTAGATTATACATGTACAATTATGTTTATTTGGTCGCCAAACACTATAATTGCCACTCCTCGCCCTGAGGGTGGTCCTGCTTCGCGGAGTATTTTACCGGTGGAACAAGGTGGTTAGGAATCAGTGCTTGTGTGGGATTCCTTTGTTCTCTGAGGGATTGTTTCTCTGTGTTTGCCACGCTTACTTCACCTGGGCACCTGTACTCACGCTTTTCTGGCTGGGTTATATAAGACACCATACAAAGGGGTCAAGACACTTTATGTCACTTTTACAATGGAGGTGTGATCCGGTGCTTGAGGCCTCTTTGTATTCTTATTTATTTTTCTAATCTCGGGAATGGTTTCTCGTCAGCAGGCTAGTATACGTGCTTACAATCCCATTATTGGCACAAATAACATAAGTTCATTCCAGTCACTCCCTGAGCTTTAAGGCTGAGTTTTGTAACCTTATCAGTCTTGTAACCGGGGCATGGCCAGCCACAATCGTTTTTATGTCGTCTATTTTACCCCGACCAGTAGATCATTCAATAACGAAAGAAAAGATAAAACTTGTTAACGCTTATTAAGTGTTTATGTACAAATATGGGGGTTCGATTCATTCAAGCGTACAGGTACTTTATGACCAAGGGGGTCCCCAGTAGAGAACTAGATGCAGTAAAACATGGTGGTTTACATTTAAATTCTGAAATCTCTCGTTTGCTATCACTATTTTTACCCGAGTGATTGCCCACTCCTGAAACTTGTGTATGGTTTCAGGACCCGTGTCGATCGGTATGTGGCAGGTCACAAAAGATGGATCCGCATCCCTTTGTGCTGCTAGGGCGTGTTCACATGGCTACACTACACCATCATGCACGGTAAGTGTATACCTATTGATTGCACTCCCGTTTCAAATGTTAAACATAATGCCTTATGACGGGATGATATGGAGTGTATCTACTTACAAGAAGTTCTGTATGAACCAGCGAGAACCAGATCTCAACGAGTCAGAGATAGATCTGAACCAGCGTAAGCCAGATCTGAACTAGCGACTGCCAAATTTAAACCAGCGAGAGCCCGATCTGAACCAGTGAGAGTCAGATTTGAACCAGCATGAAGCAAATCTACATCTATTAAATGTAACCTCACGTTAATCTAAAAGTGAATTCCATTCAGAGCAGATGCAGTGCCCATCTCCAAGCTGGAGTGTATTAACACTTGTGTACTAGTTCAAAGAAGTACACAAATTTTATTATACAATGGGCACAAAATCTGTAATCACTGCCCACAGTGTAATGCCACAGAATGATTACACAAAGGGTAACATTTGTGGCAATAATTTATGGGTAGCGGTTGTGTAATTACTACATTGCGGTATTTTATTACATTAAGGGCGTCTACGTGGCTATCACACACCATGTGTTTTGCTGAGAGATTACTAAGTCTCATTAATCAGCCTGTATTGTAGACAGGAGTTCTTATAAATGGACCATTTGTGCAGAAAGAAGAACTAAGGTGACTCTCACTATTTCGCATGGAATCGTTACGTTTAGAAAAATGAAACTTGTTCATGTCGCATGTCCTCAAATTGCAAAAGCTGGACGAGGCAAAAACTGATTTTCTGTGATATTAATGTAATGCTCAAATAATATCACGTAATTATGTAGGAATTATACAGACCACATCATCGCAATGAGGAAAAAACGTAGATGATGCAGACACTCGGGCAATATCCGAACTTCAAGAGCGGCTATCACGCGTCTTTGTTGATAGGATGTACTCTCCTGCTTGTCTCAAACTCAAGATGATTTTCCTTTCCCAAATAGTTGTATAAGTTCCTTGTATTCATTATTAAAACTAAAAAATAAAGTTATTAAAGCAAAACTCATTTTGTTGTAGTGTAGAGCTTCGACATGTTGAGGACAAGGCACTGGGAAAGATTGAACTCTGTGTTAATATATGGAAGAATACAGGTCTGTATTTTATTTATTTATTTATTCATTTATTTATTTGATTATTGTTTTACGCCGTACTCAAGAATATTTCACTTATACGACGGCGGCCAGCATTATGGTGGGAGGAAACCGCGCAGAGCCCGGGGAAACCCACGACCATCCGCAGGTTGTTGGCAGATCTTCCCAAGTAGGGCCGTGGAGGAAGCCAGCATGAGCTGGACTTGAACTCACAGCGACCATATTGGTGGGAGGCTTCGGGTCATTGTGCTGCGATGGCGCGCTAACCGACTGAGCCAAGGAGGCCCCTTACAGATCTGAATTTCTGAAAGCTAAACTGCGAAAAAAAAATCTCAAATCTATGGTACCGCATATTTTTGTCGAATTCTCTTGCAGTGTATGAGACTGATTCCCACTACAGAATTGCTAAGAGACCGACCTACTCAGGAAAACTATGTAAAAGACGGATACAACTGTATTTATAGAAGAAACTGCAAAAGCGGAGAAGATAGTTCGTAAGAATACGTCATTGGAGTTTCGTTATGTCTGTCACACACAAAGGCAGTGGTACGGAATATTTTCAAGTCCAGTTCAAGTCCAGTTCATGCTGGCTTCCTCTCCGGCCGTAAGTGGGAAGGCCTGCCAGCAACCTGGGGATGGTCCGGTTTCCTCCCACAATAATGCTGGCCGCCGACCTATAATTGAAATATTCTTGAGTACGGCGTACTAAATCCTATCCTTGATTGAAAGTGTAGATGTTCACCGAAAAGTAGTGTTCATCGAAAAATAGAGTGGATCTACGCCGAAAAAGGTTACAGCAAAAATATAAGGCTATGCTGATGCTACAGTGAAAGACTCATCCGTTAAGTCGCACCTAAATTTCAACTGGGAGAGTATCGGGCGGTACAAATTCAGAAGGACTTGTACATGTCCTGCAACATGATATGAAATGTAATGTGTTTTGGGTACTTTCGACAATCTGCATGTGTGACCACGTCTGTCCTCGTCAAAGGCTAGTGTATGGGCACAGGGGAAGGCTGCCAGACAGTAGTTTATTCATTAGAATCTCTGGCTTTGAATTTTAAAAAAAGCTGTGTTTGTTTGGACATCGTAAAAGCTTAAATATACAGCAGTGAATCTGAACATTTGATTGATGCCGTACAGATCAATGTCTTTAACTGATATCTGTTTGCCAATATATCAAAAGATAAAGCACAGATTGGGAGACAGTTGTGTACTGTGACAACAGCCGGTTCTTACAGGCCAGTGTTTAGACGAGTTTGAGGTAAATAAACCTTTCCGTCTCAGACAAGTCCACGTCCATAATAAATTCAGTCGGCATTATTGCACAAGCTCACAAAAAGACAGCACGATGTAGGTTACAAGATACCGCTGGTGTAAAAAGCAGCTCCAATATGATCGGCAGTAGTCGTATATATGTACACGTGTATCATATACCTATGCGTGTTATCTGGCTGTTAGCAATGTAATATCTGATATGTATGTCATTCCATTATACAAATATACAGAGATGGGATATAGGCACCGGTGTGTTACGCTGTTAAGCACCCAGTACAAAACCCGACCTAATGTTTGCACCATAGTGTAGTATGGACATTTGCCTACAACACTTCGCTCTACTACAAAGTAGACCATGACTGCAGCCTAAGCTACATTTCAGTGTGAGTCTTCAACAAGCATGAGGCTAATACAGCATTTAGAGTAATTCTACATCACTGACATCGAATAAATCACATTTCTTACCAAATACCGCTAAATCCGTGGTGTTTGGAGGCGTAAGAGTTGTTACTGTATGTTATTCACATGAACCGTTAAAGTAACCATAACCATTGGTTAAATGAACAAAAAACCGTATTTCACGGATAACGGATTATGTTAGTAAAGTAACTTGGAGTTTCCTATTTCGTTCGTCCATGAGTACATTTGTAATAAACATCAAAATGTGTATATGCTTAAAGGAATAAAGGAATGCGTTATAGTTGAGAGATTCAGTTTTTTCTTTACATTAATCAAAATGAAAATTTTGTGGGAGGAGGTTTGTGTATGGCCTTATGAGGTCCAGCGTGAGACTCTGATGGCTTTGGCGCTAATGTCGTCCTTGTGAGGTCAACCGAATAAAGAATGCCTGTAAAAAAACAATGCTGTATGCATGTTTCCTGTTGTTTTTTTTTCTTTTTTTGTGGCTTTTTTTCAAGTCTTTAAAAAGTTATTATAAGGAAATGCACACAGTAAAGATGTTCGTGTGCCGCCAGCATGTACAGGTCGGGTCAACTCTGGTTGATTGGGAAGAGATTGGGAGATTGTTTTAAATGTCCACATAAAATATTGCAATGTATCAGTAATATGACCCTGAACTCTGCATTCATAAACTTATGATATTCAAGCCGTTTGATTAAACGAGCAGACAACCTTTTTCTGTCGCGATTGATTGAAGAGTTCCACTCGACCTTGGGACGGCGCATTTTTTTTAATAGGGGAGTTTCGAGATCGAAATCTATTATCGCTTAAGGTAAGAAATGCCCTGTTGTATCATGTGACCTGTCAAAAATGTTAGGCAACTATTTCTGATTACATTTACTATAACATGGGCGTCTAAAAAAAGTTAAGAGAAAAAGTTACTTAGACTAGACGTAAGATAGGGAAAATTGGGGAACTGGAAGTTTTTTAATTTAAAAAGCTCCTGATTGAAAGAAAAATCGTTTGTACCTCCCTAACCCGGCAAGACAGGTGATCGGTAAATTAAAATGAACAAAATTGCCTGACATTTTTAATAAGTCACGTGACACCGTTGAACTCGTTGTAAAATTTTACAACAAAAGAGTTCGAACTAGAAACTCCCCTATTTTGGGGTAGGTTATCTGTTTTCATGCTGTTACTTTATTCTTAATGAATAGGGCTTTATATGCGCTAAACACATGTTTGGGTAAAACATGCGTGTCCGACCAGATTACCCCTTTACTGGCCACGTGTGTTACCTTGGCGGGAGAATGACATCAGCCTGACAGTCCATTCTCAAGGATAGGGGTGGTGGATGAGGAAAGGCTTCACACATTATCTGCAGATAGGACTGTGTACTATCGTTACGTCTTGAAAGCCCACTTTATCGGTTTACTTTGGGAGAATCTATCATTCTCTGGGGAGGTTTTGTGAGTTTGTGTTGTTGGGAATGGCCATGCCCTTCGCCAAATAGTATAAACCATATTCACTGAGCTGACAACAAAGTTGGAGCGGTTAGTCCTAACCGAAAAGATCAATGGCAGGCATTACACACTGCCCACCAGATTTGGCACTTGTTGTTCCGTGACATGTGAGGCTCATGGACCGTCTTCTCGTTTCCTGAAAAAATAACATAACTGTTACGTGTCTGCAGTAAAGTTTGGATGAGAAGAAATACCTAATTATGTTTTCAGGAATGCGAAAAGTTACCTAATTCACATGCGTATTTATTTATGTACAGATAATCGTAAATTTATACTGTGGATTATGCTATGACCGAAAAAAGAATCCCATCCCTTGGAAACCTTAGTCATTTCTTCAGGATTGGATTAAATTGAAGTATCTTGACAAACTTGATCGTGAGATTCAAAAGTGAGGCAAAGCATTGTTCCATAGTCTACATGGGTTACAAAAGTCAGATTGCAGGAGAGCTGCTACAGATACTGAAATAGGCAATTATTAGCAAAATCACACACTAAAGGAAGAGCATGATTGAAGTACTTATTTCAGACATCAGACAAAGGCTGGAAATTCACAGCCTGTGTGCACCCTGCTGATATTTTCTAAGCAGCTTTGTCTACTTATAGGCATGTGTGTCTGGGTAATTATGTTCATGATTGACGATTGTCCCCTATGAAAAACTTTTCAACAAGGTTTGGTTTGAGTAGGTGCTGACACCTTGATTTATTTTTAAGCTTCACTGGAAGCTGGGCTTGATCAGCAGGAATCTTCGACATCTGACGGCTCGAGCCACACCCATACTCTCCCATTCACACATATTTTTTACTAAACCTCACTCCATGACTGCCTTCAAACTGGACAAACTTTCACATATTACACAACAAAGTATTCAACACATGGCACAGGCCAGTACAAGACCTCTACATCTGCCGAAGCCTGGAATTCCGGTAAACACATGCAGTATGAGTTTCTAACACAAATGCCCGACCACATACCTAGGCCTATACAGTGGGAATAACGTCAAGATATGTAGGTAGCTATCAATGTAACCCATTGTGCGAAACTTTTCCAAAAACGAAAATTTTCTTTCACGAGCGAATCGCTGTCGTTTTTGTTTTCTTCGGAATTATTTCTTCTAGTGTAGATTTGCGCTCGTTGTCTGTTTGCCGACTGCCGGTATGCGCGAGGATGTTCAGACGTGTCATTTAGACGGTAGTCGATCCATACGATTTCGTTTGATTAGTTTAAACCAAATGGGCAAAAGAAGGGTGTAGTCTTTGTTCACTTTTCATGATAGGCTAAGCCATAGGATTTACCGACAGGGTTCCTCTGATAAATTACGGCTTTTTGTACATATTTTTGAACTGTTTAATTTAAAAAAATAGATATTGAAATGAACATCAGTCTTTGAATAGAGGGGAATTTAATAGGTCAGCCATTCGCGAGACCAGGCGTGACAGACAGCAGACACAGCCAGCAATACCAGAGAAGCGTTGGCTAAGGTACCATAAATACCATAAAGCAAAACGCACACACGTCTGTATTTGGTAGCGTAATCAGTGGAACCAGGGTTACCTTCTCGGCAACTCGTCGCACTAGGCAGTGGCGTCACCACCACGGAATCCTAATTCAAGCTAACCTGGCGTGGTCAAGGAGGTTGGAGGCGAACTCTGAAATGACAAACTATAACACAATACTTATGTACAAATAACAAACCAGGGTGGTTTGTTCAGAACGTACACAGTCTATTTCCGCGTACAATACCTTAAAAAAGGAATCCCCACTCCAGGTCCTGGTAAATGCTTTAATTTATTATATCTTTGCCCACTCTATGCGTTCGTCAGTATTACAGCTCTGCTGTACGCCTCTTGGTTCGTTCCAAAAGCAGTCGCCCCGCCCCCTACGGAATTCAGCAGCCACACGACAGTCGCGGTTTCCTCAGCCTTTTCACTAGGCCTGCCTGTCGGACCGACTCCTGTCCCCGGTGGTTGTCTAGCTGACGCGGCAACTCCGTCCCTCAGACCACTACAGCACGTTCCCTTGTTCCCTGTGTTCACACTAGCCACGGCAGCTCCGGCTCCTCCCGGCGGTACGGCAGTCATGGGAGCCATGCCGGACCCTGGGAGACTGTAAAACGTCTTGGTTGTCGCCCGTATGTAATATGCACAGCCGGAGCTCACATACAGTCAGGCCTGAACACGGTATAACATTATACCCTCCCTTGTCTAGATGTGTAGCGGTGCACTGGAATGTAATGCCTACTAGACCGGCCCAGTATGTCAAACTTTCCTCCGCTGTTTCACGCAGTTTACAGAACGTCGGTGTTGAACAGTTGACTGATTGCAGAATACCCATGCTTGGTCTGAGATAGTAAAGCACAGTGTATCCACGGTAAACGTGAACAGACCATGCGGCGAAATATGGCGCTTCTCAGTAAAGGTATTGTAGGCAAATGTTCAACCGTGTATAGCCTACTATCGTGCATAAAAATCCCCCCTCCCCTCCCAGTCTAACTGCACTCTCTCCTGGGGGTGTCAATGATAGCTACGAACATCCGTATCAGCTTCCTTACTCCGAGCCTCTCGATCTGGCCAGCTGAAGATCTTGCTGTCTTCCCAAACCTTCAAATTTCCTGGATTAATGTGACGACCAGCCACGATACGTCAAAACATGGAAGTCATGTCCACACCAAAAAGTAAACCTGACACACCACTGAGCCATAAATGCTGAATAGTCGTCTCGTAAACATGAAATCTACCGGGTATCTGACAACACTAATAGGTTAAACACTGATAAAGCAAGCTACACAAGATTTACAAAGATAAATAGCTTTATTACCGCCATTCGGGACCTTAAACATCATCAGCATGAACAAGGGGCGATAACTCACTTCGCCACAGGCTAAAAAACACAGTGCTCATATTATCTCCAAAACTACTGGAGCGTCATTAACAGTCTTAGCAATCAACAAAGAGAAGAACAGACCCTTTGCCTCAATAGTATTTTCAAACACTTCAGTGAAGCTAACAAGGCTGTTGACGAGACAGGTGAAACGGAATACAGGCCTACCCCTACACCTAGAGTCGACAGTCGCGAAGAACTAAAAAAATCTATCACTGACAGCGAAATACCGAATACTGTCAAAGACTTAAAGAGAAACAAAAGTTTAGGCATGGACAATATTCTAAATGAATATATATTCTTCACTGAACATATATTGCTTTCAGTATTCACTAGGTTGTTCAGTCTTATGCTGGACACAGATCTACTCCCAGATGCGGGGTTAGGTGGGATAATCAAACCGATATACAAGAATAAAGGAGATCGGAAAGATCCAATTGATTATCGCGCAATAACTTCACTAAGCTGCCTTGGGAAAGTGTTCACTTCAGTTTTAAACAATCGTCCTAGTGATTAGGTGGACAGTAACATTATTTTCCTCGAGATACAAGCTGGCTTTAGGAAGGGACATTCTACTCTAGACCATATGTTCACGCTGCATGCTCGTACAGATTACCTTAAAAAGAAACGAAAGAAAGTCTTGTGTGCTTTTATTCATTAAAAAAAATCCTTTCATAAATTCTGGAGAGTCGGTCTGTGGCGGAAACTTAGCTCTCTGAAGGGGGTTACCTGCCGTGAAGAGACATTCCTCTGCTAATTGTACATTGCCTTCTGCTATAAATATTGCACGGCTGCTTGTTCAGACTACCTAAGGAGACCCATGAACTGAAACGAAAACCTTAATCACCCGACCGGGTGCTGTCAGGGGGAGGGGTTTATCAACACATTCTAGCAGTCTTTGCTCAGAAATGTCAAGATAAAACACCAATTTACGCTTTTATGGAGCACGATGACTTTTAAAATTTATCATAAGTAGGTTAATATGTTCACCTGTTAAGTGAATTCAGCTTAATTGGCAAAGAATTTAATGATGAATTTTGTCACACATAATGCTCCTGCAGACGTTTTGGTCTTTTTCCTCCTTTCAATTTTTGAGACGGTTGGGTGGTAAAACACTTTTCTGGCTTACTTTTCAACATGCTGTGGAGCTCGGGATGTCGCTAAATATTTACATGTAGCTAAATAATTAAGCTAAAAACGATCCCACAAATATTTGATATATTTTCTAGTTTTAAAGATACTGGGAAAAGAACACCAACGATTTTTTTTTCATTTTTGAAAGTTTTAACTTTAAATGATCACTCTAAGATGAATGTTAAAAATCTGTGCGACCAGTTTTAGATTAAATAATTTACTTGGGGAAAACGACTGAAAAATTTTCAAAATTCTACTATATGTATATGGGTGTGGGTGTGCGTGTGTGGGGGTTGTGTGTATGTATATATATTTTACCTGGGGTAATAGATTATTTTGTCTTGAAATATTTTATATAGGATTATCTTGGGTAACACATAGCTAGCAACAGATTGCCCACAGTAGCATTTTCTCCTTCTAATGATTCTCTGCACAGAAGTAGAATTTTAAAAATTTTGCACACCCACAATCACACAATCACACCCATATATATATATATATATATATATATGCGTGTGTGTAGATGAGCGGGTGTAGGTGTATTGTTTGAAATATCCATAATACACGGTAATTAAGCAAGATTGACCCACAGTCAGTGTATTTGCATGCTACTTTTCATATCAGTTTGTTTTGTCGGATCCAGCAGCTTCTATATGTTACGTATACGCCTCATTTATCACATTCTTGTAGCGGTAATTTCTTTAATGCAGACTTCCAGGGTCATCCCCAATAGATTTCATATCATATAAGTCTCATGTTTGTATACAGCATACCTTATAAAACCAAATCGTTGGGTCAGACCCCAAAATATATGTAAATATATGTATTCCATTGATATTATGTTCATGTACTGTATATGTATTTATCTTTCAAAATTTGTCTTGAGTTACGCTGTATGTATTGCACAAAATCATTTTTAGGGGTTTAGCCACTTTACACTCGTAGTTTAAATGGTGCTGAAAGGGTATAAATTTACTATAATCACCTTTTTACCCACGCATACACCTTTTAAGGGTGTATTCAGTGTGCTAAAATGGTATAAATATGATATGAATACGAAATGGAGCAAGAATCTATCTAGGAATCTAGGAATGGGTGTTAAGAAGGTGTGCATCACGCTGTGGTTACTCTTGCACTATATCCTAATTAAGTTGTCCGTCTCGGAGCTTTGACTATATCTGACGTTGTGTTATGACGTATATCTTTAAATCAGAACATGACATTATGGGATGTCGTTTTTTCTTAAGCTAATGTCGTCAATTTTACGTTAGTTTGTGTGGAAACAGATGTGGAACTTGCATTAAAATGATGTTCTGTTGTGATAAAACAAAACAACTTACAGGAGACAACAGCGTGTTGATGTATAGTTAACAAGGGCACTAACTGACTAGAAACACCCTTTCGACGCTTTACCAAAGTCCAACCAAGCGTAAATTTTGCACTGTAACAAAGGTGACACCCTAAACTTGAGAGAGTGCTTATATTTTAACTAGCACTTTTTTGCATGTAGAAAAGACAGAGTCCTGTTATTTATTTTTATTTTTCTTTATTTATTTGCTTGGTGTTTTACGCTTCACCCCAGGCAGAGGTAAGTTACTGTTACATTAAAAAAAGGTGTATTCCGATGCGTTAATCACTAAAACAGATTTACAACTTGTCTGGTTTTGTCAGAGTTGCCACTTTTATGGTAGTTCAAAACACGTAAGCTGTACTAGAAGACATTAGACCAGGGACACCAGCATGAAGACGTTCTGAATCTATCGGTAATAGTCTTCATTGCGGTGTTAAAGGGCCTGCACTTTAGATCGCTTAACTGTCGAGGATTCAAAACACCATTACCGGTACAAAACATGCCGTAAATTAGATGTCGATATTTATGATAATGCAGTAGCAGAAATTTTCTGCCTGGTTTCTGTCTCTCATGTATATGGCCTCACATGTAGGCTAAACGCTATCATGTCTGACCCTCATCAGTTTGATTATTGAAATAAGATGCATTTAAGGTCTATGTTATATAGGCCTGTTCTGACTAAAATAGAAACTATACCCTGATAAACTTTATGTTCTTATGAATGCTAACCCTATACATATATTTAACAAATACACGACGACATATATATCTTTAAAATTTTCTGTCTACACCCTTTCCATAAGGTTTTAATTCACACCATTCCCAAAGGGTGCTGATTCACAACCTTTCTGAAATGTGTTAATTTACACCTTTTCTAAAAAGTGTTGACCCACACCCTTTCCAGGCCATTTACACCCAATGTGGGTGTATATTGACACCATTTTAGCTAAGAGTGTATGGAATAACCAAGTACTGTTTCTTCATTTCTGTGAGGGGAGGCCATGCTTTTAAAAAATATGTCACTCATATGAGGGCAGGGTAGGAAAGGCAGACAGGCAACCTGATACAAAAGTCAGCATAATAGAGAATTCTCTGCTGGTGAGTTAAAACGGGTTATTACATGCAGAAAACTAGTTCCTGTGA
The DNA here is from genome assembly GCA_016165875.1 of Acanthopleura granulata. Lineage (NCBI taxonomy): Eukaryota > Metazoa > Mollusca > Polyplacophora > Chitonida > Chitonidae > Acanthopleura > Acanthopleura granulata. The sequence goes on from JABBOT010000032.1 coordinate 2,183,443, forward strand.
CTTCTTCGCTTGATCCCGAGTATTTACATATAGATGAAGCACAATGATTGGTCGCATGGTATTGTAGTAGTGTTCCTCGTGTGATATTTTTGGTTGCTGTTAGAAGAGTTGGTGAAGAATTTGTCACTTAGTGTCCGAGGCAGCATCAAAGTAGTGGTGACACGGGGTCCATAAACGATACATTGTTATGACCTTAACAGACTATTGTTCAGAGTCAGGTGAACTGAATTGAATGTCATTTTACGAAAGACCGAAGATACGTCTGTCGAAATTATATGGTAGGAGACCAGGCACTGACAAGGGAAACCCGGAAATCTTTTATATACATGTTTAGGTTGTTGGTAGACATTCCCACAAAAAGTTTAGTACAAAAAAGCGTGAGCTGCATTTGAACTCTGAGTACCTTCAAAAATATATGTGAAATCGTTGGCTATGAAAGCTGGCAAAAACTGCATCGAACTCCGAGACCTCGTCGGTTAGAGACTGTAACCAAGTTACCCACAGCTGGGTGGGATGCGCAGATATCTCCTCACCTGCATTATTGCGTTGTGCATAGTGGTTTAAACAGCTGTTTTTGTCTGAACTTCATTTCCTAAAACTGTAAGAATCTCTCTTGATTTCATTACAAGTATTAAAGCACTATCAACAAAATATTAAATACAGCACTGGTTATATAAAACCAGTTTGTTATAGCTGTAATCCTACTCCACATTGTGGTTTATATATAAAAAGCAATCATACCAATGTTTGGTTATCACATCTTTATTTGCCAGTGTTTATCCCAATACTGTTTCAATGCAGGTTTACTTTTTACCCGGCATGCCATTTCATGGCATATTTTCAGGCATACAAGCATATATGTAACTCCCATACGTTTATTCCCGTGTCTTTTGTGCCATTTATAGAATGCGATTTCTAGTAATATACTTTGAACAAACTACCTTGGACACAACAAATGAAGTTGACAGAGCCTTGGAATCTATTCACTAAGTACAAAATAAATCCAGGGTTTTGCACACATGACTAAGTATAGCACTAAGTAAAATGGAAATGAACACATGTGAGTCGCGACACATCCTCACCTGCGTATCTACTAGTATGTAAGAGTATATGGAAAATAAGTGCAGTTGTACAATGTAGCCCTGAAACGAAATCACTTTCATTTATAAAGTATATGTATGATAATTGCAATCTGGTTACCACGGCAACAGTGAAAATCAGCAAGGGCGAGTGGTACTACATCGTCACGAAGAATCAAAACTGAGTATGGAAAACAATTTAGTTGTAACTTGGATACGAAGTCATGTGTATTTATAACGGTATATATACGGCAAAGGGAGATCTGGTTTCCAAGGAAACAGCGGACATGAAAAAATGTAGGTTGAGACACATCATCAAACCTGTATCTATGGATCCACCAAAACTTAAAACCGTACGTTGAAAACAATTCGAAATGTAGAAATTTTAAATGTAGACACAAAGTAATGTATTTATACAGATATATAGTGAAAATTGTGATCTTAATACCAACTCAAGCGTGGAAATGTACAAATATGAGTTGTGTCACATCATCAAACCTGTATGTGTCAAAACTGCCTTTTTTGCTTCTAATACACTTTCAAAGGCTTTTTAGCTGCTTCTTGGACGTGGATATGACCTTGTTCTCTTCTGTTGTCTATGACATGAATATGGCCTTGTTCTCTTCTGTTGTCTATGACATGGATATGGTCTTGTTCTCTTCTGTTGTCTATGACATGGATATGGCCTTGTTCTCTTCTGTTGTCTATGACATGGATATGGCCTTGTTCTCTTCTGTTGTCTATGACATGGATATGGCCTTGTTCTCTTCTGTTGTCTATGACATGGATATGGCCTTGTTCTCTTCTGTTGTCTATGACATGGATATGGCCTTGTTCTCTTCTGTTGTCTATGACATGGATTTGGCATTGTTCTCTTCTGTTGTCTATGACATGAATATGGTCTTGTTCTCTTCTGTTGTCTATGACATGGATATGGTCTTGTTCTCTTCTGTTGTCTATGACATGAATATGGCCTTGTTCTCTTCTGTTGTCTATGACATGGATATGGCCTTGTTCTCTTCTGTTGTCTATGACATGGATATGGCCTTGTTCTCTTCTGTTGTCTATGACATGGATATGGCATTGATCTCTTCTGTTATCTATGACATGGATATGGCCTTGTTCTCTTCTGTTGTCTATGACATGGATATGGCCTTGTTCTCTTCTGTTGTCTATGGTCTCAGGTGTTTCGTCCTTCTAATGTCCATATCGTCTTCTTCGTCCTCAGACTCAATGACTTTCCTTTTTTCCAGGCTTCAATGAACACATTCTAGCAGGGTTTGTTCAGAAATGCCAGGATGAAACACCACTATATGCCTTTATGGAGCATGATAAGTTTCAAAATTTAACACAAGTAGGTTTATATGTCTACTTTTTAACTGGAGGCGAGTCAATTCTTGATTGAAATTAATTTGCAAACGAATTAATGGTAAATTTTGTCTAAATACTTAAAGTATTTGTTAGCTTCACTGAAGTGTTTGAAACTACTATTGAGGCAAAGGGTTTGTTCCTGTCTTTGTTGATTGCTAAGACTGTTAATGACTTTCCAGTAGTTTTTGGGATTATATGAGTACTGTGTTTTTGAGGCGGTGGCGAACAGAGTTATCGCCCCTTGTTCATGCTGACAATGTTTTGTCTGAATGCTTAAAGTAAACGACAGCTCAAGGCTGCGGCTCTGTTCATTAAACAGATTACAAAATCCTGTCTTGAATACGAAAACCTGTTTGAATTTAAATGTATTATTTGCTGAATTATCTTCGTTTGAAGTGTAGACAATGTTGCTGTCGACCGGAGATTTGGAGGCGCCCATACTTTTAACCGTGTAGGAGTTTGACCAATCAGAGAGCCAGGAGATATCAGCTGTTTATTAGCTGTCATGTCTGGGACGTAAGTCTTCTGAGTGGACTGTCAATGTAACGTGTAATAACATAGGAAGAAAACACTATTTTAATGTTATATGTTTTAATTATAACAAGTACATGTGTGAAGAACACTGCAAAATATATCCAGGCCATTGTGTTGTGGCAGGAGTAAATTTTTTCATCGTTTCATGTTATAAATTATACATTTAGATCTTTATAACAAACAATGCATAAGACTAAATGCTTGAGGAGCAGAGAATGTTTCGTCAGAGGATCACACAACCTGTTCAAAGGCTTAATACCATCTTCTGAACTATCACTGGAATTGTCTGCACACGTACTTCTATCACTCGCGTTTACAGCTGCTAATAAATCAAGTAAAAAAATGTTCAGCTAAAAAATTAGAACACACCGAACCAGTGTTTACAAAACTTAAACTTCTTAATATCTTTCAATTAAAACAGTGTGACTCTGTTGTAATATCTCACCGATTTATGCATCACCCACAGAATCTTCCTATCTACTTTCATCCACATTTGACGAGGCAATTGAATATTCAGAATTATCCGACCCGGAATCAAAACTACAATCTTTCTATTCCACTCTACCATACAAAGTATTCCCTTCGCACATTACGGGATACGGGGCCTCAGGAATGGAACACGTTAACAAACGACCTGAAGACAACAATTTTTTCTTCCCTTTTCAAGTCTAAATTTAAAGAAACATGCCCTCTCTCTTCGATCTCCATGGATACGCGCCTCATTCTTGATGTCACGCATATGTATTTTTAATATGTAAGTATGTTCTGTATTATGACATATCTTTAATTCATTGATCACCACCGTATGTGCGCAGGTCCGCCAGCAACCTGCGAATGGTCGTGGGTTTTCCCCGGGCTCTGTCCGGTTTCCTCCCACCATAATGTTGGCCGCCATCGTATAGGTGAAGTATTCTTGAATACGGCCTAAAACACCAATCAAATAAATAAATAAATAAGATTGCACCATACACATATGGCCTACTTTGCCACGATTCACCAGTTGTTTATGAGAGAAAAAGTCTTTAGCTGGACTTTATTCCCGCCAGATTATTAAAATAATCAGTAAATATTTTCTGTATATTCTTGAAGATATAGAGAATAAAAAAATAATCAATCAAATAGCTGCTGTGCATGGTCTGTAGCCTTAAAGTGTTAAATATAACTAGACCAATTTCACATGCGGCTCAATTACAGTGTACAGGTTCGTGTAAATGTGGCACGAGTTTTAGTGAGAATAATAACAAGAAAAGAGTAATCATAAACTGGTAAGATGTATTCCAGCCTTCCATCCATTACCAATTAAACCTGCCAAAATTATCTGTTTGAGTCACCATGGGTGTAAGCTTTATAAAACTAAGAGAAATGTTTCTCTAGACTCTATAGTTCTCCAAGAAAAATGTGGAAACATTGCAAATCTGCAAGAAAACAATCTTTCATTAATCACAAAATATGCTTTATTATAACCGTAACTGAGCCTCAACACATTAACCTATTTCTGTATTGGTCCAGTTAAACAACCTTCAAACCACTCACAATCTTCCAGGAAAAAGAACAAAAATTAAAAAAAAAAAAAAAACAACACACAAACGGCCAAGCAAAAACAAAATGCTACCAAATTATATTACTGGTGTGTCAGTATTATACCTGTACTTGCTGGGAGATGTTAACAGTTTTTGCACTTTGAACTTTTGTGGGCAAAAATCAGGCAAACCGCTTGTCAAAGGGAAAAAGCAAGCTTGACAGTCCTTAATACCCACAGGCATTCTCGCATAATTTCTTCATTTCCTTGTTGCCGATAACTCATAAATTTGTCATTTACATTTCGTGCAGATTTTGGGGCAGAAGAAACATGAATGCTCTTTTATTGCAGCGGTGTACGTAGCCTTGTATGGTGATCACTTGTCCGCCACGCTATTGTATATAGTTAGTCAGGGCGTTTAATCCGTGGGGTAGCTTTTGTTGTAGTCCTGAAACCAGACAGGAGTGTGGAAAGATGCATTTAAGAACAATCTTGTTAGCCAGCTCTGTGATTTGTAGCAATTTGTGTAAATGTGAATGTGTACAGGTAATAGAGTTAGATTGGAGGGGAGGGCAAAACTGAAAGTGCATCCTTGTGGTTATCACATAGATACAACATTTGAATTTACATACATAAAGTTACGGGCATGATGAAATGTTTAATGTGAAAGGCAGCTTAAGCTAAGTTTTCCACAAAGGCTAGACAACATTATGTTCATTTCGGTAAAACATTTTTTCTAACAAGCACTGCGACAGCGGAAACTGACATTTGACCATGCTCCATTGACTAGCATGAGACGCCGCCATTCTGTCTAGGCTGTGATGTAACTGTACCAAGCGAGGAACACCCTTGTCACCTGAGCCTGTGGTGAGTTGCTAGGATTGTGTTTGTAATTGTAAGTATATATGTCAGTTTATAACATGAAATGATCCCGAAACTTACAACCTCCACAACAAAGTGGTCAGGAAATACATTGCAATGTTACTCACGCAACTCTCTGGTTGGTCAATACCTCACAAGCTTAAAATCATGGCGCCTTCAGATTCCCGGTCGGCAGCACAATACTCCACACCTCAAACAAAGATAATTCAGCAAGGAAGTCATACAATTCAAACAAGTTTTTACATTCAAAATGGAATTTTATAATCTTCTTAATGAACTCTGCCGCAACCATGAGCTGTCTTTTACTCCAATTGCAAATATATATTCAGTGCTGTCAGATTTTAGCTCTACTTATCGAAGACCAGAGTCCCGTATAAAAGGGAATGAGAAGTTCTAAATTTAAACGACGTATTCCAAAATTATATTTTGTGTTTTCGATTGTAAATAATTAGTGTGGAAAGGCGTTAAAAGCAGAAAAAGACACAAGACAGGTCTCGTTGTATTTGAGCTTCAAACAGTTACACTGTTTCAGTTATTGTAGCCGTCTATTCTTGCAATGTGCCACAACACGTGACAAACTCCACTTTGTCAACAGCTGATATATGGGACAAACTAGTGCTGGTACTGAAAAAATATTTCTATGCTTAAACGAAAGCCATTTCCTGTAGTACTTTTTACATCCGGTTAATTTCCAAGTTTACATTTTAGTTTAAAAACTGTTATAGTTACCACCTGTGACGAAAAAGCGAGAGATTTTGCTGTTGCTTGCCTGGTCGCGTATACCACACTATAGAATCTAAAGATTAGCTTATTTACTGAGAATTCAGTATTATATTGTAGATTACTTTAATTTAAAAAGAAATGAAGAGAAAAGGACTGTGAAAAGTTTACTTTCTTATCGTTCTACACGTTGGCCAAATTCTCGTTAAACCGTACCAGGTCCTATTAGGTTCTTCATCGTGTTGTAGGATCATGTTGTAATTTTACGTGCCTGTAACCAAGGAAACCACAAAGTTTCTCAGCAGTGGCAACGGGAATAGAGTTGCTACACACAGTCCCCCATGTTCCGTTGAAGAAGACTTCCAGACTTCCGGTAAGAGCGGACACCACGTGCAAGCCTCAACTCTTAAGTTTCTGTAGCTAAAAATAAATTCAGTGAGAAGTTTCGATGACAAATCATTTCAGTCGTGTGCCTACAGAGCCAGGTCATAATCTTGACCGATTAACTCATCCAAAAAAATATCTTGGCCAGTCAGAAAGTTCTGTCAACAACAACACCGTGACAAGGATAAGAACCATAACAAGACTAACAATGTCAAATCAGACTGTGAGCTAATCAGGTCACACAGAGTTAGAGAAGGGATGTGGGATGCGGTGTTCAAATGTATGGCTATGGTATACTTTCGGAATGAACTTTAATATTTCGCTGCTTTAAACCTATTTCAAATGTCATGTTAATGTTTTGATAAAAAGGCGTTCGGTATCAATTAAATGTTATGTGTGAAATATTAAAATCTGTAAACATTGACAACATTTTGAATAATTGCGAAAGTAGGAGGGTTAACGTTTTACACTCGTCGGTGTAACGAGCAGCTCCAAACGCACTTACTCTCTGGAAACTACCTTGGTTACACACCATTATGGTAAAACTGCACATCCACATAATTTTGTGTACGAGCAGTACACAATTTGTGTGATTTACGTGATTTATGAAATACATCCACAATGACGTGTGTATCAGTGATACACAATTTGTGTCACTTATACACATGCATTGCAGATGTGCAAATTTGTACACAGGTGTTTTACACAGTTCTCTAGGGAATGTTACTTATTTCCTTTTTCAGATTTCATACTCACTCAAAACACAAACCGACGTGTAAAGCGTTACACGTGTGCTGAAGCACAAAACTCCCATTCACACAAATTAGCTCACCAAAACATGACATTTAGATTTTAATGAGAATGATGGGGGGGGGGGGTCCCTGGACGAGGCTTTAACTTCCTAAAGCAGCACAGAGAGCCAGGGGCCTCTCATCAACGCGGTCGCTCTGAGTTCAAAATGGATTCCACCCAGGTCGTGACTGGGTATCTCTGCAACCATCACGCAGATAGTCGTGGGTTCCCCAGCCCACTTTCTTCCCACAATAATGTTGGCCGCCGTTGTATTGGTGAAATATTCTTGAGCGCGGTATTAAGCACTAATCAAGTAAATAAGTGAGGGGAATGTTTATCGATAAGAAATAAAGACAAATAAAGAGTCCACGAAGCCAGTATTCACTTACATCAAAATTCGAATTGTCATTTTACCCACTTACTTTTAGACCTTGTGGCTTAAAATTGGCAACACTTAACAAGAGTTATATTAAGGCCAAGATATCCAAATTTGAACACCTGGGGCTATGAACTGTTTAATATAACAGGGCTGTAAGTTTGGATTCTTCGTGAAATGGGCTCCTGTTGTGAATGCAATGTGCAGACGCCTGTCTTTATTGCAATTAATTTTTGACTGAAAAACAACACCAGGAACTCAATTTTAGCGTTACCTAATTTGACATTTCAGCAAACCAAGGCAAACATCCGAGTAGTGTGTACAGCCATCAACGTTTCCCCAAGGTTTATGAGAACACTCGGCTACATCAATCTCACTCCCCAAGCACTTCAAATCTTTCAACCAGATCGGCCCGGTCCCCTTTCCGTATCCACCCGTCATTATTCCATAGCCACGGCTGTTAAAAAGGAAAGTCACATCAAGATATTTCCAGTTTGTGAAAAGTTTTGAGACAACAAAAGGAGAAAAGGAACCACATTTGGGTCAGTGTGTGTCGTAAAATCATATTTTCTCGCTATATTTAATATGATTCTTACCAATTGCGTCAATATTGTTGAGGCCAACCTTTGGCATATAAGTTTTATAAGCATATAAATTAAATTCCGACAGAGCTGTTGTTGATGGCGAACAAGTCTATTTACTCGGAGGGTGGATTTTGTTTGAAGTGGCAAGTTCTCTATCAGGTACACCTTAAGAAGAAGAGATAGGAGAAATGCGGGTTTCTTCTAACTAGTGTGTAAAGCCTTGTTTACCGCTTAGTGAAACACGTGAAAAATAAGGAAAAGTCAATCTACGTTGATTTAAACAAGATCGGAATGTTTCAGCTTTTAACTACAAATGCAGCGGCTAATCATGTGAGTGGACCAAGTGTCTGGATTTAAGATTTATACACTTTCAAATGGATACTGCAACGTATCCCATAGCAGAGTGCGTGTCAATCTGAAAACCGTTAAGTCAACCTGAACACAGCTGTCGACAGTATTTTCTTCGCTCACTGAAACTCAGAACAGTATCGTCTTGTAATTGTACACCTATTCCTAACCTACCTGTAGCCAAGGAAGCCACAGACAGTCTTTGCTGTGGAGACCCCGAGACCAACATCGCATGCTGTGCCGCATATTCCTTGGCAGAAGACTTCCAAACGTCCTGTAAGAGTGGTGTCGGTTCGTTCACCTTTAACAAGTCTTACGGGATTATTTCCCAAATTTAAACGTTAATTCTGTTTTACTGCTCATGCCAAAATTATATCGTTCTGATATGCAGCTTGTACACTGGGGCCACCAATACATGTGCAAGCTTATAGTCTTAAAACATATGGTAAGATATTAAACAGTACGACTGCCTCAATACGCTGACACACTGATTCTGGACAGACCAGTGCTGTTAGGAAAGCCAAAAGTTAAAAGCCACAAATATGAAGTAATTTTTCTCACACAGACATCTGAAAACTATGCGCCAAAAGAGATAACTTTCTCTGATTTTTTTCACAAATTTTTAAAAAGTGTTAAATACATACAAATCTCTGAAATGTATATGGCATAAATAAAACTCTAACTGAGGTAAATTTTACCCCTGGCATATGGCTTTTTGCCAACCATCACACTAACGTCGCTGCTGTATTTTTATTCTCTATGCTATAGTCTTTTATATTGTATTCCTGCAAAAACAAGGTGATCTGGTCACTTTACATTGTTTCCCTGTCGTTGAGATATTTCCCTGGCTTCTTTCACAGCCCTGATTAGTATGGGATCTACGTCCAAGTATAACAAATCAGATAGCAATCCTCTTATATTTCAGCAAAGATTTGCTCAAATCAAGGCTAATTGACCAAGTTACAAATTTATGTATACTGATAGGTCAAAGGACGGAGACAGGGGTGCGGCGTCTGTCATGGAGCAGCAAGCGGTTTTTCTTCGTCTACTATCTTCAACTGCAATGTTTTCTGCCTATGCCAAGGCTGTACTTCTGAATTTATCATGTGTGTGTTCTGGGCATGCCAAGAAAACAGTGATATTCAGGAACTCGCTCTCCAGAAGTGTAGCAACAGAGAATATTAACTGTAAAAAAATCCGTTCATTCTCGAATAAGTTTACATATAAAGTTAATTAAAAGAGGTACAAAGGAATATTCCCTTGGATACCAAATCATACTGGTGTGACTGAAGAAACTGTAACTAAATAAAGTGCATTACAGTCATTTATCATCTCCCTTCTTCCCCCGAAACACTCTTCTTCAGCTGGTTTGACATGTTTTGTGGGAATGCTCTGGAGTCAATGGCCTCCTTGGCATCCACAGTCTGAATAGAAGAAATTATTTAAAAGTTCAGAACTTGTATTTATTCTCTTTCTGCCCTCATGAAACTACATGACATCCACTCCGAAACCCTATTATCATGACAAAGTTTTTAAAAAAAGTCGTAGAGGTTTTTAAACGTCACTTATTGAGAACATGATATACTGAACCAAAATGTTTTGAACTCCACTGCTGATAATATTCTCTTTGAAAGCCGACAATGAAACATGAAACCCGGCAAAAGAACTTCTGAGATCCTTCCTAGGAAAGAGAGCCCTTAAAACGACTATTAGGTGTGTTCAGAGGCCAACAGGGACCCAAAATATCACCCATTCGAAAACGTATTTCTACCAGTCGGAGACCAGACAAAATCAACCAATTGGAGACTAGATTATTATAGGGTCTGCCAGGGTCAGTCAGCATCACTTATTGGGAAATACTACTATAAGCTAGTAGGTATTTAAGTTCACTAATGACCATGGTCTATGGTTTCATTTTGGCCCATTTCATCTCCGTCATAATCATAATAATAAAGGTAATAATCAACTTTAAGTCTTAGGTGGGAAGCTCGGCCAGCAGCCCACAGGTGATCGTTAGTTTCCCTTGGGCTGCCAATTTTCCTTACACCATAATGTTAGCGGCCGTCGTCTGAGTGAAATATTCTTCAGTGCGACGAAAAACATCGATCTAATAAATAAATAAAATATAATTTAAGGTAATCTTTCTAGGAAAACATCTGTTAACTGGAGTTTCTGATGAGACAGTAGCTCTACTTGTTGGGGCAAGATTATGTATGTAAAAGGGACAAAGGACAAAGAAAAGTGAAAATCAGTACTACAAGATACTTATTTGGATTCACTTGTACCAACGTGCGTAACCGTGAAATGTAGCATTTTGAAAGAAATATTAACATATACTGGATGAAAAGACAAACAGACGGACAGCCGATCATCAAAATGGAAAATCGATACAACGATTTATGTGTCTGGATGTAGTCTACACGTAAAACACTGTATTACTTGTAATGGGAATTATCCTGAAGTATTAAGTAACATGTGTTCAGGATTTCTCTTCTGAACACGCCCTTAGGTGTCCCTTGCTCACAGCTGATGGTAATCGGCCGTGTGAACAGCAGCTGAAACAGACCGGATGAAAGTCATATATTGTCCGCGGCGCCTTCTGTGTCTACTGCTTTGTGTCGGCCTTGCTTACGCTAATCTAGTTGGATAGATTTTAGAAATTTCTCTTAAAATGTACAAAAATGTGCATGGGTTCTCTGTAAAATGGAGTGTGGTCGAGAAGACCAAGCTGGGAGCATATATTTTGGAAAATCACATGGCGAAAGTTCACTCTGAAAAGTTAATAGATTTTTTATTATATCTGAACAGTGAGTTGTAGGACTAACCTTGTGCATAGGCTCGGTTTTTAGATGTGCCGAGCCCAACGACAGGACGTTGTATACAAGATCTCCATGACTAGTAAGTTACTTATTTTACCTTATTCTGAGAGTTCTATTTATCTTACATAGTTGTTTTAAAGTTTGTTTGGAAGATAAAATGGCATTTTCTTGCCGCAAAATGTAAGTTTCAACACCAAAAGTAATATTTTATGACCTTGTTTGAATCTAATATCGATAGTGTTGGCGAATTTGATAGTAAGAGTATGTATCGTTACCAGTCCAGTGCTTGCTGCAAACACCTCCCACATCCTAAAAAGTGGACGGATGTTTTTCATTGTTGAGAAAGAAAAAAATCTGCATTATTTGCTTGCAGGATACACATAGTGAGCCCACCTCTAGAAATATACTTAAACGAGAATGACAACACGAAGCATGGGCAAGACTCTTCACTTCTCACTCAAGAGTCAAAATAATTCTTCTTAAATCCCAATTTTGATTACAAACTAAATAGTGTAGATATTGAGCCAGATGGCAATTACATAATTATAGACCTAAATATCCCCAATGTCCCGGTAACTTTATGTAGTATATATGGATCAAACTCAGATAAACCATCTTTCTATAATACAGTTATTAGAAAACTGGAAGAAATATCTAATCCCATCTGTAATCAAATGTGAGTCGCGACACATCGCCTCCTCTATATCTAAACATCTACCAAGAATCAAAATTGAATATGGAAAACAATTGAAGTTGTGGCCTGGACACGAAGTCATGTAGTTACACAGCATTCATACGAAAAATGGCGATCTGGTTACCATGAACCTCAGAAATGGACAAATGTGAGTCATGACACATCTTCGCATCTGTATCTATATATCCACCAAATAAACAATTTAAGATATAGTTCAGACACGAACAGACAGGTGGATGGACCGACTGACAATACTCTATACCATAATACGACTTCCATTACTGGCTGGCGTATAAAAAGTCGCTTCCATTTGCATGTCAGTCAGTTTCTCAGTCACGCCGTCATCACAATTGTTCGAATGGAGATTGATGTAATTATTGAACAAATTTCGTACCATCATAACTCCACTGATTATCTCTCCTTTCCAGAAAGCATGTGGACGTTTTGACAATATTAGTGGATTTTTCCTTTATCTGGATGCCATTTTTGTTAATTGAATTATAAAACATTTATAAACCTGAAACAGGAGGACAAATGCAGAATAAGACAAGTCTTTTTACTTCAGGTTTTCCATTTTAATCAGGTTTCGCTTCCGTATAGTTAAAGAATTAACTATATCGTTAAACTTCAACAAATTAATGAAATTAAGATTGAGAATGCTACATGGGTAATGCGTAATGGAATGGTACTTTGTAACATCTTAGCCAACATGCGGCAGTTATTTCAGTAAAATCGTGACAGCTGATGTTAACCATTTGCGACGTACGTGTATTGCTGTAATTCTGCTAAATATCCCATGTGGTTTTCTAGCTGACAATGTGGCTTTGATATGCTGTATTTGTCGGTTCAGTGTTAATTTTTCTTTAACCACTTGGTATTCAGGCAGTTTACGGTGGTTTGAAGATGATAAGACCATACTGCTATACATTCAGCTTACAAACATAATACTGGTAGATAGAAAACTAAGATATTTGGCAATTTCTAATACACAAGTGAAACAGCTTTCTTTTCACGGATCACCCAAAGTATATGTCCGGAATAAACATCATGTGACTGAGGTCAAAGGTCAAATATCTCTTAAAGAAAAACAGATCTTTAAAAATAATTAAGAACAAACACCACAAATTCGACTTACATTTTTTATGTCAGTTAAAAACCACTTAAGTATTGAGCACAGGTTATGTTGCCTTCGGATAACTACAAGGTAACTTTGTTGAAAACGATTAACGTACGGTTACCAAGGTCACTATAATGTCCTCGAATAACACTAAATAGGAGCAAAGAAGTGATATTTGTTGCACAGTAGTGTTCTATAAATGTAAAAATGCTGTGTAAATGTCCTAAAATCCATTTATGAGCACATACCTAACGATTTCTACGAGTTGACATTTTATAATCTACAACACAATTTTACCTGTGAAAGGTCAAAAGTCATTTAGTAAGCTCTAAACTTACAAATTCTGTGTAATTTGATATTAACAACCACTCTTAGAGATAAAATCAGATTTTCCTTATCAATAACCACCAGTTGTGGGCATACATTGAATAAATGTACAAAACCAAATAATATACATCTGCAGTATAATACATAGTGAGCAAATTAGTCAAATTAATGAAAGCAACACCAGTCATAGAATACAATTAGTACAGCTGTTATCATACTGCAGAAATCTGAACGATTTCAGGAAGTACCGATCACCAGAACCACATCAATGGTTGCCCATCGTGCCTGTACTGATAGTACTGAATTAATCCAACAGTTTGTTACAAAGTCATTATCTAGTACTTGAATGCAGAACATTTTAACTTGATAAAAACAAATCAAATATGGTCTAGTACATCATTCAACAAATATAAATATGATAACAGGTCACTAAAACTTTAAACATAAGTTACGTTTTCCTTTTTCTGCTTTTAAATTTCACCCACTGTCTCTCAACCTTTGAACCATTGGAGTGCCATTCTTTACAACAATTTCTTTTGTTCATACAAAAGAATACATTACAATTATGGCAAGATGCAATATACTTGACACCAGAAACAGATCAGTTTTATCAACACTACCCATGAAATTTTTATAATAGGAAATAATATGAGGTTGAAGCAAAATTTTCCTTTTCCAACCACTCCTGTGGTTAATGGCCCTCTTCACCATATAGCTTATCAATATTATGCAATAACACACTTTTGTCGAAATGGTATTCAACAATATAAAACTGAACAAGTGAACGTTTTAGTACAACGATGTTAGCGATGTGGCCATCATTATAAACTGGTTTTAAACCTTTTCCATCGACGACACGCGCACGAAGAAAATGAGGAAATCACGAGCAAGCCTTCATTTATAGTCTTTCCCCGTCTAAAACAAGACACTTTTAGTGTAATGAATTGGTATGTTCGTGATCAGTATCAAATTTTGTTTCACTTGATGTGTTTTATATGGACAATGAAACAACTTACTAGCAGACTTGTACCGCATTATACTGAAGAAGATAAATTTTCTAACGTATCTGTAATTCACGACTCGCATTAAAAATTTCACTGGATTATATTAAACTCATTTCCGTAACAAAATCTAGATTTCTTAGTACCATTGAAAAAACCTGTTAATTCAGAACACTGTTTATTTGCCAGGCTTGCTCATAACTCGGTGGTTGAGAACAACCAACGCTTGACAGGGCCCAATTTCACTCTCACTATTATGTTAATACCCTAGTGTCAGTGTTAAGACTTACATAGTAAATCAGCCGCTATATCATCCTAAATAATGTAAAGTGTCTGTGAAGTCGGTCATTGATATACATGTATCCCATACTGTTTCTTTAACAGGTCTCTACTATTGCTTTCTTGTGGGCCTGAATAAATACATTGGTGTCAGACTTATCATTGCCAATGAAGAAAATAGTGTGTTGGGTTCCTTGACTTCGAACCTATTCGAACATTTACGTATATCGGATAAGCTTAAATAACGCCGGTGTAATGAAAAGAGATTATCGGCTGTCATGCCCATAGTCACGTATTTGCAGATAACCTTGTTAGGCGCCCCGTGGTGAATGGAAATTCTCTTCATATCGCTGCCTTACACTTTCATCAGATCAAACTGATAACCATGGAAATGAAGCTAAATATCATCAGAACTATAATCGCGGTATTCGAACCAGTCATAATCATAACCAAAACTTTAGTCAGGGCCTTCGAAGGGAAACCAGTCGTCATAAACGTCGTGACTATAGACATCAACCGCAACTAGATCATACTTTAATTCATCCATCATTAAGAAGCCCTGCAGCGACCTTGGAAGCGGAAGCTGTCTGATGGCCGATGACATCCCTTGTCCGTGACGGGCACTACTGAGGGATCTTCTGATTGATTTTCGGCACTGTTTTCCTAAGCTCATCACTCCTGCTGACTGTATTTGATCCATTGCTTCTGGTGAGAGGAAGGGCGAAAAACGTGCTTCTCGGATGACATCATGTAATTCCGAGCTGGTCGTGTCTTCAAGAATTACCTCGATTAATGGTATATCAGACTCTTTCAGGGTGGAGAGATATTTTGTAACGGTGTCCTTGCATAACTTGTTTTAGATCAAAAAATAAAGTTTAAAAATACTTAACAGCAAATAATAAAGTTTCCTCAGGCATTAATCATTTTTCTGAACTGTTTCTCTTTCCCAGATTGGAAAGTAAATGTGCACAACGACCCACAAGACAAAAAAGTATTAGATACATTCCTTTATTAGATGTATTTATTTATTTATTTGATCGGTATTTTATGCGGTGCACAAGAATATTTATACGACGGCGGCCAGCATTATGGTGGGATTAAACTGAGCAGAGGCCGGTGGAAAACCACGACCATCCGCAGGTTGTTGGCAGACCTTCCAGTGTACGGCCGGGGAAGAAGCCAGCATGACCTAGACTTGAACTCACCGCGACCGCATTGGTGTTTATCAAATGTAGTGTTCCTCACTATCAAAACTGTCACCCATTAAACCATCGAAGCTAAATATATTTACACAACTTGCTTTCTCCGACAGACAGAGAATGTGAACTGTGTTAAGGAGGCCTTTGTCGTGGTTAGAAGAATAAATGAATCAACGGCCATAACTTAGCGCCACTTCCTCCTATTCTGGTGAAAACATGGTTTCGACAACGAACATGATTACAACAATGAATATGGTTCCTACAATAAACATGGTTACGACAATGAATTGAGGGTCATTTAGCCGACTACCGTAAGCAGGCAACGAAAAAAATTGACTAAGCCGTTTCACAAAAGTAAACCCGTCTAATGCTTAGCCGACTTACCATAGTCGGCTATGTGGTCTCTGTTTGGTAATCTCAGTGGTTGAATCAATGATCATAATTATTAAATTTCAAAGTTGTAGGCTGTAGAGACGTGATAATACCGGAGGGGTGCGGGCAGTAGAGATTTGATAATACCACAGTGGTATAGGCTGTAGAGGCGTGATAATAACTAACTGATGGAGGTTTTAGAATCGTGATAATACTAGAGTGATGCAGGCCGTAGAGATGTGATAATACTGAAGTGATGTAAATTGTAGGGGTGTGATTATATCAGAGTGATATAGGGTGTACGGACGTGATAATACTAGAGAGATGTAGGATGTAGAAACGTGATAAGAGTGATTTAAACTGTACGTACGTAATTATATCAGTGTGACAGTATAGGGTCTAGGAACGTGATAATACTAGAGCAATATCGGCTGTGGAGACCGTGACAAACTGCGAGCCAACTTCACACTCCTGAGAATGGTTCTGAGTGGGCCTGGATGATGTAATCAGCCTCCTATATGATGCCCTGTAACCTCACACAACACACAACGATGTTCCGTTCCGAAAGCCACACACTGATAAGCTTATAAATGAGCTTAATTCTCCGTGCTGTTAATGTGGTCAGTATTTGATTGCATGAGAAGTGGCACTCCTGACACACAATCACATACCTGG